>OV277871.1:60121847-60721847 GCA_922989275.2 Gari tellinella | reverse complement strand
GTAAAAAATGAGCCCCGTCCAGGACATAAATCATAATCTCCATTTCGTCAGCTATTCCCAGGTGAGCGAAATATGCCCCATGGGGCTCTTGTCAACTATCATTTCCGCCAATTTACTATCCTTTATATATAAAGGTAGACTGTGTGCATGTGTATATACCAAGGCAGTTAAATGGCTACAGTAAACCAGATAAATAGTCTTACAATTTTCAACAAGTCAATGTGTCAATTACGCATGACTGACTTCACTTCTAAATCTCGTCCGATTGGCGAGGAAAGAGCAGAGGAAAAGCGAAACGTTGAGCAACCTGATAATGAAAACTCCCTCTAAACAACGTGCTGAGCAAACTCTTCCAACTTTGTATGTACCAAAACAATCAGTACAACTTATTTAAAAATAGATGAAAATCAGTTTTCCCGTCGTGTAAAAGCCTTACCCAGATTCTACATCGTACTAGACGCAGAGCTAAACCCTACTAAACATGCTCAATATCGTAAACTGTAATTCTAATTACAAGGTAGGCCTATCATGGTTTTAAAGGTTTTTTTAGTGTGTCCCCCGAAAATATCAAATGTCCCCCTGGAATTTTGATAGAGCCTCGGTGTCCCCCAAAATGTTGGACCTAGGGACAACACTGCATGTAAATGAGGTGTTGATCTTGCAATTTGTATCCTGGAGTTGCGATATGACTGAAATACAGTTAAAAGCGACTTAAAACCCTCAGTCAACAATTCATCAGAATTTTCTCTTGAGACAATTCTAATGAGTAGTCACACCATAGGGTTAAATGCAGAAATAAGGGAGAAAATGATGAAATTCAGCCTTTTATTCAGGGCTCCAGATAAGGGGAGTATTGCAAAAAATAAAATCTTTATATCTGCATTTAACCCTATTGTGTCTCTTCGAGACGATTCTAATAAATAGGATTTGGTGCTGATATGAGAAAATACCCAATTTGTTCAGTTAACTCCCTTTTATCTGGAGCCTTGAAATTGTTAAGTTTACTCATGCTTATCTGGAGCCCTGCACTGTACATATTCTTTTTGCAGGAAAATGAAAAGAAAGAACAGATTGAAAAAAGGAGAAAGAAGCATGAAGACTTGCGAAGAAAGATGACTGGAAGACAAACACACTCCAAAGATGGGAATTCCTCGGGTGGAGAGTCAGATACTGAACATACCGTTGATGGACCAGATAGAGGCGGTCATTTGGAAAAAACTTTAAACTGTGATATAGAGTCAGCAGATGATGAGAAAGTAGACAATATTGGAGATCTGTCTGTTAATATAAACTCTGCTCAACCAGAAAAAGAGAAACTCAATAAACACTTGTATGATTTTGTACATGATAAATCAGGGAAGCTGGATACCATTGACCATAACTTGATAGACGCTGAAAACATAGTGGCCAATGTGCTTCAGGAAAGTCAGTTACTTCGGGAGGAGAATGAGCCGGACATTGTGAAAAGTACAAAAACAAGAACTCCGCCAAACACGCTTCAACAGACAGCTTCTCCTGTTGTTGAGTTGTCCGAGTCAGGATTGGAAGTTGAAAACCGTCCCATGTCCGAACCAGTGGCGCCACCGCGTAAGAAGAAGAGACTCAAGATAACAGTGACTGGTGATACAGAAGACTTACCGGTATGTATAACAGTTTGTAAAGACCCATTATGCCTGAATGACTGAATGTTGCTATGAACTTTCCCTGTATACCTGCAGGGTGATGTCATTGTAGCTATACAAGCATGATCAATCTAAAGACACTGTAGTCTTGGCCATTACCCCATAGCCTGTTTCTAGTTTGGTAGACTGGGAACCTCTTAAAGCAGTTTGAAAGTAAAGCAGAATGTGCCTTAAGGCACATTCTGCTTTACTTTCAGTCTGCTTTAAGCTACCTGCTGTTAGGATATAGAAAATAATTTTTATTGTGAACATTTATGACTGTATGAATTTGAACAAATTTCTTCAGGGGGAGGAATAAATTACAGTCGTAAAAAGGTGTATTTATGGGGTAATGGGTTAAGAAAATTATTTCGCTTGACATAGAAAACAGTGCAACACATGACTCATCAGGGTCTACACTGTTTGCTAATGTCCACTTTAGTAGACCCTAGGCTTTAATGATGTAAACAATAACCCATTAGCCCCTACTGATGCCACTATGCATTGTTTACTAACAGCGTACTTATGAAGCGTGCACTTGTTCTATGCAGAGTTGACTCTGAACAGAGGGCTCCTGCAAGAGTCCTCTAGTCAGGAGCTACATTATTTGTCATTTTGCAATATATAATTAAAATCGACCTTATATATTCAAAAATTTATTAGACTTAATTGAAAACTCAAATTTTCCATTTAAAGTTATGGAGCTCAGGTAGTTGATTGGAATAATAGAATTGTACATAATGTAAGATATGGGAAGTTTTTCAAATACTAAAATCTTTATAAATGCCTTCATCAAACTAAATGTATATAGAGGATATTGAATGAGTGTGTGTTCAGTCGTGAATTTATTGAACGAGTTGGATAAAATCATATGTTGCGAGCCTTGGCGAGCAACATATCATTTTATCCAACTCGTTCAATAAATTCACGACTGAACACACACGAATTTGATATCCTATTTATCACATAAACACCAAAATGACACGAAAATCCGAACGGTCTTACTTTCACTTTTGCCCTCGGCTCTTAGGAAACGATTTGTCATAGGCGTTATTCGGTTGTATTCATCCGTAATGAAAAACACCTATCAAACTAAAATAAAGAAAATCAACATCAATGTGCTGTGAAAAGACTTCTTTGATACCATATTCAATTTTAAATTAATATTTAATATAAAAATTACTGTATTGACTAAATATGATCAGTTGACATTTAGAATCTAGTTTCGTTTTCAAAATAACGTCGTTAGAGCAACATGACGTCATTATCATTGTAACGTCTGAATTTGAAAAACAGTCTGAATCACTGTTAATACTAGAGCTCTATGCAGCCTGATTTGCAGCCCGAGTTTGCGGGACTGCTCGGAATAATGTTTCTAGGACACTTGGGAATGTTTCAATACCTAGTGGTGATCTAAGTTTGTCTAGATTCTCTTTACTGATTTACAGTCGGCGTAGTAGTACAGTATTTTGGTGATTCGAGAATTAGTATAAAATATATGCCCAGTGGGCCATACGATTTTTACGGCCCTCTATATTTTGCACGTTTATGTGATAAATGTTTTTACTACACATTAAAGACAATTTGAATGACCAGTCACTGTTCGTAGTGACCACTTAAAGCAAGTTGAAAGTAAAGTAGAATGCACCTCATGGCACATTCTGCTTTACTTTTTCTTCTGTAAAGTTATAAATTCTGGGTATTTAAAGGCGTATTTATGAGATGATGGCTTAAAACAAGTTTGCAGTAAAACCTTTGTTAAGAGGCATTAGGCCACTCATATTATGGTCTTATGGACAGAATAACGACTTCTCCACTGTAGTGTCATGCCAACTTCTGCTGTTGCATTGAACCAGACATTACTCTACCCTGTTTAACCCTTTATCCCATAGTCAGTTTCTAGTTTTGAAGACAGTTGACACCTTTAAGTAGGTTGAAAGTAAGACAAAACTTGCCTTGAGAAGACCCATGCTGCTTTACTTTCAATCTGTGTTAATCTACCAACTGCTATATAGAAGCTTTTTCTTATGATGCATATTCATGACAATATAAAGTGGAACTGTTTTCTTCCTTGAAGAAATGAATTAGAGGGTTAAAAGGCGTATTTTGTTCGAATAATGGGTTTAACTAAACACAAAAACATTGCAATAAAATGTAAAAAAAACACCATAAATATGGTTGTAGAAAAATTCTTTACTCTCAGCCTGTTTTAAGCTACCATCTGCTAGTAAACAGAATATTGCGTATATAGCCTCATTAACGTCATGAGGAATCAGCTTGTCACTGTGGTGTAGTGGTTAGCATGCTGGACCGGCAATCCAGAGACCTGTGGTTCGATTCCCAGCCGCGGCGGCTGATTTTTCATTACGTCTTTTTAGCTCACCTGGCACGAAGTGCCAAGGTGAGCTTTTAGGATCGCTGGATGTCCGTCGTCTGTCTGTCTGTCCGTCCGTTCACAATTGGTTGTGAACACTCTAGCGGCTACAAATTTCATCCGATCTTCATGAAACTTGATGACAATGTTTGTCTTGATGAAATCTAGGTCAAGTTCGAATGTCGGTCATGTCCGGTCAAAAACTAGGTCACTAGGTCAAATTATAGAAAAACCTTGTGAACACTCTAGAGGCTACAAATCTCATTGGATCTTAATGAAACTTGATGACAATGTATGTCTTGATGAAATCTAGGTCAAATTCGAATGTGGGTTATGTCCGGTCAAAAACTACACAAGTTACTAGGTCAAATTATAGAAAAACCTTGTGAACACTCTAGAGGCTACAAATCTCATTGGATCTTAATGAAACTTAATGACAATGTATGTCTTGATGAAATCTAGGTCAAGTTCAAATGTGGGTCATGTCCGGTCAAAAACTAGGTCACTAGGTCAAATTATAGAAAAACCTTGTGAACACTCTAGAGTCTACAAATCTCATTGGATCTTAATGAAACTTAATCAGAATGTTTGCCTAATTGAAATCTAGGTCAAGTTTGAATATGAGTCATGTCGGGTCAAAAACTAGGTCACTAGGTCAAATCATAGAAAAACCTTGTTAACACTCTAGAGGCTACAAATCTCACCCTACCTTCATGACACTTGGTCAAAATGTTTGCCTTATTGATATCTAGGTCAAGTGTGAATGTTGGTCTTTTCCGGTCAAAAACTAGGTCACTAGGTCAAATTATAGAAAAACCTTGTGAATACTCTAGAGGCTACAAATTTCATAGGATTTTAATGCAACATGGTCTGAATGTTTGGCTTATTATCCCCTGCCGAAAGGCAGAGGGATACTGTTTTAGGTCTGTCCGTCCGGCTGTCCGTGCGTGCGTCACGTTTTCCGTCCGCAACTGTATCTCCGAAACCTATAAACAGATTTGGATTAAACTTGGTATACTTATTTGTCATCATAGGAGCACCGTGGGAAATCAATTTTTTTTTCAGAACATTTTAGGAATTGAGTTATCTGCCCTTTTTGTGTTAAAAATGCCATATTTAACAGTTTTTACACTCTAGCAACTACAGTATTCAACATATTTTGTTTATACTTGCACACATTGTCTATAAGTACAAGTTCTTGCAGGTGTGCAATTATTGTAAAAAAAGGATACTTGTGGCAAGAGTTATCTGCCCTTGATGTACTTAGAAATGCTAGAAAATGCTTTATTTTGGTATTGTTTACATACTAGAGCCTATAAATATGCATGGATTTTTGAAAAAACTTTCTTGAAATATGTATGGCTATTAGTTTTCAAATGAATTTGATTATTGTTGAAAACGGAGAAATAAGTCATGAGTTATCTGCCCTTGATAAGTAAAAAAAGCCATATTTAACTGTTTTTACTCTCTGGCAACTCATAACAATTATGAATGGATTTAAATGATACTTGCACACGATGTCTATAAGTAACAGTTCTTGAAGGTGTGCAATTATTGTCCATAAAGGATACTTGTGGCAAGAGTTATCTGCCCTTGATGTACTTTGAAATGATAGAAAATGCTTTATTTTAAAATTGTTTACATCCTAGTATCTATAAATATGCATGAATTTTGATAAAACAAATTCTTAAACTATGTATGGCTATTAGTTTTCAAATAATTGTTATCATTTTTTAAAACGGAGAAACTAGTCAACAGTTATCTGCCCTTGATGAGTCAAAAAAACCATATTTAACAGTTTTTACCATCTAGAAACTACAGTCTTTAATGGATTTTGATTTAACTTACACATGATGTATATAAATATAAGGGTAGCAATTATTGTCAAAATAGGATATTTTGTGGCAAGAGTTATCTGCCCTTTATGTACTTAGTAATGCTCAACATGGCTTTATTGTTTACATGCTATTGTGTACAAATGTGAATGGATTTTGAAGAAAAAAATTAAATCATATATGGCTATTATTTATAGAATGAGTTCAATTATTATCGAAAATGTGCAAATTAGTCAAGAATACTCTGGCCTTGATGAGTTGAAAATGTGTTTACACTCTAGTAAATTCTACAGTTCTGAATTTTTTTTAATAATACTTGCACACAATTATAAGTTCTTGAAAGTGTTTAATTACTGTTGAATTTGAATCAAGAGTTACCTGCCCCTGTCATACTTAGATTTATAATGCTACAAACTATGTGTTACTACTCATTAGTAGTACTACTCATTACTAATCATGAGTAGTGACACCATAGGGTTTAAAGCAGAAATAAAGATTTTAGTTTTTGAAATACATGTACTCCCCTTATCTGGAGCTCTGTAAAAGAAGTAACTGGCATGTGCAAACAGTTTGCATCCTGATCAGATGCCGAGTAACTCGGCATCTGATCAGGATCCAAACATTTTGACACTTATATGTAAAAGTCTTTGTTATGATTATGCCTTTTGAAATTCTAAATGATCTTTAAGCTGAATTTGAAAAAGAAAGTGCTTTCAATTTAATATTAACCCTTTCAACCCTAAATTTCTCTTGTGGGGTATTTATACTCCTTTTTGGACTCTTCTAGTACAGGTATTTTGAACCAGTCTATTGTTGCATTTTTGGTATGACAATAAAAAAACAATGAAAATATCCTATAGGAGCCCTCTGATCAGGGTCTACACTGTTTGCATATGTAATCCGAAATCTCTACAGAAAAAACAATGAAAATATCCTATAGGAGCCCTCTGTTCAATTTTCTACACAATAAAAGCCTAAACAATACTAAAATAATGCCTTTTCTAGCATATCTGAGTGGGCAGGTATATGTAACATTGTGAGCAAGTATTATAAAAAATAAATTCAGAACTGTAGTTACTAGATTGCAAATACTTTAATATGGCAGAATACTCTTGACTAATTTGCACATTTTCAATAACAATAGAACTTATTGTAAAAACTAATAGCTATACAGTAAAGCCTCGCTATTACGACGACTAAAACGAAGGCTTATTGATTGCATAATAGAGAGGTGGCAGCTTAAAGCAAGATGACAGTGAAACAGAAAGCTCCTGTTTCACTGTCACCTTGCTTTACGCAGTCACCTATCGTAAACACCCTAATAATTAACATAATTTTGTGGTCATAATAGAGGGGTTTTACTGTATATAGTTTATTATAATAAAGTTGTTATCAGCCTTACCCTAACCCAACTCTGGATGTTTTCCAGGGCTCCAGATGAGAGGGATTTAACTGAATACATTTTTGACTCTTTTTAGCACCAAATCGAATGGTGTTACTACTAACTAGAATTGTCTCTTCTAGATGATTCTAATGAGTAGTAACACCATATGGTTTTAGTTTTTGAAATACTCCTCTTATCTGGAGCCATGCTGGTTATGCTGTGTAACTGGGTTGCCCATATTCTTTCGCTTTACAGTTTAAAACCGGTCAGAATAGTCTATATTTTGTCAGTCTCAAAATGCGCCGAACTTGTGTAGTAACCATTGTTTTGGATAGCACACAATTCGGATACTGTCGTCACAAGGTACACCAGATTGTTTGTAACGATATTGGGATGTAACGATATCTATTCTACGGTCCCCTAAATATCGTTATAAGCGGAGTTTACTGTATATAGAACATTATTATTTGGCCTGATGATATGGTGAAACGCGTCTCACATTGTTTAAGGAAATAAAATTGTTTTTAAAAAGCCTAATACATCATCTATTTTTAGCTCACCTGAGCACGAAGTGCTCAAGGTGAGCTTTTGTGGTCGGTCTTTGTCCGGCGTGCGTCGTGCGTCGTGCGTTGTGCGTCAACAATTTCTTCAAACATCTTCTTCTTCAAAACCGCTTGTCTGATTGCAACCAAACTTCACAGGAATGTTCCTTGGGTCAAGCTCTTTCAAAGTTGTTCAAAGAATTTGAAACAATGCAGAACTCTGGTTGCCATGGCAACCAAAGTGAAAAAATAAGGAAATCTTAAAAAATCTTCTTGTCAAAAACCACAAGGGCTAGAGCTTAGATATTTGGCACATAGTATCATCTATAGGTCCTCTATCAAGATTGTTCAAAGTTTGACCCTGGGGTCAAAATTGGCCCCGCCCTGGGGGTCACCGTTTTACATAGAGTTATATAGTGAAATGTTCAAACATCTTCTTCTTCAAAACCACATGCCTGATTGCAACCAAACTTCACAGGAATGTTCCTTGGGTCAAGCTCTTTCAAAGTTGTTCAAAGAATTTGAAACAATGCAGAACTCAAAGTGAAAAAATAAGGAAATCTTAAAAAATCTTCTTGTCAAAAACCACAAGGGCTAGAGCTTAGATATTTGGCACATGGCATCATCTATAGGTCCTCTATCAAGGTTGTTCAAAGTTTGACCCTGGGGTCAAAATTGGCCCCGCCCCGGGGGTCACCGTTTTACATAGAGTTATATAGTGAAATGTTCAAACATCTTCTTCTTCAAAACCACATGCCTGATTGCAACCAAACTTCACAGGAATGTTCCTTGGGTCAAGCTCTTTCAAAGTTGTTCAAAGAATTTGAAACAATGCAGAACTCTGGTTGCCATGGCAACCAAAGTGAAAAAATAAGGAAATCTTAAAAAATCTTCTTGTCAAAAACCACAAGGGCTAGAGCTTAGATATTTGGCACATGACATCATCTATAGGTCCTCTATCAAGGTTGTTCAAAGTTTGACCCTGGGGTCAAAATTGGCCCCGCCCTGGGGGTCACCGTTTTACATAGAGTTATATAGTGAAATGTTCAAACATCTTCTTCAAAACCACATGCCTGATTGCAACCAAACTTCACTAAGCATTGTCTACAGGTCCTCTATCAAATTTGTTCAAATTTTGCCACTGGGGTCAAAGTTGGCCCCGGCCCGGGTGTCACCATTTTACATGGAGTTATATAGTGAAATTTTCAAACACATTTTTCTTTGAAATCAATATGGCTAGAGCTTAGATATTTTGCATGATGTAATGTCTAGAGGTCTTTCACATATGTTGATGAATTGGTTCCGGTTTGTTGCATATCTGGGTCACCAGAGCTAAAGATAGATTTTTTTCAATGAAAACTTTAAAAATCTTCTTGTCTGAAATCATAGTACACTGAGCTTTGATATTTGGCACATAGCATCGTCTACAGGTCCTGTATCAAGAGCATTCATATTATGTCCCTAAGGGTCAAAAGTGACCCCGCCCGTGGGTCAAAGTTTCACAAATCTTCTTTTCTGAAATCACTGACCCATCACCATGTACAGGTGAGCGATTAAGGGCCATTCTGGCCCTCTTGTTATGCTCCCCTTAGGGGGGAGCATATAGTCGCCGCTTTGTCCGTCCATCCGTCCGTCCGTCCGTCTGTCCGTACAAACATTAGGATACATATGTGGCTAAAATTCTTAGCCACGTAATAGAAAAACATTAACCTGGCCGTCTCTTGTGACATTAACCTGGCCATTTCTTGTGACATTAACCTGGCCAGTTGTGGGACATAGGGTTAGGGGTAGGGTTAGCCTCCAGATCATTTTTTTCCAAGTTAGAGCAAAAAGAAATTGTCTCTTGTGTGGCTAGCCACCCAAAAGAATACAATAGAAAATAGCCACATAAGTATCCTAATGTAAGAACGTCCGTCACGCTTTTTTGTCCGGAGCATATCTCCTTAACGGTACACCGTAACTTGAAGAAACTTGCTACAGTGATAGAGAATGACAGTAGGAGGTGCAGTACACAAGAACCGTAACTCTCTCATCTCCCAATTTTGAATTATCTCCCTTTTTCTCATTAAAAAAACAACAATTTTGAGCATATCTCTGGACTGTTACACCGTAAGTTGATGAAACTTGTTACAGTGATAGAGGATGACTGAAGGAAGTGCAGTACACAAGAACGGTAACTCTGTCATCTCCCAATATCGAATTATCTCCCTTTTTAGCTCACCTGAGCCAAAGGCTCAAGGTGAGCTATTGGGATGGCCCTGTGTCCGGCGTTCGGCGTCGTGCGTTGTCCGTCGTGCGTCGTCCGTCGTCGTTACCAATTGCTTCAAATGACATCTCCTCCATTACCGCCTGACAGAATTCAACCAAACTTTACAGAAATGTTCCTTGGGTCAAGCTCTTCTTGTCAAAAACTGCAAGGGCCAGAGCTTAGATATTTGGCACGTAGCATCATCTACAGGTCCTCTATCAAGTTTGTTCAAATTATGTCCCTTGGGTCAAAATTGGCCCCGCCCTGGGGGTCACAGTTTTACATAGAGTTATATAGTGAAATTTTCAAACGTCTTCTTCTCTGAAACCAATGTGGCCAGAGCTTTGATATTTTGCATGGTGACACTTCTAGATGTCCTTTACCAAAATTGTTCAAATGGTTGTGGTCGGTTGCATAACTAGGTCACAGGAGCTAAAAATAGATTTTTTCAATGAGAACTTAAAAAATCTTCTTGTCTGAAACTACAAGGGCCATAGCTTAGATATTTGGCACATAGAATCGCCTACAGGTCCTCTATCAAGTTTGTTCAAATTATGCCCCTGGGGTCAAAATTGGCCCGGCCCCGGGGGTCACGGTTTTACATAGAGTTATATAGTGAAATTTTCAAACGTCTTCTTCTCTGAAACTAATATGGCCAGAGCTTTGATATTTGGCATAGTGACACTTCTAGATGTCCTATACCGAAATTGTACAAATGGTTCTGGTCCGTGTCATAACTAGGTCACAGGAGCTAAAAATAGATTATTTACAATGAAAGCTTAAAAAATCTTCTTGTCTAAAACTACAAGGGCCAGATCTTAGATATATGGCACATATCATCGCCTACAGTTCCTCTATTAAGTTTGTTCAAATTATGCTCCTAGGGTCAGAATTGGCCCCGCCCCGGGGGTCACTGTTTTACATAGAGTTATATAGAGAAAATTTCAAACGTCCTCTTCTGTGACTCTAATATGGCCAGAGCTTTTATATTCTGTATGGTGACACTTTTAAATATACTTTACATATTTTATTCAAATTGTTCCGGTCTGTTGCATATCTAGGTCAGTCCTGGACATAAATCAATATCTCCATTTTTCCAATTATTCTCAGGTGAGCGAATATGCCCCATGGGGCTCTTGTTTTAAAAATGCAAAACAATTTTGTCCGGAGCATATCTCTGAACTGCTACACCGTAAGTTAATGGAACTTGATACAGTGATAGATGATGACATAAGGAGGTGCAGTACACAAGAACCATGACTCTTGTCATCTCCCAATATTTAATTATCTCCCCTTTTCTATTTTAAAAAAATTCTAATTTTGTCTGGAACATATCTCCTGAGTTGATGAAACTTGATACAGTGATACAGGATGGAAGAGGGAGTGCTGTACTCAAGAACCATAACTCTGCCATCTCCCAATATTGAATTATCTCCCTTTTTCTTCATAAAAATTTAAAAAACCAAATTTTCTGCTGCACTGTAACTTGATGAAACTGTGTTAGAGGATGACAAAAAGAAGTGTAGTACACAAGAAATTTAAGCTCTGTCATCTCCAAATATTGAGATATTGCCTCCCTTTTTAGCTCTCCTATTCGGAGAATGGGGCGGCTTATGGAATCACCCCGGCGTTGGTTTTTCATGGTTAAAGTTTTGGGGTAAGTGTTGTAATGCACTAACACTACATGAAATATTTGCATTAGGTAGCTGATATTTGGAATGGAGGTGCTCTGTGGGTTGAACATTGATGTTGTGTAGTTAAAGTTTAAAAAAAAGTTAAATTTAGTCAAAATTCACCTTTTGTGGACTTAGGTTTTTCGGCTGATTTCTCATGGTTAAAGTTTTGGGGTAAGTGTTGTAATGCACTATTACTACAGGAAATATTTGTATTAGGAAGCTGATATTTGGAATGGAGGTGACCTATGGGTTGAACATCGATGTTTCGTAATTAAAATTTTAAAAAAAGTTTAAATTTAGTCAAAATTTTACCTGTTGTGGACTTAGAGTTTTGGGACTGAAATTTCAAAGTTAGTTATGGAGTAAGTGTTGGAATGCACTTATACTACATGACATATTTGCATTTATAAGCTGATATTTGGAATGGAGGTTCCCTGTGGCTTGAATATCAATGTACTGATACACTTTTCTATTGATAGTTACCTATTTAAGAAAGGTTTAGTTAGGCGAGCTTTGCTGTTCTCCGACAGCTCTTGTTTCTTAAAAAAATCATTTTTGTCTGAAGCATATCTCCTGAAAGTTATATCATAAGTTGATGAAACTTGATACTGTGTTCACCTACTAAACATGCTATACCTTCTAAAATTATTTTCTACTCGCATATCCAAATAGTTTTTACTTACAATGACAGTTTCGGCACGCCGTTGGAGTCAAATTCACAGTCTGAAGAAGGCACTCCAACGGAGTGCCGAAACTGTCATTGTAAGTAAAAACTATTTGGATATGCGAGTAGAAAATAATTTTAGAAGTTAACATAAGCTATCCTGATGAATTTCTTTCGTGATGCTATACCTTGGGGTTTTTATTTGTGGGGAGCATCCATCGTTGGGAACGATATTCTTGTTTATACATGTATATATATATAAACGGATATGCAAAGGTCCGACAAAAGTCGGTCCGGTACAAGTTTTGATATATATTGAAAAAAAGAGAAAGATTATGCCTTTGTTTAATTTTTTTTTTAATAAAAACATTACCCTACTTTACTAAACTAGTTTCGCTTTTCGGCTCCTCAGTAGTCAATCTGAGTACTGAGGAGCCGGAAAGGGGAAACTAGTTTATATATACTTTTTATGGTACATATCCAAGACATGACTCTATATTGGAACTAATTTTATCATTGGCGATATAAATAAGAGGTGTTAAAAGCTGCTTTTGTTGTGTAATGGGTTAATATGTCATTATCAGGATTCTCAGAGAAGTAGTATTGTCAGTGTTCCGAGCCCTGCCAGCGAACCACAGTCCCCGGGCCTCCCACCAGAGAAGCTCCTACGTCTGCCAGGCTGTGATGGTGATAGATTGCCTACAGACATGGAACACTCACTTGATCTCAAAAGCATAATACGAGGAAAGAAACATATCAAGGCTCGGGTATGTTAATATGATAAGATCATAGCCAATACATAGCTCCAGATAGGGAGGGGGTGGTATTTCAAAAACTTAAATCTTTATTTCTACATTGAACCCTATGATGTCACTACTCATTAGAATTGAATCCTTTGGTGTCACTACTCATTAGAATTGAACCCTATGGTGTCACTACTCATTAGAATTGAACCCTATGGTGTCACTACTCATTAGAATCGAACCCTATGGTGTCACTACTCATTAGAATTGAACCATATGGTGTCACTACTCATTAGAATCGTCTCTTAACATCAAGGCACAGGTATGGCAATGTGATAACAAGTGAGTCAATACATGTATAGCTTCTGATAAGTGGAGTATTTCAAAAACTAAAATCTTTATTTCTGCATTTAATGCTGTGGTGTCACAATCATTAGAATCGTCTCAAAGAGACGATTCTAATGAGTAGCAAGACCATAGGATTTAGTGCTAAAATGAGTGAGAAAAGGTTGGATTTGTTCAATTTACTCCCGCTCTTATCTGAAGACCTGCAATATATTTATATTCCTACACTATTGAAATGTAATGAAACCTGAAAGCTGTAGATCCAAATCAGCGGGCTTCTGAAGGAAACCCACAATCTGTTTCTGAACGGTTTGTCATAGTTCATATTGGCTGCGGTACACACCTTAATAAGGCTTAAAGAGTCAATGTATGCAAGTAATTTATCATTAAACAGACCATTCAGGCAATTCACAAGGCTGCCATCATTTTGAAAATTTCTAAAATATTGATGCAGAGTATTGGTTGAGTTTTTGAGTTTTGATGCTTTTCCAGGATGCAGAGATGAATGCAGTCAACTCTGACCATGATTCCCCTCGCCAAACCCTTGAAGGTACAGGAAGTATGAGCAAATCGTCCAGTCTTGATCGTAGCTCTGTTGATGGTCGACTCAGTAAGACAGCCAGTCTAGACAGAGAGTCCAAGAAGAGTAGTAAGAGTACCAGTCTGGAGAGGTAGGTAGAGTGCAGATACAATGGACTCTAGAGAAGAGAGAGTATACTGAACAGATCTAACATTTTCTTATTCATTTCAGCACCAAATCCTATTGTGATAGTTGGGGCAATATAGGAATCACATTGTCTGTCTGTTGGTTGATCCATCCCGCTTTTGTCGGGAGCATATTTCCTATACTATGCCATCTAGGATTACCAAACTCTGTGTGTGGATGCAAATTGGGATTGCAAAGTGGCGGGTACCACTTTCAGTTCAATTTGACCTTGACCTCTGACCTTGATAGTTGGTAAACCTTGTCCGGAGCATAACTTCTATATCATATCATCTATGATTACCAAACCTGGTGTGTGTATACATCTTAAGATGGCAGAGTGTCATGTACCACTTTCAGGTCACTTTGACATTGACGTTGACCTCTGACCTTGATTATTGAAAAACCTTGTCTTATACTTTACCATCTAGGATTAGCAAACCTGGTGTGTGGATACATATTGGGATTGCCTAGTGTCACGTACCATTAGCATAACTCCTTTACTATGTCATCTAGGATTACCAAACCATGTGTATGTGCATACATCTTGAGATGGCAGAGTGTCATGTACCACATTCAGATCACTTTAACCTTGACCTTGATTATTGAAAATCCTTGTTCCGAGCATAACTCCAATTCTATGTCATCTAGGATTACCAAATCGTGTATGTGGATACATCTTAGGATTGTCAACTGTCACATATCACTCTCTTGTCACTTTGACCTTGACCTCTGGTTATTCTTTCTCATTTAAATGCAAATGAAAGGCAAATGCAATGCAATGAAATGTAGAAAATGACATCTTTTATGAAGATTTTGACTGTTAGTGTTAATCTTTGTGACAAACAGTTTGGAGCAAGATCAGACATCTGCTTACCCGGCGTCTGATCTGCCTCCGAACTGTTTACAATGGAAATAATAGTTTTAGTGTAAACAGGTTAATGGGAAAGAATAACGTCTTCTCCACTGTATCGCCTCAGTAGTCTAGTACTTTCCTTTGCAAAACATATTACAGTCTATTCGCGATACTACGATTCTCATTATTAGGAAATAACGGTCTACTATGAAAAACACCGCTGGTCCCGGCCGAATTTGTTCTTTTTCAATGGTAAAAAGATGCATTGTTACGAAAATGCAAAAGAACGAAAAACACGTTATAACTAAAGGTTTTTGTAGCCCCTTAAACACCTAAACAGTAGTAAAAAGATGCATTGGTACGAATTGCACCTGTGGGTTTTTCACACTTACGCCAACAGACACATCCGTTGCTCAAGTCGGCATAAATATCCATTGATTACACATCCGACTGCTCAATACACTTTAACACGCAGCATATTAGGATCAGAACACTGGGGGTTTTGTAGCGAGATTAAACTGATTGACTGCACATGACTGTCGCAAATGATAAAAAGAAATGTTTTATGCAATTATCTGAGATATCTGATAAGTTTTATCACACATCCTGTTATGATCAGCGGAAGCCGGTTTGTTTGTAACAGTGACTTATGTCATTCTTCGCAAAGAATATAAAATTCGCAATATTTATGTAAACTTGTAAATTTCTTCAAATGCACTGCTAACATACGTTTATCAACGATATTACATCTGCAACTAGGAAGAGGATTCTACAAGGCAATTTTACGACACTTTACTGCGCTGTGTGTTTAATTTATTTTGTATGAATACGTTGTGTAAACGTTTTGATCCGTTTCTACTTTTTAGCTCACCTGGCACGAAGTGCGAAGGTGAGCTATTGTGATCGCCCTGTGTCCGTCGTCCGTCCGTCGTCAATCTTCTTGTAAACCACTGCGCCAATTTCATCAAAACTCAATAGGATTGTTCCTTGTAGGGTACTCACTCATATTTCTTTAAATATAGGTCATCCAATTGAAATTGTGGTTGCCATTTACCATGGCAACCAATTGAAAAAACTTTAAAAATCATCTTGTCAAAAACTGCTGGTCGGAATTGAAAATAAGTTTACTCAAATGTGTCATTGATGACCCTCTATCAGATTTTTAAAAATAATTTTCCTATCTTAAAAAACATGGCCACTAGTGGGTGGGGCAGATTTTCCTTATATGGCTAGATAGTGAAAAATCTTCTTCTCTGAAACTACTGGTCCAATTTGAAAGTAGTTTTATGCAAATGATCCATGGGTGACCCTCTACGAGATTTCTTAAAATTATTTTGATATCTAAAAAAACATAGCCGCCAGTAGGTGGGGCACGTTTTCCTGATGTTACTGTATAGTTAAAACTTTAAAAATCTTCTTCTCTGAAACTACTGGTCCAAATTAAATTAATTTTACACAAATGGTCAATTGATGACCCTCTACCAGATTTCTTAAAATCATTTTGTTATCATAAAAAACATGGCCGCAAGTAGATGGAGCACGTTTCCTTATGTTACTGTATAGTAAAATCTTTAAAAATCTTAGCCTCTGAAACTACTGGTCCAAATTAAACATTATTTTACACAAATGGTCAATTGATGAACCTCTACCAGATTTCTTTGTTATCTTAAAAACATGGCCGCCAGTGGGTGGGGCATGTTTTCCTTATATTTCTGTATAGAAAAACTTTCAAAAATTTTTTCTCTGAAACTATTGGTCTGATTTAAGAATGATTTTACACAAATAATGATTAATGGGTTACCCTTTTCCAGTTTTCTTCAAATAATCTTCCTTGCTCAAACAACATGCATGCCACGAGTAGGTGGGTGTGAATAAGTGAAAACTTAATCATTACTGGTCCATTTACATGACCGTAATCATGGGTACCAGGTGAGCGATTTAGGGCCACATGCGGCTATTGTTTACATTAGATCTACCTCTTAGTATATTGCTAGCGTAAAAACGGCTCAGGTTCTAGAAAGGGGGTTTACTATATGTGATGACTAGATCTCGCTAAAAGAGAATGCTTATGGGTGGTTAACTCTTTCCTCCCTGAAACTTCAAATGGACAATCCCAGTTTCCATTTTAGTCTAGTCCATTTCTGACTTTTAAGGGTTGTTTTTGTCAATGTTTTGCATTATGACAAACAGTGAAGACCCTGATCAGAGGGCTCCTAGGAGCCCTCTGATCTGGGTCTTCACTGTTTGCACAGGACAAGTGTACTATTCACATGTACACTGTTTGCAAAATGACGCCAATTAGCGGGACTAGGGTTCAAAGAGTTAAAGCAGAAAGGACTTGATGGAAACATAATGGGGAAAATGTTGGAAATATTTCGTTTTCTCCCTCTGTCAGCTGATCTTACCGTTTCTTGTTTTATACATAACCCCTTATGACATACGACATTCCACTATACACATGGAATTTTATTAAATGTGAGTGGCCTTTCATACATGTATAATTTGATTGGCAAACACGAAATATAAATCAAACCGATAAGTGGATAAATATATTTATTTTACAACATCGCATTACGACAATGCCATTACACATATGCAATTACCAGACGGGTGTATGGTAGATACATGTATGTTGATGTACTACGGCGATACCATGAAGAGGTAAGGTGGAAATTTCATCGTATTCTCAAGATGCATTGTTACAAAAATGCATTACTACGAACATTCGACAGGACCCGGTGCCGACTCGTATTATCGTGAATAGACTGTACCACAAAACCTGTTTTCAGTACCGATGGCAGATGTTTGCTTAAAGCAGGTTAAAAGTAAGGCAGAATGTAAGGTGTATTATGCTTTACTTCCATGCTGCTTTAAAAACCATCTCTTAAGATGTATGAACTATTTTTATGAGGAATATAACAATAATAAAGTTGTACCTGTACTATTTATACTTAAGCCGTAAAAATGTGTTTTTATTTAGTAATAGGTTAAGCACCACATGATGCTTTTAAAACAATTATCCCCATAAGATAAAAAAAACCCATTTATTGATGTTTGTTAGCTCACCTGAGCTATTGGGATGGTCCTGTGTCCGTCGTCGTGCGTCGTCGTTAACAATTGATTCAAATGACATCTCCTCCTATACCGCTTGACAGATATCAACCAAACATTACAGGAATGTTCCTTGGGTCAAGCTCTTTCAAATTTGCTCAAAGAATTAAAACAATGTAGAACTCTGGTTGCCATGGCAACCAAAGTGAAAAAATAAGGAAATCTTGAAAAATCTTCTTGTCTGAAACTACAAGGGCCAGATCTTAGATATTTGGCACATAGCATCATCTACAGGTCCTCTATCAAGTGTGTTCAAATTATGCCCCTGGGGTCAAAATTGGCCCCGCCCCGGGGGTCACAGTTTTACATAGAGTTATATAGTGAAATTTTCAAACGTCTTCTCCTCTGAAACTAATATGGCCAGAGCTTTGATATTTGTCATGGTGACACTTCTAGATGTCCTTTACTCATTTTGTTCAGATGGTTCTGGTCAGTTGCATATCTAGGTCACAGGAGCTAAAAAAAGATTTTTTCAATTGAATCTTAAAAAATCTTCTTGTCTGAAACTACAAGGGCCAGAGCTTAGATATTTGGCACATAGCATCATCTACAGGTCCTCTATCAAGTTTGTTTAAATTATGCCCCTGGAGTCAAAATTGGCCCCGCCCCTGGGGGTCACAGTTTTACATAGAGTTATATAGTGAAATTTTCAAACGTCTTCTCCTCTGAAACTAATATGGCCAGAGCTTTGATATTTGGCATGGTGACACTTCTAGATGTCCTATACCAATATTGTTCAAATGGTTCTGTTCGGTTGCATATCTAGGTCACAGGAGCTAAATATAGATTTTTTTCAATGAAAACTTAAAAAATCTTTTAGTCTGAATCTACAAGGGCCAGAGCTTAGCTATTTGGCACATAGCATCACCTACAGGTCCTTTTATCAAGTGTGTTAAAATTATGCCCCTGGGGTCAAAATTGGCCCTGCCCCGGGGGTCACAGTTTTACATAGAGTTATATAGTGTAAATCACTGATATTTGCAAACATTTTGGATACAGATCAGATGCCACATTATGCTGCATCTAATCTGGATCCAAACTATTTGCCACTTATTTACATAGTTTCTTTAATTTAGAAAATGTGAAGTATGATTTTTTTTTACATAATTCACATTCAATGTTTGTATAGCAGACAGCAATTCAGCATTATAAGAGTTAAGACCCCAGCTGCAGAACTGGCAGAACTGTATTACATAACTGAACTCAGGTCAGCTGAGGTACACTGTAACAGCAACATATGGTGTTGTCTGCTACATTTTTATGCCCCTGCACAACTTAGTTGGGGGCATATTGTTTTTGTCTGTCTGCTTTTTTTGTCTGTTTTTAGCTCACCTAGCACAAACCAAGGTGAGCTTTTAGGATCGCTGGATGTCCGTCGTCCGTCCGTCAGTGCCTACGCTAGGATACTTATGTGGCTAAAATTCTTAGCCCCATATTAGAAAAACATTAACCTGGCCGTCTCTTGTGACATTAACCTGGCCATTTCTTGTGACATTAACCTGGCCAGTTGTGGGACATAGGGTTAGGGGTAGGGTTAGCCTCCAGATCATTCTATTCCAAGTTAGAGCAAAAAGAAATTGTCTCTTGTGTGGCTAGCCACGCAAGAGAAAACAATAGAAAATAGCCATATAAGTATCGTAGCGTAAGAATGGCCGTCTGTCCGTTCGTTCACAATTGGTTCTTTAACACTCTAGCGGCTACAAATTGCATCCGATCTTCATGAGACTTGATGACAATGTTTGTCTTGATGAAATCTAGGCCAAGATCGAATGTGGGTCATGTCGGATAAAAAACTAGGTCACTAGGTCAAATCATAGAAATATCTTGTTAACACTCTAGAGGCTACAAATCTTATTGGATCTTAATGAAACTAAGTCAAAATGTTTGCCTCATTGATATCTAGGTCAAGTTCGAATATAGGTCATGCTCGGTCAAAAACTAGGTCACTAGGTCAAATCATAGAAAAACCTTGTTTACACTCTAGAGGCTACAAATCTCATTTGAATTTAATGCATCCTTGTCAGAATGTTTGTCTCATGGATATCTAGGTCAAGTTCGAATATGGGTCATGTCTGGTCAAAAAGTAGGTCACTAGGTCAAATCATAGGAAAACCTTATTTACACTCTATAAGCTACAAATCTCACTTTATCTTCATGAAACTGGGTCAAAATGTTTGCCTCAATTATATCTAGGTCAAGTTTGAATATGAGTCATGTCCGATAAAAAACTAGGTCGCTAGGTCAAATCATAGAAAAACCTTGTTAACACTCTAGAGGCTTCAAATCTTATTTGATTTTAATGAAACTTATTCAAAATGTTTGCCTAATTAATATTTAGGTCAAGTTCGAATATGGGTCATGTAGGATCAAAATATAGGTCACTAGGTCAAATCAAAGAAAAACCATTGTTAACCCTCTAGAGGCTACAAATCTCATTAGATGTGAATGAAATATTGCCAGAATGTTTGCCTACATCAAATCTAGGTCAATATCAAATGTGGATTGTGTCTGGTCAGAAACTAGGTCAAATCATAGAAAAATCTTGTTAATATTCTAAAGGTTGATTGTGGGTCATGTCCAGTCGTAATCTAGGTCACTATAGGTCATGTTTTACATCGTGTACCAGGTGAGCGATTTAGGGCCATGGTGGCCCTTGTTCCATTTGTTTGTCTGTCAGTCCACAACTTTAATCTTAGCCATAACTTTGGAACTACATAAGTTAGAAACTTTATAACTTGGGTCGTGTCCTACAAAGGTCAATGACATTTTTTGAGTTATTTCCCATTGTCATAAATTTCTTGTCCTGGAGATAACTCCAGTTCTACTGATGTAAACCCATTACTCCATACATAATTATGCCTTTTTACGCCTTTAATTTAATCCTCCTCTAAAGAAAATAATTCCATAGTCATACAGTCATAAAAATGTAAGAAATAAGAAATAGTATCTATATCTTAGTAGATGATAACTTAAAGCAGGTTGAAAGTAAAGCAGCATGTGCAATAAATAATCATACGGAAATACATGTAGCTTAATGATAAGAGGAAGTGTCATGGATAAGGGCCATAACCCTGCCAACAATATTTTTTTAAGTTATTCCAATTTATCATGTTTTTGAGCTCACCTGAGCTAGCTCAGGGTGAGCTTTTGCAATACTTGAATGTCCGGCATCCGTCGTGCGTTGTCCGTCATGCGTCGTCCGTGGTCAACAATTTTAGTGTTTACACTCTAGAGGCCACAATATTTATCCAATCTTTCTCAATCTTGCTCAGATTGTATATGACCATAAGAGTTTAGATGCGTTTGATTTTGGTTGAAATCGGAATAATAGGTTGAGAGTTATCTACCTTTGAATTGCTGAAAATGCCATATTTAAGGGTTTTTACACTCTAGAGGCCACAATTTTTATCCAGTCTTTTTCAAACTTGCACAGATTGTATATGACAATAAGAGTTCAAATAAGTCTGATTATGGTTGAAATCTGACCAATAGGTCAAGAGTTGTCTGCCCTTGAATTGCTGAAAACGCCATATCGAACAGCGTTTACACTCTTGCAACTACAGTTTTAAATGGATTTTGATTTTACTAGCACACAAAGTAGTATACCTATAAGTTCTCAAAAGAGTGCAATTATTGTTGAAATCTAATAATTGTGGCAATAGTAATCTGCCCTTGATATACTTTGAAATGCTAGAAAAGGCTTCATTTCAGTATTGTTTAGGCTCTAGTTATCTGCCCTTGATGTACTCTACTATACTAAAATTATGAGGTTTTATTCCAAAATTGTTTACATGCTATACTACAAATTTGAATGGATTTAGATTTAAACGAATGAAACAGAAAGGTAAAGCTATCAAGCTTCAGTACAACAGGTGAGCGATATCAGGGCCTTCAGGCCCTCTTGTTTTTGTCTGGAAGATAATTCCATTTACAGCTATATTAAATTGTTGTCTTGCCTAGTAAGCTAAGGCACAGCTAAGGTGAGCGAATTAAGGGCCATGGCCCTCTTGTTTAAGCATATATACGTTTAGTGGGTAAGAATAACATCTACTGTATCTAGGATTGTACAGTGGAGAAGACATTATTCTTCCCAATAAACATGTTTATGCAAATAATCTTATTTCCAATGCAAACAGTTTGGAGCCAGATCAGACGCTGGCTTACCCTGCGTCTGATCAGGCATCAAACTGTTTGCAACTCGGGTCAAAATAAATAGTATGAAATTTCAAAAAGTTGTAATTTTCTATATTTTAGTGCTTTGCGTTTGCGTTTCGTTTGCGCTTAAACCCGAAAGAATAAAGCCTTCTCCACTGTATTAGCCAGAGGCAATCATAACCATGTACTAAAACTTTTCATTGCAGTCGTAAAAGTAAGTCGTCTAGTTTGGACAAGGAAGAGCGTCGACGCTCAAGGAACAATAGCGGCCTAGCAGAGAATGGTGCTAGACATGACTCTCTTCTCAGACCAAGATCAAAGTCGGGCAAAGATCTGACAGATGAGGTTAGTCAGTCAAACCCTTCTATGTCTGATAACAATACCTGTAACACATTACTCCATAACCTGTTTCTAGTTTTGTAGACGGATAATCACTTAAAAGCAAGTTGAAAGTAAAGCAGAATGTGCCTTTAGGCACATTCTGCTTTACTTTCAGTCTGCTTTAAGCTACTATCTGCTGGGATATAGACAATTGTTCTTTCCATGCATGTAAATGACAGTATCAAATGGAACTGTTTTCTTCAGTGGGATGAATAAATTTAAATCCTTACAATGCATATTTATGGGGTAATGGGTTAAGATGTCACCATTTACAAACAGGTTACTAGTAATGAGTACATTTGTCTCATGCCAACAATGTAGACCCTGATCAGAGGACTCCTACAAGACCAGGGTCTGCACTGTTTATCATTATGCAGAATATTTATAAAATCAATGTAGATAAAAAACCCTAAATATTGGCACACCTTGTGTAACTGCTGTAATTGTCCTAAAATTTGAACTTATTGCTTTTATCACACAGCAATTTGTCCAAAAGGTGCAAACTGAATGGCAAACAATGACAAACAGTGTGGATCCTGATTAAGGTCAACACTGTTTGCTTAGACCTGACTGTCATATACTAAGGGTAATTATTTCGGCTCTAAATGACCTTTTTGTGTCGATAGGCCGTAAAACGCCATCCATTCATTCATTCATTAGGGTAATGATGGTAGTCATAAACTGGCAGCCTTCTTATGAGTGAAATACTCATTACATTTGCAACAGTGTAGACCCAGATCAGAGGGCTCCTATAGAAGGCTCATATATTTTCTCTTAATAGGAAATCCTGGACTCTATCATGGTTGAGAACCTGGACACTGTTTGAGTGTATTTTCATCTATTTTTTCCTAACAGGAAATCCTGGACTCTATCATAGTTAAGAACCTGTACACTGTATGAGTGTATTTTTAGCTCCCCTGAGCTAGCTCAGGGTGAGCTTTTGCAATCCTTGAATGTCCGTCGTCCGTTGTGCGGTGTGCGTCGTCCGGCGTCAACAATTTTAGTGTTTACACTCTAGAGGCCACAATATTTATCTAATCTTTCTCAAACTTGCTCAGATTGTATATTACCATAAGAGTTCGAATGAGATAGATTATGGTTGAAATCAGACTAATAGGTCAAGAGTTATCTACCTTTGAATTGCTGAAAATGCCATATTTAACAGTGTTTACACTCTAGAGGCCACAATATTTATCCAATCTTTCCCAAACATGCTCAGATTGTATATCACCATAAGAGTTCGGATGAGTTCGATTATGGTTGAAATTAGAGGTGTGGTTTAACCGGTGTACCGGTAAACCACGGTACGAAACGGCCGTGGTACGAACCATGTTTTTTTCCGAGAAGACCGGTTTTATAGATATTTTTTATTGAATAAAAAACGGGCAAATAATAAAACTATTATGATCTATGATGAAACTAAAGCTTTAGTTTGATAAATATATTAATCTCTGGAAGTGTTTGTCCTTGTCAGACTCAGAGGATACTTTCGTCCCGATTCAATTTTTTCGGACGTAATTCCCGGGTCATGTCAATGTGATATTGTCAACAAAAATCCTATTCTCGTAAAGTTTAATTCCTAGTTTGGCGGCAGTTATTTTATACACACTATTTTTATCATTATGAACCAATTGTCAACTGAAATGATCGTTTTAAATCATATCTGAAGTGGTAATTTTTTACCGAGCTTCGATTGATCAATAGAGGTGATTACTTACTTTTACAACAATAACATCCGATTCACACCGAATGACGTTGACTATGAGAAACGCTTGCTGATTGGTTTTAATGCACTACCTACAGAAAACTGCCGGACATTTGACCAATCGTATTTGTCGTACAGTTGGTACATTCATTGTTCGGAAATAAACAAACAATTAAATGACAGTCAAAGCAGACTTTGATAGATTGATGTCGGATTTCGCCATAAAGCACAATTTTAAATAAAGTTAAGAAATTGACAACCGTTCTGGTTTTTTTTGCAAGCGTTATTATTACATTGTTATTTGTGTTCGTGCATGTGATGAAAAAAGAAAATCCCATGCCGAAAGTTGAGTCCGGCATTATCTATAGATAGAAATCTATTCATTCACGGGTGTTCAACGTAAATCGTTGGGTTTGGCGATTTTTTAAAGATGTATTTCAGAAACAGTTTGATAGTTACTTCTGTTTGATGGCTGTTACTCATTGATATTTTTATTGTTTGAACGTGAACATTCAGTACCAAGCTCTAGGAGCTATGGTCATATCACATCCTGTCTTTTTTATGCCCCCAAAGCTAGGCTTTGGGTGCATATAGTAATCGCACCGTGGGTGTGTGTGTGTACAAAAGCTTGTCCGGAGCATATCTCCTATACCTTACCAGCTAGGGACTCCAAATTTGGTGTGTGAGTACATCTTGGGATGGCGGAGTGTCGCGTACCACTTTCAGGTCACCTTGACCTTTGACCTCGATTTAACAAAAAGTTTGTCGGGAGCATATCTCCTATACCTTACCAGCTAGGGACTCCAAATTTGGTGTGTGAGTATATCTTGGGATGGCGGAGTGTCGCGTACCACTTTCAGGTCACTGTGACCTTGACCTTGACCTTTAACCTCGATTTAACAAAAAGCTTGTCTGGAGCATATCTCCTATACCTTACCAGCTAAGAACTCCAAATTTGGTGTGTGAGTACATCTTGTAATGGCAGAGTGTCGTGTATCACGTTTAGGTCACTGCACGCCCTGTAATCTCTGGCTCCCTCACATTTTCGCGATGTATTGAAAAAAGAGCCAAAGAAACTTCCGAGAAGCATCCAAAGACAGGATATGGCCACGAAAGGTAAGACAAACAATGCATCGTGCACATATTTCTTCCTCTAAAAAAGTCATTGAGTGTTTTTTCAAAAATCGGGCTTCGTCATTCCACATAGAATTGATCATACCTTAAGTCTGTGTTGATTGATTTGCAAAACAATTTTATTTGTAGCCGTTACATTGAACCAAAGTTTGGAGAATGACCCGATCAAAACCGAAAGTAGACAAAAACCGCCCCTGTTCAATGTTTTATTCCGTTCCCATCAGTTAAAGCATGGAGCTTTATTGATTGATAGATACTTGTTTGATTTTGCATCATATTACTTTATCAATCATTATAACCATGTCTTGCTGGCCAATTTAATCGATTGAGAAGGAGCCTGTGTTATGGAGAGGGAGCGAAGATGCAGAGATGGAGCCAACGTATGCACAAACTGATTATGTTTCAAAAACACATTGAGAATTTCATTTTTTTTTTAAACATTGAAGTATCTGTAATAGCTCGATATTTAAAGTAAAGATATGAGTAATACAGGAGACACTAGCTTTATATAAACCACACGGTCGTTCAACAAAACATCAAGCATACATAATGTTAAGTCTATCGGAAGACAAATGGAGAAGAAAATGGATCAGTATATTACATACTTTTAGATTAACGGGAAGATGAAATTTGTAGATTTATTTCAAATGCTGAACGTAAATTTTAATTTAGAATAACAATTTATATGTTTGAAAACGCTTTAAAATGAAACTAAAATCAATATGAATATGCTAGAAAATATATTAAGAAGGCTCCTTTTAATTCGAGTGGGATACACCAGTTTTAAGAAAGTTGTAATGTCGGTATCAACATTGTGTTCCTTGAAGACTATCAATGCATCAAGGAATGTAGCATATGCTTCACCACGTGACTTCTCATAAGACGGGCACAACTCATCAAAATTGAAGTCTATCTCAGACGAAGATGGGCTAGTGGTTGCAATATCTGAATACAAAATGGTTGATTCATCTTTATGGGTGGTTGAAAAATCGAAATGAATTTTGGCCGGTCTCTTTGAAGGGGAACAGATGGAGTAGCTGCGATTAACTGGTGACAATTTTGGTCGCTTAGTAAATGGTGATCTAAAGGGTGTTAGTTTTCTGCAGTGGATGGTTCTTTTTCGATTTGAGATTGGTGTGCTTGTCAATGTCAGTCTTCCTATGTTTACCCTTGCTCGTGACTTGAAATGCTTTTTTGATGTCAAGAGTGTCTTGCGTTGTCTTTTAAATACACCCATCTGGAAATATAAATATGCGAGCTTAAGACAATTTGCAACAATTCACTTTATATTTCTATCAGTTATTTAATACCGGTAATTTAATCAATAAAAAAAATAAGAACAGTGTCGAGTTTTAATTAAATCCTAGCTGATAAGGATAAGCAAGATATTTATTTTAATAACAAACGTACAAGCTTGAGTTTTATGCGATATATTTCTCTTTTTTAGTAATAAAAATGGTCACCAAATTTTATTCATTGAATTCGTTATTTTACAGATATGTTACTGTGTTCTAAATAGTTTGACACCAAACAAATCAACGTCTTTTTCGAAGAAGAAGTAATTTGCACATTTGCTCATACTACTTGAAATGCGTTCATTGGTGGCTCCCTCTCGGCATATTGGCTCCCTCTCTATAACGCAGGCTCCATCTCAGTCGATAAATTCGCGAGTATGACGGGAATATAATGATTTGTAAACGTAATATGATTAAAAATCAAACAAGTATCTACCAAGCAATAACGTTTTATGCTTAAAGTAATGAAATTCGGAATAAAACATTGATCAGAGGTGTTTTTTGTCTACTTTCGTTTTCGATCGGGTCATTCTCCAAATTTTGGTTCAATGTAACGGCTACAAACAAAATTGTTTTGCAAATCAATATACACGGACTTAAGGTATGATCAATTCCATGTGGAATAACGAAGCCCGATTTTTAGAAAAACACTCAATGACTTTTATAGAGGAAGAAATATGTGCACGATGCATCGTTTGTCTTACCTTTCGTGGCCATTTCCTGTCTTTGGATGCTTCTCGGAAGTTTCTTTGGCTCTTTTTTCAATACATCGCAAAAATGTGAGGGAGCCAGAGATTACAGGGCGTGTGACCTTGACCTTTAACCTCAATTTAACAGAAAGCTTGTCCGGAGCATATCTCCCATACCTTACCAACTAGGGATTCCAAATTTGGGGTGTGAGTACATCTTGGGATGACGGAGTGTCTTGTACCACTTTCAGGTCACTGTGATTTTGACCTTGACCTTTAACCTCGATTTAACAAAAAGCTTGTCCGGAGCATATCTTCTATACCTTACCAGCTAGGGACTCCAACTTTGGTGTGTGAGTACATCTTGCGATGGCGGAGTGTCGCGTAACACTTTCAGGTCACTGTGACCTTGACCTTTGACCTCGATTTAACAAAAAGCTTGTCCGGAGCATATCTCCTATACCTAACTAGCTAGGGATTCCAAATTTGGTGTGTGAGTACATCTTGGGATGGTGGAGTGTCACGTATCACTTTCATGTCACTGTGACCTTGACCTTTAACCTCGATTTAACAAAAAGCTTGTCAGGAGCATTTCTCCTATACCTTACCAGCTAGGGATTCCAAATTTGGTGTGTGAGTACATCTTGGGATGGCGGAGTGTCGCGTACCACTTTCAGGTCACTGTGACCTTGACCTTTGACCTTGATTTAACAAAAAGCTTGTCAGGAGCATACCTTACCAGCTAGGGACTCCAAATTTAGTGTGTGAGTACATCTTGGGATGACGGAGTGTCATGTACCACTTTCAGGTCACTGTTACCTTGAACTTGACCTTTGACCTCGACTTAACAAAAAGCTTGTCCGGAGCATATCTACTATGGTAGTGACTAGGGGTACGTGACCGTACCTCTAATATTTGAAATTAGCGGTACGGTCACGTACCCCTAGCGAGCCCTGTGAGGGTTGACTAGGGGTACGTGAGTCGTTTAAACTATGTAGCAACACATTATTTTGCCTGCAGATACATTTTTTTATGCTAATATTAATAATCTCTCATTTATACCTTTACTTGTGGATATTTATTGGAGAAAAAAAAAGAAACTTATATAAATATTCCCGACCCAACTTGTTCTCACGGCAGCGATGAGAATAGATGTATTCTGCATACATGTATAGGGTTAATTATCGCCAGATACGCCCGATATCTGAAAATCAGTGACCAATGTTAAGTTTTTTTCTTAAAAATTTGATTCAAAGGTAACTTTATATAATAAGTTTGTTGAAAATTACTGCTGGTGTAGCTTCCTAACTTAGCGTTGAAAATAAAGTGGTAGATCTGAGAAAATGAAAACTATCGAAGCTTCGGCTCCAATCAAGTATCGAAACATGTTGGTTAATGACCTACACAAATCAACTCGAAAAACACGTTTGACAATTGATCGCAATTAAACAGTGCAATTATTCTAAACAAAGCATTGGATATTAATACATGTTTGTAAAAATGTGTGAACGTTCTTTATTCATAGGTAGATCTATATAGTTTTCGCGGCCGTGGAAAAAAAATGCCGATTGGATTTTTTTCCAATGACGTTTCTTAAGTTTGCTTTTATGCGTTAAACAGTCAGAATAGAAGGTTGAAATGAGATATAATTAACATTAGCATCGATATTAACGTATCTGCAGACACAAAGTGTTGCTATATAGTGTTTTGGACTCACGTACCCCTAGTCAACCCTCACAGGGCTCGCTAGGGGTACGTGACCGTACCGCTAATTTCAAATATTAGAGGTACGGTCACGTACCCCTAGTCACTACCACCTACTATACCGTAACAGCTAGGGATTCCAAATTTGGTGTGTGAGTACATCTTGGGATGGTGGAGTGTCGCATACCATTTTCAGGTCACTGTGACCTAGAAATTTGACCTTGATTTAACCAATAGCTTGTCCAGAACATATCTCCTTAACCTTACCAGCTACGGATATGAAACATGGTTTGTAAGTTCATCTTGGGATGGCGGAGTGTCGCATAGCATTTTTAGGTCACTCAGACCTTGACCTTTGACCTCAATTTACAAAAAGCTTGTCCGGAGCATATCTCTATTGAGGAGTGTTGCAAACCATTCTGTTTTTAATGTTAAGAATTGACTCCTGGGTCATTTTTAACAGTATCAAAACTTTATGTTACCCCTCCATTACATTGTCTGTAAAAAATTTCGCCAAAATGCATTTGGGTGTCAAACACTTTGTGGGCATATGTCATGCGTGACGACTGTACTTGTTTCATAGTAGCTTTAAATGGCGGTTAACCGTGGTACATACCGTGGTATTTACCTAAAAACCATGGTATACCGTGGTTTTTTATTTTCCGCGGTACCCACCTCTAGTTGAAATGGGACTAATAGGTCAAGAGTTATTTACCTTTGAATTGCTGAAAATGCCATATTTAACAGTGTTTACACTCTCGAGGCCACAATATTTATCCAATCTTTCTCAAACTTGCTCAGATTGTATATCACTATAAGAGTTCAAATGAGTTTGAATATGGTTGAAATCGGACCAATAGGTCAAGAGTTATCTACCTTTGAATTGCTGAAAATGCCATATTTAAGGGTGTTTACTCTCTAGAGGCCATATTTTTTATCCAATCTTTCTCAAACTTGCTCAGATTGTATATTACCATAAGACTTCTGATGAGTTTAGTTATGGTTGTAATCAGATCAAAAGTTCAAGAGTTATCTACCTTTTAATTGCTGAAAATGATATATTTAAGGATGTTTACACTCTAGAGGCCACAATTTTTATCCGTTTTTTTTTTCAAACTTGCTCAGATAGTATATGACCATAAGAGTTCAAATAAGTGTGATTATAGTTGAAATCGGACCTATAGGTCAAGAGTTGTCTGCCCTTGAATTGCTGAAAATGCCATACCGAACAGCGTTTACACTTTTGCAAGTACAGTTTTCAGGGCCTCCGCTGGGATTCGCATTTGTCGCCAAATGCGAAGAAAATTTCAAAATGGCGACAAAACTTTTAGTTCTGGCGAAATTGATTGCAACAAGGAATTTGTAATGTTACTTTTTAGCTCACCTGAGCCAAAGGCTCAAGGTGAGCTATTGTGACCGCTCACCGTCCGTAGTACGTCTGTCCGTCTGTCCATCTGTCCGTCTGTCCGTCTGTCCGTTCACATTTACTTCAAACGACATCTCCTCTGAAACCCGCCGATTGTAGGGAGAGTTCAAACTGCTCATGATGTTCCTTGGATGCTTCTCTACAGAAGTTGTTCAAAAAAAATGAAAAAAAGCACAAACTCTGCTTGAAAAAGCAAAAAAGCAAAAATCTTTAAAAAATCTTCTTGCCCAAAACTACTAGGCCCTAAGCTTTGATATTTGTACAGTAGAATCTCCTGGTGGATCCCTCTATAGTTTGTTAAAATGAAATCCCTAGGGTCACATTTGACACCACCCTGCACAGTTTAAGTGCTGCTCTAGGCAGGTTTTACAGTATTTTTGATTTAGGCAGAACTGTATTTACCTGAGTTACCCTTAATATACTATGGGCAAATAACCAATATTTGCAAACAGTTTGGATCCAGATCAGATGCAACATAATGCTGCATCTAATCTGGATCCAAACTATTTGCCACTCATTTACCAACTTAACATTTTCTAAAAAAAAAAAATGTACATTTTTTACACACAGAAGGTATTTAGCAGACATCATTTCGGTCTGGTAAGGGTAAGCCACCAGCAGCAGTGCTGCTAATGCTACAGTACCGTACTCTTGCATAATAGTTGACCTCAGTGATCAGGCCAACAGAACTGAACATGTTGTCTGCTAAAGTTTAGAAATGGTTCAGTCTTCTTCATACTTAGAGAAACAGGATCTGGAAGTGATCCACTGACAGTTATGTAATTATGTCTTATGCCATATTTATACATATGTTTAATATTGGTTTTGTCACAGTTATCTGCATGCCTGCCATTTTTTCTTGTCCAGGATTCAACCCTTTTTCCCAATAAATACTGACGTTTGTTAACCCATTACCCCATAAATGTGCATTTTTAGGCCTTTGATTTATTCCTCCACTTAAGAAAATAATTCCCCTTTAACCCTTTCCCCCATAGCATATCTCTAGTATTGAATGTAGGTGTCCACTTAAAACAGGTTGAAAGTAAAGCAGAATGCGCTTTAAGCGCATTCTGCTTTACTTTCAGCCTGCTTTAAGCTATCATCTGCTAGAATATAGAAAATATTTTGTATTATACATATTTATGAATGTATAAATTGGAACTATTTTCTTCAGAGCAAGAATAAACTGAATGCGCTAAAAGGCGCTTCTATGGGGGAAAGGGTTAAACAGTCATGAAAATGTAAGATGTGAAATAAGTTTCTATATCCTAGTAGATGGTAGCTTAAAGCAGTTTGAAAGTAAAGCAAAGTGTGCATTAAGACCCATTCTGCTTTACTTTCAACCTGCTTTAGGTGGCCACCTATTTTCAAAACTAGAAACAGGCTATGGGGTAATGGGTAAAATGAAATTGCCTATTTGGAAAGAGCCTAATGAGAGGAAGTGCCATTTGCAAAGGCCATAACTCTGACATCATTGTTTTTTTAGTTATTTCCCTTTGTCATATTTTCTTGTCAAGAAGACAACTCCAGTTCTACTGATGCTATTGTAATGAAATTTTAGGTATGGAAAGAAACTGATGAGAGAAAATGCCTAGTGCATAAGGGCAGCAATATTTTGTTTTCCCCTTTGTCATATTTTATTGTCAGGAAAATAACTCCAGTTCTGCTGACGCTAGTGAAATAATTATCATTTACCGGAAATGGAAATAGCTTGATAAGAGGATGTGTCATGGATAAGGGTCATAAGCTTGGCAACAAAATTCACTTTTGTCATGTTTTCTTGTCCGGAAGATAACTCCATTTATAGCTATATTAAAATGTTGTCTTGCCCAGTCAACTTAGGTACAAACTTCAATGTCCTCAGGTGAGCGAATTTAGGGCCATGGCCCTCTTGTTTCATAAATGACCTGTATGTATCACACCCGAGGCGCTTTCTTAAACTTGCCCAGATTGTGTATGACCATACAAGTTAAAAAATGGGTGATTATGGTTGAAATTGGACCAATAGATCAAGAGTTATCTACCTTTGAATTGCTGAAAATGCCATATTTTACAGTGTTTACACTCTTGCAGCTACAGTTCTGAATGGACTTTGATAATACTTGCACACAATGTATATAGCTATAGGTTCTCAAAGGAGTGCAACTTTTGTTTCAATCTTATCATTGTGGCAATAGTTATCTGCCCTTGATATACTTTGATGAAATGCTAGAAAAGGCTTCATTTCAGTATTGTTTAGTGTCTAGTTATCAGCCCTTGATGTACTCTACTATACTAGAATTATGAGGTTGTATTCCAAAATGGTTTACATGCTATACTGCAAATTTGAATAGATTTAGATGAAAACGGGTGAAACAGAAAGGTAAAGCTATCAGGCTTCAGTACAACGGGTGAGCGATATCAGGGCCTTCAGGCCCTCTTGTTATCTATTTTCTCCTAACAGGAAATCCACGAATCTATCATGGTTAAGAACCTGGACACTGTATGAGTGTATTTTTAGCTCCAAGGTGAGCTATTGTGATCGGTTGCCGTCCATCGTACGTCCGTGTCAGTGTCCGTGTCGTCTGTTCACAATTTGTTTCAAACAACTTCTTCTCTGAAACCAAACTTGGTCAGATACATACTGTAGTTGTGAACTTTAAAAATTGTTAAAAAAAAGTGGGTGGGGCAATAGGTCTTCATGCACAATATCTAAAAAAATCTTCTTCTCAAAAACAACTGGTCCGATTTCAATTTGGTTTTCACCAAAATGTTTCTCAATTGATATACTTTCAAAACTGTTCAAAGAATTTTGATCCGTCAAAAAACATGGCCGCCAGAGGGCGTGGTCATTTTCTGTATTTATGTAATATTGGCAACCAAAGTCAAAACTTTAAACATCTTCTTGTCAATAACAATAAGTCCAATGACAACCAAATTTCACATGAAGCATCATGTTGTGAACCTTTAGCAAGATTGTTCAAATAATAACCCCCGGGTCAAAAATGGCCCGCCCCGGACTTGTCAGTTTTTCATAGGAAAACCTTTAAAACTCTTCTTCTCTAAAACTGTATGGCCTAGACCTTTTATATTTGGCATGTAGCTTTGCTTATGGACCTCTACTAAGATCGTTCAAATCATGACCCAAGGGTAAAAAATAGCCCCGCCCCGGGGCTTATCAGATTTTAGCTCACCTGAGCCGAAGGCTCAGGATGAGCTGTTGTGATACCATTCCGTCCGTCGTCCGGTGTCTGGTGTCCCGTGTCCGTCGTCTGTCGTACGTCCACATTTTCAAACAACATCTCAGAAACCACTGATCCGATTTCAACCAAACTTTGTCTGAAGCATCAGTGGCAAGGGGGAACGAAATAATGTTCAAAGTTTTGGGCTAGAGTTATTCCCCTTGCTGTGGGACCAGATTTTCTAACATGACCATATAGACAACTTTTAATGCATTAGAAAATCTTAAAAAATCTTCTTCTCAGAAACTCAAAGGCCCAGACCTTTGATATTTGGTATGTATCATTACCTAATGATCTTCTAGCAAGATTGTTCAAATTTTGACCCTGGGGCCAAAAATGGCCCGCCCTGGGGCTTATCAGTTTTTCTTAGGAAAACCTTTAAAAATCTTCTTCTCTGAAACTGTATGGCCTAGTTCATTAATATTTGACATGTAGCTTTGTCCTATGGTCCTCTACCAAGATTGTTCAAATCATGACCTCCCGGTCAAAAATGGCCCCGCCCCAGGGCTTATCAGTTTTACATAGACTTATATAGGAAAACCTTTAAAAATCTTCTACTCTGAAGCCGTAAGGCCCAGACCTTTTACATTTGGCATGTAGCTTTGCCTTATGGTCCTCTACCAAGATTGTTCAAATCATGATCTCCCTGTCAAAAATGGCCCCGCCCTGGGGCTTATCAGTTTTACATAGACTTTATATAGGAATAAACCTTTAAAACTCTTTTTATCTGAAACCCTATGACCCAGACCTTTTATATTTGGCATCTAGCTTCGCTTTATGGTCCTCTACCAAGATTGTTCAAATCATGACCCCCGGTCAAAAATGGCCCCGCCCTGGGGCTTAACAGTTTTACATAGACTTCTACAGGAAAACCTAATTCCGAGTTGTTTCAATTTCATGCAACAGTCCACATACATGCAATGACAAACTTTATTATGCATCTAGTATAACATAATTGTTCCTCAGGTGAGCGATTTAGGGCTGCATGCAGCTCTTGTTATCTATTTTCTCCTAATAGGAAATCCTGGAATCTATCATGGTTAAGAACCTGGACACTGTATGAGTGTATTTTCATCTATTTTTAGCTCACCTGGCACATAGTGCCAAGGTGAGCTATTTTGATCGTCCTGTGTCCGTCGTCCGTTGTCGTGCGTCGTTCGTCGTCAACAATTTCTTTGAACAACATCTCCTCTGAAACCACTGGATGGATTTTTACCAAACTTGGCAGGAATGATCCTTGTATTGTCCTCTTTCAAAGTTGTTCAAATATTTCCCGTCCATCGCATATCTAGGTCACAGGAGCTAAAAATAGATTTTTTCAATGAAAACTTAAAAAATCTTCTTGTCTGAAACCACAGTACCCTGAGCTTATATATTTGGCACAAAGCATTGTCTTCAGGTCCTCTATCAAGATTGTTCAAATTATGTCCCTGGGGTCTAGAATGACCCCGCCCCGCGGGTCGTGATTTTACATTGAGTTATATAGTGAAATCTTCAAACATCATTTTCTCTGAAACTAATATTGCCAGAGCTTTGATATTTTGTATGTAGACCTTTTTAGAAGCCCTTAACATATATTGTAGATATAGTTCCGGTCCGTTGCATATCTAGGTCACAGGAGCTAAAAATAGATTTTTTCAATGAAAACTTAAAAAATCTTCTTGTCTGAAACCACTGTAGAGTCGATCCGGCTAATTTCGTACGGTTTTTGATGCAATCGTAATTCACTGTTCTACTATTTGTCGTGCGTTCGTAAGTGGATGTATAACAGGTACGGGAACCAGTGAATAATCTTTTAAGCGGTTTTGTAAGCAGTTTTGTGATTAGATAGCGTCTATGTGTGCTAATAAACACTGGTAAGTAGCGACGTTTAATTTCGTACGGTTGCGGAAAATCTCGTACACAGTGGAGGCTAATTACGTACACCACCTCAGTTTCAATTGAAACGCATTAAGTAGCCGATTATTTGCATTTCTATGTGTATCAAATTAATTAAAACATATCTGTTACAGAAACGGAATATTCTTACCTGTATAGGACAACCATATACTCCATAAAGTATCTTGAGTGGACATTATATTTTACGATAAAACAGTCTAATTAACCCTTTCGCTTCCAATAAAGCTCTATAACGCTTAGGTATACAAACAGTTTGGATCCATATCAGACACCGCGTAATGCGGCGTCTGATTAGGATCCAAACGGTTTAACACACATATATAAAGGGGGACACCCATAGAGTCATTTCCAAATTTAATAAGTTAATGCTGAACAAAAACATTAGCAGCAATGGCACGGTATGAGACGGGTTTTAACGTCATAATGTCAGTGAAAAGGTTAATTAATCTGCCATAATAACTGAGGACTGATTATCGTCGAATAACCATTGTTTGTTTTGCCAAGCTTCAAACAACACAGACATCTAATGTAACCATATTGGGAGTCGACGATAATGCATGGACAACGAAAGTTCAAATGCATACCGGGTGTTGCAAAAAGTTTGACTCCTGTTAAAAATGACCCTGCGTCTAATTTTAACTTTAAGAATCGACCAAGGGCCGTATTAACGTGAAGTTTTGACCAATGGGTATTTTCTTTAACGTTAAAAATCAACCAAGGGTCGATTCTATTTGATAAAAACAGACAATGGGCCATTTTTAACGCTGAGTCAACATTTTATTTAATTACTTAGCTCAGATTCGTCGTTTGGAGAATGGAATAATAAATGAAGTTTCATAAAGGTCACAGATGAAACAAATTAGAGGTCTAAAACAAACTTTTCAACAGTGAAAAAAGTAAGAAGTTGCACAAATTTTCTGATTCGGTCTTTATTATAACCTGTTGAACTATAGTGACGGGTATACTCATCCTTATAAACAATGTAGCTTTGAAGAGTACATTTGCTTTACTTAGCGTAGCTCCAGTTCAGAGAGCGGCTACAAGAACTCTGTAGTCAGGGAGTGCACTGGTTTATCATTTTGACAATATTTTGTGAAAAACAACATTAAGAGTAATAAGATCACCGTTTGCTGGTGCCATTGCTCGTCTGTTTTTGCAGATCAGTGGAAATATAGTAAACTTAGGTTAATGATCAATGATGTCAAGAACAATGGGTAAAATATTTTGTTAGATCTATATCTTGATATAGGACTTGTCAAAATGATAACGCATAAAACAAATGAAGGTTGTACATGAAAAGTCGAAGAAATTTTGACCAACATTAAGAATCCGGACAACGACAACGAGGACGCCTGGCGACGAAAATAGCTCGTTTTGTTCTTCGAATAACAGACGAACTAAAAATGGACTTGACTGAACTGAATATCCATTCAAGATGATTCAGAGGACATTGGGTCTTTTTTTAGTTCTTTTTTTCTTTCGACTTTTACTTTTTATACGCCCGTCTTCAGACAGGACGTATTATGTCGTGGCGCTGTCCGTCCGTCTGTCCGTCCGCACAACCGAAATGGGTTAGAGGGCCTTTTCTGACCAGATAACGGTAAACATAACAAAAGAAGACAATAGAGTTCATTCCGTAACAATAGAATAAGGGGCCGTGGCCCGTTATTCAAACAAAAGAAAATAACAAAAGAAAAGGCCCTCTAACCCACTTCGGTGGCACGTCCGTCTGTCCGTCCGTTAACTTTTTCATGTCCGCTCTCTAACTCAAACAAATTTAGTCTAATCCTTTTGAAACTTGGTCAGAACGTGTATGACCATAATATCTCGGTCAAGTTTGATAACCAGCAAGATTGACCCAGACATTCAAGAGTTATGCCCCTTTTTTGTCAAAAACGGGCATATTAGTTTGTCCGCTCTCTAACTCAAACAAATGTTTTTTAATCCTTTTGAAACTTTGTCAGCATGTGTATGACCATAATATCTCGGTCAAGTTCGATAACCAGCAGGATTGCCCCAGACATTCAAGAGTTATGCCCCTTTTTTCGTAAAAAACGGGCATATTTTAGTTTGTCCGCTCTCTAACTCAAACAAATTTATTTTAATCCTTTTGAAACTTTGTCAGCATGTGTATGACCATAATATCTCTGTCAAGTTCTATAACCAGCAGGATTGCCCCAGACATTCAAGAGTTATGCCCCTTTTTAGCTCACCTGAGCCAAAGGCTCAAGGTGAGCTATTGTGACCGCTCACCGTCCGTAGTACGTCTGTCCGTCTGTCCGTCTGTCCGTCTGTCCGTTCACTTTTACTTCAAACGACATCTCCTCTGAAACCCGCCGATTGTAGGGAGAGTTCAAACTGCTCATGATGTTCCTTGGATGCTTCTCTACAGAAGTTGTTCAAAAAAAATGAAAAAAAGCACAAACTCTGCTTGAAAAAGCAAAAAAGCAAAAATCTTTAAAAAATCTTCTTGCCCAAAACTACTAGGCCCTAAGCTTTGATATTTGTACAGTAGAATCTCCTGGTGGATCTCTCTATAGTTTGTTAAAATGAAATCCCTAGGGTCACATTTGACACCACCCTGCACAGTTTAAGTGCTGCTCTAGGCAGGTTTTACAGTATTTTTGATTTAGGCAGAACTGTATTTACCTGAGTTACCCTTAATATACTATGGGCAAATAACCAATATTTGCAAACAGTTTGGATCCAGATCAGATGCAACATAATGCTGCATCTAATCTGGATCCAAACTATTTGCCACTCATTTACCAACTTAACATTTTCTAAAAAATAAAAATGTACATTTTTTACACACAGAAGGTATTTAGCAGACATCATTTCAGTCTGGTAAGGGTAAGCTCCCAGACTGCTGCTGCTACAGTTCTCTTACATAATATTTGACCTCAGTGATCAGGCCAACAGAACTGAACATGTTGTCTGCTAAAGTTTAGAAATGGTTCAGTCGTTTGTTCAGACATTTGTTAACCCATTACCCCATAAATGTGCATTTTTAGGCCTTTGATTTATTCCTCCACTTAAGAAAATAATTCCCCTTTAACCCTTTCCCCCATAGCATATCTCTAGTATTGAATGTAGGTGTCCACTTAAAACAGGTTGAAAGTAAAGCAGAATGCGCTTTAAGCGCATTCTGCTTTACTTTCAGCCTGCTTTAAGCTATCATCTACTAGAATATAGAAAATATTTTGTATTATACATATTTATGAGTGTATAAATTGGAACTATTTTCTTTAGAGCAAGAATAAACTGAATGTGCTAAAAGGCGCTTCTATGGGGGAAAGGGTTAAACAGTCATGAAAATGTAAGATGTGAAATAAGTTTCTATATCCTAGTAGATGGTAGCTTAAAGCAGTTTGAAAGTAAAGCAAAGTGTGCATTAAGACCCATTCTGCTTTACTTTCAACCTGCTTTAGGTGGCCACCTATTTTCAAAACTAGAAGCAGGCTATGGGGTAATGGGTAAAATGAAATTGCCTATTTGGAAAGAGCCTAATGAGAGGAAGTGCCATTTGCAAAGGCCATAACTCTGACATCATTGTTTTTTTTAGTTATTTCCCTTTGTCATATTTTCTTGTCAAGAAGACAACTCCAGGTCTACTGATGCTATTGTAATGAAATTTTATGTATGGAAAGAAACTGATGAGAGAAAATGCCTAGTGCATAAGGGCAGCAATATTTTGTTTTCCCCTTTGTCATATTTTATTGTCAGGAAAATAACTCCAGTTCTGCTGACGCTAGTGAAATAATTATCATTTACCGGAAATGGAAATAGCTTGATAAGAGGATGTGTCATGGATAAGGGTCATAAGCTTGGCAACAAAATTCACTTTTGTCATGTTTTCTTGTCCGGAAGATAACTCCATTTATAGCTATATTAAAATGTTGTCTTGCCCAGTCAACTTAGATACAAACTTCAATGTCCTCAGGTGAGCGAATTTAGGGCCATGGCCCTCTTGTTTCGTAAAAAACGGGCATATTTTAGTTTGTCTGCTCTATAACTCAAACACATTTATTTTAATCCTTTTGAAACTTGGTCAGCATGTGTATGACCATAATGTCTCTGTCAAGTTTGATAACACGCAGGATTTCACCAGGCATTCAAGAGCTATGCCCCTTTTTTCGTAAAAAAACGGGCATATTTTATTTTGTCCGCTCTCTAACTCAAACAAATTTATTTCAGGCCTTTTGAAACTTGGTCAGCATGTGTATGACCATAATGTCTCGGTTATGTTTCATAACCAGCAAGATTGCCACAGACAGTCAAGAGTTATGCCCCTTTTTACCATCTAAAACGGGCATTTTTAAGTTTGTCCGCTCTCTAACTCAAACAAATTTATTCCAATCCTTTTGAAACTTCGTCAGCATGTGTATTACCATAATGTCTCAGTTATGTTCTATAACCAGCAGGATTGCCCCAGACATTGAAGAGTTATGCCCCTTATTTTGTCAAAAACGGGCATTTTTTAGTTTGTCCGCTCTCTAACTCAAATAAATTTATTCCAATCCTTTTGAAACTTTGTCAGCATGTGTATGACCATAATGTCTCGGTCAAGCTCCATATCCAGCAAGATTGCCCCTGCAATTCAAGAGTTATGCCCTTTTTATCGTCTAAAACGGGCATTTTTTGTTTGTAGCTCTCTCTCTCAAACAAATTTATTCCCATCCTTTTGAAACTTGGTCAGCATATGAACCCTAACTTTCAGGGTTCTTCCCCTTTTGTTTTTACCTTGATAGGATTTTGGTATGACTACATTCTAAGATCGATTTGACGGGCGTATAATGTGCCCGGCTTGCGGTGCTCTTGTTAAGCACTAGGTTTTTCTGTCAATTTGGCTGTTTCGATTTTCAACTTTCTAATCTTTTGTTTTTCTCCTTTTTATCAATCTTACTTTGTTTTTTCTGTCAAAGTCTTCCCTCTTTTTGTTAACTATTTCATGTGACGTCAAAATTCGGTGAGATGTCAATTTTCTGGGATTGGGTTTTACTTTATTAGTATCGTTTGCTTTACGTTCAGTAAGTGGTAAAGAAAATGCGGAAGTTACCTCTGCAGACCAGTCCACGGGCTCAAGTTGCCACTGTTCAGGGGAACTCACCTCAATTTGTAGTTCAAGGTTACCTGATTGGGGATCAATCTTGCAGGGATAGTCTCCAGCCAGAACCATATTTATCAGTTCTTCTTCGTTTAAGGGTGTACCTGTATCAGTTTGTGAGGGGGTGACAGATGTGGCCAAAGTTAAAATACATTTTCAACAGCGCTATCTATCAGACCAAGGGTCTCATGGGATGAATGAGAATCCATTATCAGAAGCTGTGGTCGTTCAGGACCACAATACTTCAAAAAGTGGTCCTGAAACCACAGCTTTCCCAATGAGTCCTCCATCCATGCCCGTTCTTGATATGTATAAACGGTGCCGGGGACACCTTCCTCCGTGTTGTAAGCAAGCAGACTTTTGTATGTTTTTCCTTTTACAATGACAAGTGGAGGAATGTGTCCACCTGCAGCGTTTATACAAGCAAGTACGGACACGTTATCCCTACTTTTTCCAACCCGACCAGGGATGTTTTTAGCTCCAGTCTGACCAAGTACGCGAACTGGTTTGTGGAGTAGTGGCACACTTGTTTCGTCCATATTCCAAATCTTAATTGGCTGATTGAATAAGTTAGTGTCATTTAATAAACTCTGCAGATCAGAATAAAAATGATCAGTTACAGTCTTGTTCAACATTCTTGCCCTACAAGTTGAGAGCGCTTGTGGCTTTCTTAACGATATATCTTTGTGTCTGGATAAAAATCCAGACACCCAGTCCTTTCCAGGAACACCCTGCCTAAAAGGCGTCTTTATCCCCATCCTCCTCACTATCCGTCCAACTTTCACTGTTAGCATCCTTTTGGTTATGCCAAATCCCTACAAATACAATAACAGATCTAGACTTAATCCAGCCATGCTTAGCGTCCATGCAATATAAAAGGAGAAAAACAAACAGTACAGACTCAGATCATACGTTGTAAGCAAATACCAGTATATGGCCGGGTCTACACCGTTTGCTAAACGAAATTCATATTACAATAAAGTACATTAGAAAACGTAAACCAGACGCCTTAGGAAATGGATTTAATTGACGACGACATTAGTTTATCATTATTTATTATAGGCCGATTGCAAAATAAGTCCTAAGAATGACAAACCTTTAAAATGGAAAGAAATATAGAGAAATAAGCTTTGAAAAGGGGCTTACCCTTCCCCCCCATAGAAGCGCCTTTTAGCGCATTGAATTTATTCATCCACTGAAGATAATAATTCCAATTTTAACAACCACGAAAATGAATAATAAGATACATTTTGTAAATCCTAGCAGATTATAGCTTTAAGCATTCTGCTTTATTTTCAGCCTGCTTTAGGTGGTCACCTATCTTCAAAACTAGAAATAAGCTATGGGGTAAAGGGTTCAATTATTCACTACATTCTAAATTTAGGTTTAATTTATTCACCTTTCAAGTCTTTAACATTTCAACACACTGAACCACTGCTTCTTCTTGTTACGTATATAACAAAGCAGATGAACCGCTGAAAAACGAACTAGAAACAAAAACAGGTAAACGTCTAAAAAGAAGATCTACGAACGCAAACACGTGAACATCTGGGGGGAAAAACCAGAAAATATGAAACAGCTATTTTGACGTATTTGAATAAAACAATTTTAACCATCTAAAAGGGTTTTCTGAAGACAACAAGCTCATCGGCGGCACATTGTGCAACTTACAATCATACCCTGAGTTCAAGTTCAAGGACACGGGGTTAATTTTTGACATTGATTGAAAGATCTTGTCCCAAGTTATGTATGCTGCAAGTATGAATGCTTCACATGTCAAAAGGTTAGGTACATAATAGTAATGAGTAATTTTCAAAACTTAAACGCAACGACTAAAAGCATAAGCTCTGTTGCACACTCGTCCTGTGAGCTAAAAATTGTTTTCAGACAAACCATAAGAAAGAAACCAATACGAAAATGGGATTAGCAACACGAGTGAACCAACCCTGTCTGCAGCTTTCTTAATCTTCTTCACGATCTCCTCCTCTATTTCAAGAGGGATTACAGTAGGCCGCCCGGCTGTTGCTATATCATCTATCTTTCCACAGACTCTATTCTGAATGGTCATGACTGGGACCCCATATTTAGCACTGGCCTTTCTGTACGAAAGGCCCTGTCGGACAGCCGTAAGGGCGTCCGACAGGTTGTTTTGCGAATACTTCTTGGGCATGTTTAGTACTGAAAAAAAAGAACAACAACTCTCAAAGCATCATTTATTTTTAATGAGGATAATCTTAATTCCAGTTTTATTGTTATCTACAAAGTATTCATTTTTAGCTCGACTTTTTCGAAAAGTCGAGCTATTGTCGTCACCCTGTCGTCTGCGTCTGCGTCTGCATCAGCGTCTGCGTCTGCGTCAGCGTCTGCGTCGGTTAAGGTTTTTGTAAGAGTTGATTTCTCAATAACTATCAAAGGTATCCATTTGAAACTTGGAATAGTTGTTCAGTATCAAAAGGGCAACTCATTACAATAAGGCAGGTAACCCTTGGATTTGTCATTTCAGAGTTATTGCCCTTGTTTTATTTACTTAAAAATTATAAATTAACATATCTCAATAACTAGCAAAGATATCCATTTGAAACTTGGAATAGTTGTTCAGTATTAAAAGGGCAACTCATTACAACAAGGCAGGTAACCCTGGGATTTGTCATTTTAGAGTTATTGCCCTTGTTTTATTTACTTAAAAATTATAAATTAACATATCTCAATAACTAGCAATGATATCCATTTGAAACTTGGAATAGTTGTTCAGGATTAAAAGGGCAACTCATTACAACAAGGCAGGTAACCCTGGGATTTGTCATTTTAGAGTTATTGCCCTTGTTTTATTTACTTAAAAATTATAAATTAACATATCTAAATAACTATGAAAGACATTAACTTGAAACTTTGAATAGTTATTTCGTATCAAAAGGGCAACTAATCACAACAAGGCAGGTAACTCTGGGATTTGTCATTTCAGAGTTATTGCCCTTGTTTTATTTACTTCAAAATTGCAAATTAACATATCTAAATAACTATGAAAGATATTAACTTGAAACTTTGAAAAGTTATTCAATATCAAAAGGGCAACTCATTACAACAAGACAGGTAACCCTGGGATTAGTCATTTTAGAGTTATTGCCCTTGTTTTATTTACTTAAAAGTTATAAATTAACATATCTAAATAACTATGAAAGACATTAACCTGAAACTTTGAATACTTGTTAAGTATCAAAAGGACAACTCATTACAACAAGGTAGGTTACTCTGTGATTTGTAATTACAGAGTAATTTCCCTTGATTTATTTACTTAAAACTTGTAAATTGAAATATTTTAATAACTGTCAAAGATATTAACTTGAAACTTTAAATACTTGTGTTATATCAATATGGCAACTCATTCAAACAAGAAAGGTGACCAGGAATGTGCAATTCAAGAGTTATTGTCCTTGTTTTGACTTATTGTTTACTTTAAATGGAATGTAGACTGTCCAAGTATGTTTGAGTTGTTATTGCTTACAAATTTCTATGATCAATAGGGTATTAAACACCCATACACATTCTTTAAGTTTGAAAAATGTAGCCGTCTCAAGTATATGAAAGTCGAGCGTCCAGCACCCGTTTGCGGTGCTCTCGTTATCTCTTCACACAGCTCAATAAGTTCACTGTCCTGCAGCTCTTTGCCTACGCTGTGCCCAATCAGAACAATACTGATTTCATTAGGATTGTAACCCATTTTTGCTGCACAAATGTCTGATATTACACTTCTGTGTCTAGGATGTCTACTAAGTGTCAGCAGTCTTGAAAGTACATGGTTAATCATATGATGATCAAACAGTGTCTCTCTCATGTACATTTGTATGAGGACATAATTATGCTTGATCAGATTCATTGGTGCTGCAAAGCCCGTCTCCCTCAAGAAAAGTGCATGCGGCGTTGGCTTAGAATTCATTTCTGAAAATAAATCCAAACGCACAAATCGTAAATAAACTTCAAATTACAAGCGCGTTGGAAGTATTTTCAGATTGGGAGATAAAAAAAATGGGGAGCACCCACCTACCCAATACCACGTTTTTCCAGTCCTTATAAAATGCGCAGATCTAAAAGAAGTGCGGGGAGGGGATTCTGGGAACAGATGATTGTATTGTATTTTAATAAAAATAATAATAACAATATTGTTATTATTGTTATAATTATTATTATTATTATTATTGTTATAATACATATATACATACATACAGATCAACTTCCCCATGTCTGTTAAGTCTTAAGAGTCTGTGGGAAAATAGGACTCTAGCGTACGAAATTATACTCATGCAGAAAAAACCATTGGAAATATTTGAGGGTAATCTCGTACACTTCTTTTTTGCATATTTTTATTGTTATTTTTCATTTTTTCCATAAAACATTGTATTTTTCTCGAAAATAAGTAATTCAACTAACGTTCTACATAGTTTACTGCAGAAACAAAACAAATAAAGCGAGGTAATTCAGCTACCTTCTGCAGTGATCTAGCTGACACAGTTCTTCCTCTTTGTAAACAAATTCGGAAAGGATGATTTTGGCGCCGATAGTGCCTTCAGCCAATCTGATTTCTTGACAACGTCATTGATCTCATCAGTGTCAGAAAACGCACTACGTGAACAATGACGCGACGCTTGGTTTAGATGAACTCCCATCAAAACAGACGGTAAGCGAGTACAGCAGTATTTATTTGAAGGCAACTGTACGAGATTTCACGCATGTACGAAATTAGCTGGATGGACTCTACCCTGAGCTTAGATATTTGGCACAAAGCATCGTCTTCAGATCCTCTATCAAGATTGTTCAAATTATGTCCCTTGGGTAAAAAATGACCCGGCCCCGGGGGTCGTAATTTAACAAAGAGCTATATAGTGAAATCTTCAAACATCATTTTCTCTGAAACTAATATGGCCAGAGCTTTGATATTTTGCATGTGGACACTTCTAGAAGCCCTTAACCTATATTGTAAATATAGTTCCGGTCCGTTGCATATCTAGGTCAACGGAGCTAAAAATAGATTTTTCCAATGAAAACTTAAAAAATCTTCTTGTCTGAAACCACAGTATACCTATAGCTTAGATATTTGGCACAAAGCATCTTCTTCAGGTCCTCTACCAAGATTGTTCAAATTATGTCCCTGGGGTAAAAAATTATCCTGCCCCGGGGGTCGTAATTTTACAAAAAGTTATATATAGTGAAATCTTTATACATCTTTATCTCTGAAACTAATATTTCCAGAGTTTTGATATTTGGTATGATGACACTTCTAGAAGCCCTTAATCAATATTGTAAATATGGTTCCGGTCCGTTGCATATCTAGGTCACCGGAGCTCAATGAAAACTTAAAAAATCTTCTTGTCTGAAACCACAGTGCCCTGTGCTTAGATATTTGGCACAAAGCATCTTCTTTAGGTTTTCTTTCAAGATTGTTCAAAATATGTCCCTGGGATAAAAAATGATCCCGCCCACGGGGTCATGTGACCCTTGTGTTGGTTTTTCCAGGTGAGCGATATTTAGGCCCGCATGGGCCTCTTGTTTCCTAACAGGAAATCCTGGAATCTATCATGGTTAAGAACCTGGACACTGTATGAGTCATCATCATCAACGGATTTTTAGCTCACCTGAGCCTTTGGCTCAGGATGAGCTATTGTGATACCATTCCGTCCGTCGTCCGGCGTCTGTCTTCCGTCGTCCGTCGTCCGTCCACATTTTCAAACAACATCTCCTCAGAAACCACTGACCCGATTTCAACCAAACTTTGTCAGAAGCATCAGTGACAAGGGGAACGAAATGTTGTTCAAAGTTTTGGCTAGAGTTATTCCCCTTGCTTTGGGATCAGATTTTCTAACATGACCGTATAGACAACTTTTAATGCATAAGAAAATCTTTAAAAATCTTCTTCTCAGAAACCAAAAGGCCCAGACCTTTGATATTTGGTATGTATCATGACCTAATGATATTCTACCAAGATTGTTCAAATTTTGACCCTGGGGCCAAAAATGGCCCCGCCCTTGGGCTTATCAGTTTTTCTTAGGAAAACCTTTGAAAATCTTCTTCTCTGAAATTGTATGGCCTAGATCATTTATATTTGACATGTAGCTTTGCCTTATAGTCCTCTACCATGATTGTTCAGTTTTACATAGAGTTATATAGGAAAATCTTTAAAAATCTTCTTCTCTGAAACTGTAAGGCCCAGATCTTTCAAATTTGACATGTAGCTTTGCCTTATGGTCTTCTACCAAGACTGTTCAGATTATGACCCCTGGGCCAAAAATGGCCCCGCCCTTGGGCTTATCAGTTTTTAGCTCACCTGGCACAAAGTGCCAAGGTGAGCTATTGTGATCGCCCTGTGTCCGTCGTCGTCGTCCGTCCGTCCTTCAGTCCGTCGTCAAACTTTTTAGCTCACCTGAGCACAAAGTGCTCAAGGTGAGCTTTTGTGGTCAGTCAATGTCCGGCGTCCGTCGTCGTGCGTTGTGCGTCAACAATTTCTTCAAACATCTTCTTCTCCAAAACCACTTGCTTGATTGCAACCAAACTTCACAGGAATGTTCCTTGGGTCAAGCTCTTTCAAAGTTGTTCAAAGAATTTGAAACCATGCAGAACTCTGGTTGCTATGGCAACCAAAGTGAAAAAATAAGGAAATCTTAAAAAAATCTTCTTGTCACAAACCACAAGAGCCAGAGCTTAGATATTTTGCACATAGCATTACCTATAGGTCCTCTATCAAAGTTGTTCAAATTTTGCCCCTGGGGTCAAAATTGGCCCCGCCCCGGGGGTCAACGTTTTACATAGAGTTATATAGTGAAATGTTCAAACATCTTTTTCTCTGAAACCAATGTCAAGAGCTTTGATATTTAGCATGGTATTACTTCTAGAGGTATTTGACTTATGTTGTTGAATCGGTTCCGGTCCGTTGCATATCTGGGTCACCGAAGCTAAAAATAGATTTTTTTTCCATGAGAACTTAAAAAATCTTCTTGTCTGAAACCATAGTACACTTAGCTTAGATATTTTGCACATAGCATCGTCAACAGATCCTCTATCAAAGTTGTTCAAATTTTGTCCCTGGGGTCAAAATTGGCCCCGCCCCGGGGATCACAGTTTTACATAGAGTTATATAGTGAAATGTTCAAACATCTTTTTCTCTGGAACCAATATGACCAGAGCTTTGATATTTGGCATGATGTAAGTTTTAGAGGTCCTTCACATATATGGATGAATTGGTTTTGGTCTGTTGCATATCTGGGTCACCGGAGCTAAAAATAGATTTTTTCAATGAAAACTTCAAAAATCTTCTTGTCTGAAACCATAGTACACTGAGTTAAGATATTTTGCACATATCATCGTTTACAGGTCCTCTATCTTAGTTGTTCAAATTTTGCCCCTGGGGTCAAAATTTGCCCCGCCCTGGGGGTCACCTTTTACAAATCTTCTTTTCTGAAATCACGTGACCCATCCTAGTGTCACCATTGTCAGGTGAGCGATCAAGGGCCATTCTGGCCCTCTTGTTATTCAAAGATCTTTTGCTTGGAAACCACTGGGCCAATTTCATCAAAACTTCATAGGATTGTTCCTTATAGGGTACTCTCTCAGATTTCTTCAAATTTAGGTCATCCAATTGAAATTGTGGTTTCCATGGCAACCAATTGAAAAAACTTTAAAAATCTTCTTGTCAAAAACTACAGGTCTGAATTGAAAATAATTTTACCCAAATGTGCCATTGGTGACCCTCTATCAGATTTCTTAAAATAATTTTCCTATCTTTAAAAACATGGCCGCTAGTGGGTGGGGCAGATTTTCCTTATATGGCTATATAGTGAAAACTTTAAAAATCTTCTTGTCCAAAACTACTGGTCCGATTTGAAAGTAATTTTATGCAAATGATCCATGGGTGACCCTCTACCAGATTTCTTAAAATTATTTTGATATCTAAAAAACATGGCCGCCAGTGGGTGGGGCACGTTTTCCTGATGTTACTGTATGGTAAAAACTTTAAAAATCTTCTTCTCTGAAACTGTTGGTCCAAATTGAAAATAATTATACACAAATGGTCAATTGATAACCCTCTACCAGATTTCTTAAAATCATTTTGTTATCTTAAAAAACATGGCCGCCAGTGGGTGGGGCACGTTTTCCTTATGTTACTGTATATTAAAGATTTTAAAAATCTTCTTCTCTGAAACTACTGGTCCATATTCAGTTATTTTTTACACAAATAGTCAATTGATGACCCTCTACCAGATTTCTTAAAATCATTGTGTTATTTTAAAAAACATGGCCGCCAGTGGGTGGGGTAAGTTTTCCTTTTATTAGCTCACCTGGCACAAAGTGCCAAGGTGAGCTATTTTGATCGTGCTGTGTCCGTCGTCCGTCCGTTCGTTCGTCCGTTCGTCGTCAACAATTTCTTTAAATGACATCTCCTCCTTAACTACTGGATGGATTTTAACCAAACTTTGCAGAAATGATCCTTATATGGTCCTCTTTAAAAGTTGTTCAAATATTTCCGGTCCGTTGCATATCTAGGTCACAAGGAGCTAAAAATAGATTGTTTCAATAAAAACTTAAAAAATCTTCTCCTTTGAAACCCCAATACCCTGAGCTTAGATATTTGGCACAAGGCATCATCTATAGGTCCTCTATCAAGATTGTTCAAATTATGACCCTGGGGTCACAAATTTACATAGAGTTATATAGTGAAATCTTCAAACCTCTTCTTCTCTGAAACTATTATAGCTAGAGCTTTGATATTTGGCATGGTGTAACTTCTAGAGGTACTTTACCAATATTGTTCAAATGGTTCGGGTCCGTTGCATATCTAGGTCACAGGAGCTAAAAATAGATTGTTTCAATTAAAACTTAAAAAAATTTCTTCTCTGAAACCCCAATACCCTGAGCTTAGATATTTAGCACAAAGCATCATCTACAGGTCCTCTATTATGTTTGTTCAAATTATGTCCCTGGGGTCAAAAATGGCCCCGCCCCGGGGGTCATTAATTTACATAGAGTTATATAGTGAAATCTTCAAACCTCTTCTTCTCTGAAACTAATGTGGCTAGAGCTTTGATATTTGGCATGGTGTAACGTCTAGATGTACTTTACCAATATTGTTCAAATGGGTCAGGTCCGTTGCATATCTAGGTCACAGGAGCTAAAAATAGATTTTTTTTTCAATAAAAACTTAAAAAATCTTCTTGTCTGAAACCACAGTACCCTGAGCTAAGCTATTTTGCACAAAGCATCATTTTCAGGTCCTCTATCAAGATTGTTCAAATTATGTCCCTGGGGTCAAAAATGACCCTGCCCCGGGGTCACAAATTTACATAGAGTTATATAGTGAAATCTTCAAACCTCTTCGTCTCTGAAACCAATATGGCTAGAGTTTTGATATTTGGCATGGTGTAACTTCTAGAGGTACTTTACCAATATTTTTCAAATGTTTCCGGTCCTTTGCATAACTAAGTCACAGGAGCTAAATATAGGTTTTTTGCAATAAAAACTTAAAAAATCTTCTCTGAAACCACAGTACCCTGAGGTTTGCTATTTGGCACTCAGCATCATCCAATCAGCAAATGACACAATCATATTGTCATGATTCTCAGCTTTCCAAACTATGTTACATTTACATCATGATGGCTCCAGGTGAGCGATTTAGGGCCGTATACGGCTCTTGTTTCTGTATAGAACAATTTTAAAAATCTTTTTCTCTGAAACTACATGTTGGTCTGATTTAAGAATGATTTTACAAATAATGATTAATGGGTGACCCTTTGCCAGTTTTCTTCAAATAAACAACATGGCCACCAGTGGGTGGTGGTGAATAAGAGAAAACTTAATCATTATTGGTCCATTACCATCACCGTAATCATGGGTACCAGGTGAGCGATTTAGGGCTGCATGCGGCTCTTGTTCATAGGAAAATCTTTAAAAATCTTCTTCTCTGAAACTGTAAGGCCCAGATCATTTATATTTAAAATGTAGCTTTGCCTTATAGTCCTCTACCAAGATTGTTCAAATTATGGCCCCCGGGTCAAAATTGGCCTCGCCCGGTGCTTATCAGTTTTACATAGACTTATATAGGAAAACCTTTAAATTTCTTCTTCTCTGAAACTGTAAGGCCCAGTTCTTTAATATTTGTCGCATAGCTTTGCCTAATGGTCCTCTACCAAGATTGTTCAAATTATGACCCCGTGCCAAAAATGGCCCCACCCTCGACTTATTAGTTTTTCATAGGAAAACCTTTAAAAAAACTTCTTCTCTGAAACTGTAAGGCCCAGATCATTTATATTTGACCTGTAGCTTTGCCTTATGGTCCTCTACCAAGATTGTTCAAATTATGACCCTTTAATCAAATTTGGCCCTGCCCCAAGGCTTATCAGTGTTATATAGACTTATATAGGAAAAACCTTTAAAACTCTTTTTATAGGTATATATATCACGATATTGTTTTGCCCAGTCAGCTAAGGTACAATGTTCTCAGGTGAGCGACTTGTGGGCCATGGCCCTCTTGTTGATTAACGTGCAGGTTCAGGGGCAATTATCCACATCAGTGGGCCCCTTTCAAGGTGATGATGATATTCATCCATCGCTAGGCGATTTCAAGGTAGCTGGCTTGCTACACACATGGCAGTTCTTATACTTGATCTCCAGGTGTCTCTCTCTCGAGGGTCGATTACAGCGAGGTTCCAATCTCTGCGATCCCTCTCTGTTAACTGTTTCCATGTCAACTTGGGCCTTCCAGTAACCTGTGTGTTGCAGGCTGCCTTCAACGCACTGCTAGATCTTTCTACGTGGCCATACCAACGCAGCCTTCTTTCCCTCAGGATGAGGTCCAGATCATCCAGACAAGGAGCTCTTTCGACCTGATGGTGGCTATGTCCTGTGGTTTGACGTTACAGATTTGTCTGACCATTGCTCTATGAGTGTATTTTCATTTATTTTCCCCTAACAGGAAATCCTGGACTCTATCATGGTTAAGAACCTGGACACTGTATGAGTGTATTTTCATCTATTTTACCCTAACAGGAAATCCTGGAATCTATCATGGTTAAGAACCTGGACACGGGGGAGACAGTACCTTTAAAGGATGCCGACCAGAAGATCCAGAAGTGTATGGACCCTCTTGGCTTACACATCATGGAAAGGACAAAAGATTACCATAGGTAGATATGCCGATTTTTTTCATTGAAAAGTTATGGACAAATATATGTTTTAACTCATCTCATGTTAAATATTGATCAATTTTTAGCTCACCTGAGCTTGAATGTCCGGCGTCCGGCGTTCGCCGTCAATAATTTTAGTGTTTACACTCTAGAGGCCACAATATTTATCCAATCTTTCTCGAACTTGCTCAGATTGTATATGACCATAAGAGTTCAGATGAGTTCAATTATGGTTGAAATCTGATCAATAGGTTGAGAGTTATCTACCTTTGAATTGCTGAAAATGCCAATATTTCTCAAACTTGCTCAGATTGTATATCACCATAAGAGTTCAAATGAAATCGAATATGGTTGAAATCAGACTAATAGTTCAAGAGTTATCTACCTTTGAATTGCTGAAAATGCCATATTTAACAGTGTTTACACTCTAGAGGCCACAATATTTATCCAATCTTTTCCAAACATGCTCAGATTGTATATCATCATAAGAGTTCAGATGAGTTCGATTTTGGTTGAAATCAGACTAATAGGTTGAGAGTTATCTACCGTTGAAATGCTGATATTTGTCATATTTAAGGGTGTTTACTCTCCAGGGGTCACAATTTTTATCCAATCTATCTCAAACTTGCTCAGATTGTATATGACCATAAGAGTTTGATTGAGTTCGATTATGATTGAAATCGGATTAATAGGTTGAGAGTTATCTACCTTTGAATTGCTGAAAATATGATATTTAAGGATGTTTACACTCTAGAGGCCACAATTTTTATCCGTTTTTTTTTCAAACTTGCTCAGATAGTATATGACCATAAGAGTTCAAATAAGTGTGATTATAGTTGAAATCGGACCTATAGGTCAAGAGTTGTCTGCCCTTGAATTGCTGAAAATGCCATATCGAACAGCGTTTACACTTTTGCAAGTACAGTTTTCAGGGCCTCCGCTGGGATTCGCATTTGTCGCCAAATGCGAAGAAAATTTCAAAATGGCGACAAAATTTTAGTTCTGGCGAAATTGATTGCGACAAGGAATTTGTAATGTTACTTTTTTCATAATTTATGACCTGTATGTATCACACCCGAGGCACTAATGCGTGTAGAGTTAATTGGTTAAGTACACAAGCCAGCTCCCTGTGTTATGTATGACAAGTGTCAAAACTCAAACACGCGTACACAATAAACAATTAAAGAATAAAGTTTCGGTTTATCTCTGTCCCGCCTATCTCCTATTCTGCTTTGAGTAATTGGTTATTCCCAGCGTGATTGACAGATCCAATGCGTTTAATGTCCAATCAGATTATACCTACATATCTTGAAAGAAGCTACCGCGAGAGATATTGACACTGTGTGCATAAAAATTTACACGACAGTCTACAATCATTTTCGGAAATAAGCTACGTAAAGTGGAAAGAATATTAGCCTAAATCGAGGAATGAGACATTTCTTTCCCCTAAAAGAGCCATTCCAGATGAGTAATTACCATTTTAAAGACGAAAAAAAACCCCCAAAAAAACAACAACTGCCCCGATTTGAGGCGTGTAACAGCGGTGAAGTGCATGTTGGGGGGGGGAAAATGTCTTTGATACAGTAACGGAGAATTAGAATCGGTAATATTCTCCGAAAATAATGCACAAACGAACCTGTAACATGGATCAAAATCCGAATACAACTTCTATGATTTGAATTTACCACAAATCCTTATTAATAATCACGCCGTTAGATACAAACTTCCGAAAATGCGTATCGTTTCAAAATGGCGAGAAGCCAATTTTCGGACTTGAGACGCATGTCTTTCCTTGTTTGATTGGTTATTAAAAAGGTGTTTCCCAGCATCTTTTTTAAACAACCAATTAAATTAGACGTTCTATTTCGCTACGAATCACTACAGGATTGAATGGGTTGTGTGCTTGACAGTTGTGAAATGAACATAACAGCGATATAGAATACGATTTTCGTGGGAGTTTCGGCAAATAAGTTATCAGTAAGTCAACCACGGAATTATACTAAAATTGTTTGATTCCGTGCGTGAACAATAGCTACAAATACGCACCGGAATCGAAGAATCAGATATTACTCTAATCGCGGAATGTAGCGTATGTATCTTTGATTCTCATACATCAGAACCCTCCTCTGTTTCCAGAAGCCTCACAAAAACGCTTCAGATCTGCTTGCATCATTGCATACAGCCGTTCCAGTTTGGTGTTTTATGACAAGTGGTTGTTTAAAGCAGGCTGAGAGTAGATTTCTAAATCTGAAAAACTCTATTGGGCTTCCACCTGTCGTACTGTACCTTTTCGATGCTCTTTAACAGGACATTTTATTTCTGTGAGGAATGAGAGTTTGTCACTTTATCAAAGACATACAAACCTATATTAAGCGACTATGGAATAAGGTATAGGCCTTTGTTGATCTTGAAAAACAGATGACCGCTTAATGCAGGTAAATGCAATGCAGAAAGCTCATTTACATTATTCTGCCACCTATCATGTACATTTATGATGTATATAGGGAAATGATTTTGATTTCCCCGTGGGCAACCAGCCTTTCATAAAATTTGTTATGCCCTGGTTTACTGTATTGTTAAAACAAAGGTACCGGTAATGGTTTAAAACAGTATAAATTATCAGGTATATTTTGGGCTCCAACTTTGGATAAAAAATGGCTCCAACTTTGGCTCCAAAAAATAAATTTGGCTCCAACTTTTTTCATTTGGCGAAAGTGGTGGCGAAAGGAAAAAATATCCCAGGGGAGGCCCTGGTTTTGAATGGATTTTGATTTTACTTGCACACAAAGTATATAGCTATAAGTTCTCAAAGGAGTGCAATTATTGTTGAAATCTAATCATTGTAGCAATAGTTATCTGCCCTTGATATACTTTGAAATGCTAGAAAAGGCTTCATTTCAGTATTGTTTAGGCTCTAGTTATCTGCCCTTGATGTACTCTACCATACTAGAATTATGAGGTTGTATTCCAAAATTGTTTACATGCTATACTACAAATTTGAATGGATTTAAATTAAAACTGATGAAACAGTAAGATAAAGCTATCAAGCTTCAGTACAACAGGTGAGCGATATCAGGGCATTCAGGCCCTCTTGTATGACATTTGTAAATGTTTTTAGATTAGGATGAGATGCCAAGTAATGCTTCATCTTAATCCATTACCCAATAGCTTGTTTCTAGTTTTGAAAACAGGTGATCTCTTAAAGCATGTTGAAAGTAAAGCAGAATGTACCCTAAGGCCCATTCTGCTTTACTTTCAGCCTGCTTTAAGCTACTATCTGCTAAGAGATAAAAAATATTTTTTATGGTTCACATTTATGACTGTATAAAGTTGAAATATTTTCTTCAGTGGAGGAATTACTAAAAGGCGTAAAAAGACGTATTTATGGGGATATGGGTTAACTGCATCCAAATTGTTTTATAATCAATCAACACTCATTTAAAAAGGCTGTAAACCAGTCATGGATAAGTACTGTAAGGATAAATTTCTAAATCAGCAGGCTGAAAGGAAAGCACAATAGGTCTTAACTCATTACCCCATATATATGCCCTTTTACGCCTCTTATTTATTCCTCTACTGAAGCAAATACTTCCACTTTATACAGTCATGAATATATTCTGTTAAAACTATTTCTTATATCCTAGCAGATGATAACTTAAAGCAAGCTGAAAGTAAAGCAGAATGTCCCTTAAGGCGCATTCTGCTTTACTTTCAACCTGCTTCAAGGGGAACTTCTTTTCAAATCTAGAAACAGGCTATGGGGTAATGCTTTGGTTTCAGCCTACTTTTAAGTGGTCACCTGTGTTCATACGCAGTGTTTTCTTGTTTTTCGTAGTGATGACAATTATTCCCAGGATGATGATGACACTGGGTCAGTCAGTGGCAGGTCCATGTTGGCTGAAAAGACACTGAAAAAGAAAGGGTAGCTTATTAGTTCATTCTCCTCTGAAATGCTTAATTCCTGTTTCCTATTTAGTCAAGCCCCCTTTGCACATTGTAAAACATGTAAAACAGCAGGGCTCCAGGTAAAGGGAGTATTTCAAAATCTAAAATCTTTATTACTTCACTAAATCCTGTGGTGTCACTACTCATTAGAATCACCTCTAAGACATGATTCTACTGAGTGATAACACCATAGGATTTGGTGCTGAAATAAGTGTGAACATGTTGGATTTATTCAGTTTACTCCCCCTTATGTGGAGCCCTGAAACAGGATAGACCAGTCATAGCAATAATCCCAGACTAAGCTGAGTCAGGGCTCCAGATAAGAGAGAGTAACTGAACAAATCAAGCATTTTCTCACTTGTTCAGCTCGGTTTAATGCAGAAATAAAGAGTTAAGTTTCTGAAATACTCCACTTATCCGTGTGGAGCCCTGTCACTCCAGAGGAAGATTTGTAACATCCAGAATATTAGCTAACATATTTATAATATTGTAGATTTGAGCAGGGTATGTCTCGTATGTCTTTTTATGCCTTTCTTTTAACCCTTAATCTCGTAGTGTGTTTACTAGTTTTAAAGACAGGTTATCACTTAAGGCAGGGTAAAAGTAAAGCAGAATACGTCCGAATGGGAATTCTGCTTTACTTTAAACCTGCTTTAAACTCTAGCTGGAAAATTACTTGAAATGACATAATTATATGATTCATTTCCAAAATTTCCTATCTAAGGATTGCCTTTCTTTGTGTAAGAATAATTTAAAACAGTAACTCTTATCAGTTGTTAGGTTCCCTTGTGGATCTTTGAAGGTACAAAACATGAATCAGTCTACTTGGAATTCTGGGTGGTTTAATAAATACTGGTCTAAAGTATAATTTGTTTTTGCACAGGGCCATGTTTTGAAAGAGTTAAAATGGTTATTAATGGAGGAATGGGTTCACTGGCTTGTTATAAGTTTAAATGTGTTTATCTTCTCATCGTGTCCGTTTGTTTCTTGAAACAGAGCAAAGCTGAAGAAACTCCTGGGCAAGAAAGTGGGAAAGACAATGAATAAAATGAAGTCAGTGGCTGATCAAGGTATGGTAATAATTGTGGTATACAACATCCTCTGGGAAACACACTGAAATGTTGGTTATACAGTAGTCCCACTCTACAACAATACCCAATGGGAGACAAAGATTGTATGTGTTATACAGTAGTCCCACTCTACAACAATACCCAATGGGAGACAAAGATTGTATGTGTTATACAGTAGTCCCACTCTACAACAATACCCAATGGGAGACAAAGATTGTATGTGTTGTTCCGAGGGTGTTGTTAAAGAGGGAAATTGACTTACATTTGCAAACAGCTTGAATCCAGATCAGACGCCGTGTCTGATCTGTATTCAAGCTATTTGTCACTCGTCAGTATGTTTTATTTTCTGTCATAATGTCCAATATGTGACTGAGAAAAACAGCAGACAACAATTTTAAGCAGACAATATTGCAGCTGTGAAAAGGTTGGACAAACTTGTTTTGTTTTGGGAACAGCTACAAACATTGTTGTAAGAAGGGAATCGTTGTGGGGAGGGAGCACTGTACTTAATTCACTCTATATCTCTTTGAACACTAAGTAATACAGTTGAAACTCGATAATTGGAACTCTCTTTAGTTCGAAATACCCAGATTTCAAAGTTAAAACGTGGCTTAGCCACATTTTATCTTTGAAATACGGGTATGTTAACCTTAAGCGAGATCAAGTTATTAAAATTAAACCTGCCATACTGGTAAGGTTGATTTAATCCATTCAACCCTAGCGAGGAGTATACGTGTCATTTACAAACATTGTACCTATGAGGATTACACTTGTCCCATGCAAATAGTGTAGACCCTGATCAGAGGGCTTCTTAAGGAGCCCTCTGATCAGGGTATACTGTTTGTCATTTTGAAATATTTTAATAAAATCAACCCTTAATAGTCAAAAATGGACTAGACTTATTTTGAAATTGGAATTGTCCATTGAAAGTTTCTGGGGTAAATGATTTAAGCAAGTTAGATGTTTCAAGTTTTGACTATTATATTGTTTTCAGCAAAGAATTTTGTTTGTTAGTTACCATTCTAAAATATTATTTCAAAATTCCTTTTCCAAAATAACTTCAAACAGTTTAGATTATGTTGAGTCATCTTGCTTTTAGGCTGCCATTTCCTCTTCCTCCCATACATTCTACTGTGTATATTTAGATGGTGTGATTCATCTAGAGTGGAGAAACTTTATTCTTTTGCAATAAAAGTGTTCATGTTAAAACAGTTCTGTCCAGTGCAAAAAGTTGAGAGCCAGATCAGACGTGGGTAACCAACTCCAAACTTTTTGCCACTCAAATTAAAGTTAACTATTAGAATATAAAAAAAAGTAATTTGTTACATTTTAGTGTATTGCCGTTGCCTTTCATTTGTGTTAAACTCTTAACCCCTATCTTGTTTCTAGCATTGAAGATAGATGACCACTAAAAGCAGGCTGAGAATAAAGCATAATGCACCTTAAGGTGCATTCTGCTTTACTTTCTGCTTGCTTTAAGCTACCATCTGCTAAGATATAGGAAATATTTCTTATGTTGCATATATCATTTATGTAAAAATGGAGGTTATTTTCTTAAGTGAAGGAATAAATTAAAGATGTAAAAAGGCGTTTCTATTGAGTAAAGGGTTAAAGGAGAAATAATATCATCTTCTCCACTGTACCATCAGTGTATGTTGTATATTCCAGTGATGCACAGTGAAGAGAACACAACCGTTGTAGAAGAGGGTCTGTCAGATGATGCTAGAAGGCTCAAGGTACACAATGGGGCTTGTTCAGCACAAAACAGTGACCCCTCTCTACAACAAAACCCAATGGGAAACAAAGATTGTGTGTATTGTTGGAAAGGAGTTGTTACAGTCGAACTTCGTTATCTCGAACTCGCTTATTTCGAAATCTTGGATATCTCGATATAAATTTTTGGTCCCGAATTATTCCCTTCTTTATCTATATAGAAATATCACGTTTATCTCGATATTTCAGCTCGATTTTTTCTTATGTCGAAGTCAAATGTTAGGTCCCTCGAACTCGAAGTTCTCTATTTTTACAATTCATGTCTCGATATCGCCGAGAAAAATTCTTGAAAGAAAATTCTTTGGATTATCGATTTCACAGGTTTTCATGTGTTTGCGAGTAACTGCAGTTAATAATCACACCTTGCAAACACAGGGTCGGGAGATGAAATAAACACCGGCGTTAATGTGACTGTGTCTCACTCTTAATTACAGGCAATTAAAGAATCAGTTTACCAAACACCTTTATATGCACTGTCATATTAAGCATCAACGTTTTCATGTGTATTATAGCAAATGCGTACTTTCGTTTTTGACGGCCGCCATTTTGCTTGAAATGTGCGTGTATCAGTAAGATTCAGTTACTCTTGAAAATCACACTTAATACCTATATCGCGATAATAACGCAGATAAAATGGGATTTTCTCGGTTTTAATGTCAAGAAACAAGTAAATGTAAATGAAAGCGAAAGAACAATGAAGTTAATTTACAGTTTACAAGTTTAATTTCATTAATTGTTTGGCCGACATTGTTAACGTACGTTATTATCTGGTACGAATCGCAGTTATGATTGTAAGCGTCTGTTGATGTTTCAAAATGCGTAGGACTGAGATTTTAACGTCTGTGGTTATCTCTCCATTGCTATTAATATGGATTAGTCGACTAATTAGTCGACTTAGTTAAAAGTCAAAGTCAATCAGGTTAGTTTTCTAATTATTGCAAAATAATGAGCGAAACTGCACATGCGCGAGTTCACTCATTGTTTGTTGTTAGTGCATCACACCTGTCAATCAACGCAGTGGGGTGACACGCTGCGGGATGACAAGTCCACAGATGGTGATAATTGACACTGATTATCGATCTCTCTCAACAACTCGCATCTCGAAACTCGGTTATCTCGATATATTTATTTCAGTCCCCTGGACTTCGAGATAACGAAGTTCGACTGTATAAGGAGGGAAAATTAAGACTTAGCTTACATTTGCAAACAGCTTGAATCCAGATCAGACGCCATGTAATGTGAAGTCTGATCTGAATTCAAGCTGTTTGTCACTCATCATTTTATTTCTTCTGTCAAAAATGTCCACTAATATGTAACTTTGAGACATAACAGCAGACAACCATTTTAAGCAGACAATATTGTAGCATTGAAAGTGTAAGACATTATTGCCATGTTTTGAGAACAGTCGCAATCATTGCTGTAAGGAGGGAATCATTGTTTGGAGGGATTACTGTAATAGTTTGTCCACTGTCATTGCCAAGATTTATGTTTGAAATGGGCATGAGCATTGTCTGTTTTACTAAAACATAAAATTTATTGAAATGAAGTTAATCTTCAAAGTTCGCTCCATTGGATAATGTTATGGGACTGTTTTTAATCATTCTTCAGCTGAATATTTATATACAAAACTCCCCCAGCTTTGAATATCTATCATCTGAACTATTACATTGGCAAAAAAAATAAGGAAACCTTTCCCAGGTATGGGGGCAGACTCGTGTTAGACAGATGTTATAAAAAACGAGTGCATACCCTGATCAGACAGCTCCATCAAGAGATGTCTGGTCTTGGTCTACATTGTTTTCAAAAAGCATCAATATTAAGTAATAATGTGTTACAGTGAATATGAGTGGACATTTTCTGTCAAGTTGTTGCTGTGTGAGTAGTCTGTTACTTGTGAATAATTCTTGTTTTTCTAGTTCAAGGCCAATCACAACAAGAAAGGACCTTGGGACTTTGGCCAGCTACAGCATCTACAGGATCTGACTGAACAAACCGTACGTACAGTTAGGAGGAAGTTATTCTTCCCAGTTTAACCCAATATCCTTTAACCCATTACTTCATAGATACACATTTGTATGCCTTTAATTTATTCCTTCACTGGAGAAAAGGGTTCCACTTTATCCAGTCACACATATGCATCATTAAGATTTTATATCTTAGCAGATGGTAGCTTAAAACAGTCTGAAAGTAAAGCAAAATACCACTGTAAAGGAGCATTCTGCTTTAATTTCAGCCTGCTTTCAGTTACCATCTGCTACAATATGGTAAATATTTATTATGGTGCATTTTATTACTGTATAAAGTGAAACTTCTTTATTTAGTGGAAGAATATATTAAAAGCATGAAAAGGCTTATCTATTAAGTATTGGGTTAAAACAAGGCGGTTACCCCATGTCTGCCTTGGCCAAACTCCACAACCATTTGCAGACAGTTTAGATCCAGTTACAACATCGAGTAATTTGGAGTAGGATCAGTATTTAGATTGTTAATGCTAGGTTCACACCAACGGCGAATGCCGCGCTTTAAATCAGCGAGCAAAGCGTCGTCATTTTTGTTAACTTTTCCAAAAATATAACGATCTCTTACGCTCTGATAAGCTCTGATAGGAATTGGTTGCCGCTTTGGGACGAGTTTTTCCCCGACTTGTTACGGTTCCTCACGCTTTGATCCCGCTTTGATCAGGCTTTGCTACGCTTGAAATCACGCTTTTATAAGCTTTATTACTCTTTATTACGCTTTGATGCGATTGTGACGCTTTAAATCAGGCTCTGATACGATTATCAAGCTTTGTTGTGCATTGTTACGGTCTGTTCAGCTCTGTTACGCATTGGAAAATGTCAAGATTGCCGATTTCATGCTGCTTTTGATCCAGAGCCTATATAGAGATGCAGCAGATCCACAAAATCATTGCATTTTGACTCCAGAACACGATGTCAGAACAACAAGATCCAGAAGTTCCCGATGTACCAGAACATGATCTATCTGAAACAATGCAATGCGTGGTACTCAAGTTGCAGCGCTAGTTATAGGGATGGAGACATAGCGTTGGTATCGTAGAAGAGCCTGAAAGAGCATAAGAGAGCGTGAGGAAGCTTGCCAAGCGTAACAAAGCCTAACAAAACGTGTCAATCCTTGATCAAAGCGTATCAATTCTTGAGAAAGCGTGAGAGTCCTTCATGAAAACGTAACAAAGCGTATCAAAGCGTGTCAGATCTTGATGAAAGCGTCTGACCTCGTATCACATCTTCATGACAAATCGTAACAAATCTTGAGACATCTTAACGAAGCGTGGCAAGTGGTGACAGACCGTGAAGACTGGGGTCACTGCTTTGAACCAAGCTCTGATAAGCTTTCCAACGCTTTGAGTCAAGCTTTGCTGAGCTTTGTTACGCTTTGTTAAGCTTTGATACGCTCTAGGCGGTTTAATCAATTCGTAACAGAGCGCAAAACATTTTAAAACCGTTTAAAAAAATTTGGCGCTCTTGCCGAATGTCCAGCTTTACTCCAATCTTTCCCACGATCTATTACAACCCTGACGCTTTAATCAAGCTTAGTTACGCTTTTGTGCTGCTTTGCACGCGGCTTTAAAGCGCAATCAAAGTGCAGTTGGTGTGAACCTAGCATAACAGAACTTGTTTCTCTAGTCATATTGCCTAAAGCCTAAAATCTGAATTTGAGAAGAAATAGCGACAAACTGACATCATTTAACTCATTACCCCATAAATATGTCTTGTTGCGCCAATAACTTATTCCTCCACTGAAGAAATTACTTTCACTATATACAGTCATGAATGTGTGTCATAAGAAAGATTTTATATATCCATGTAGATTGAAGCTTAAAACATGCTGAAAGTAAAGTAGAATGCGCCTTAAGGAGCATTCTGCTTTACTTTCAACCTGCTTTAAGTGGTCACTTATATTCAATACTAGAAACAGTCTATGGGGTAATGGGTTATGGGGTTGATGTTCTAAGTTTGAGGTAAAATTTTAGTTTTGAAAGAATGATAAGAGAGAAATACAGCAGAGAATGCTGCGCACAGAAAACATTTACCAATCCACCATATGATATAGAATAAAGTGACATAGCACGAGACAAGACAAAAGAAAAGTTATGGCTTACATATATAGGATATTACATGAGTGTTCATAATTTATTGGATTTATGAAAGGAGTCTTTGAGAAAACGATAAAAACGAGGCTTTGCAGAGTTTTTATCGTTTTCTAAAACAAACAAGTTTAAATCAAATTAATTATGAACACGAATGTTACATTCTTTTTATAACATAACCTAGAGAAGATCTTTCCATATTTTTCGGCAATTATTTAACGCAGTCTTTGAAGTCAAGTGAATGTTAAGCGCTAAATAAGTATAAAGGATAAAGTTGTTCAAATTAACTCAGTTCACTAGCATAATGTTTCTGTTATTATATGAATTAATAACAATTAAATGTAGATCTAATATTGATACACCAAACAAAAAATCTATAAATTGATTCTACATGAAGGAATGACGACGTTTGGTATTGAACGCATTTTAATGACGTCATTAGTACACGACGTCGTCGCATACCTCATTTGCATAGTTATATAACTAGTTATATATGACAAATAAACAACGGGTGTTATTCAACGCTCACGCTGTCTGTTATGTTATAAGATTGGTTATAAAATATATGTAAAGATGGTCTTTTACTGGCAATGAAATTTTACCTAGTAAATTAGCATCAGTGATTGGTTAATATTATAATGAAATAGACAGGACTATAAAAAGCAGCAAGGCCATGAACATGGTACAACTGAACTGACTTGGTGTATTGTCAGCATGTAATCTAATTGTTTGACTCTCTACATTCAGGGTGCTGTATGGGTAATGAAGTTTTCACCATGTGGAAGATTATTGGTAAGTAGGAATTATTGAATGAAGTATGAATGAACAGTAAAACCTCTCTAGTACCACCACTAAATTGTGTTGTCAGGTGTCCAAGGCAGGTGACTGCTTAAAGCAAGGTGGCAGTTAAATAGAAAGCTCCTTTAGGAGCTTTCTGTTTAACTGTCACCTTGCTTTAAGCTGTCATCTGTATTTTATGCAGTCAATTCACCTTCTTTTTAGTTGTCCAAATAGAGGGGCTGTAATGTACATATTTCTTTCATCAATGTCTGTTATGATATAGATATGCATATCTATAAGAACACACCCACTGTCATGGAAAGGATCCAAATAAGCAAGGTTTGCTTCCGATCCAATCCAGTTCCAAGATATTGCTAACTCACTGTGTATTATATGTATGTGTATATATATTTGTAAAATATCTGGAAATAAATATGTTGAAACTAATGTACATAGCTCTTACATGTATATATTGTTTATTTTATTATCTGTAGAAAAAGGTTAACATAAGTAGATTTCACCTGTATCTTTGTATCCCTGGAACCTAATAAGCAATTCCGGTTTCTAATTAAGTCTAATCCATTAATGACTTGTATGCCTGTTTTTGCAGTAAATTGCGAAATGACAAACAGTGTAGACCTAGATCAGAAGGCTCCTACAGGAAGGCTCCTACAGGAGCCCTCTGATCTAGGTCTACTCTGTATGCATAGGACTAATGTTGTCTTTATATGTACACTGTTTGTAAAAGACGTTAAAAATTGACCAATTACTTAAATAAGGGATATCAACATGGTTATCTGCGAGTCTCAACTTAAAAGCAAGATTCTAGCTTTGTGTTCTTTCTGAAAATTGTGTTGTTGAGGGTTGAGTGAATTGTAGTGCTGTAGTAAGCAGTGATAGATGGTTTGTTTCAGGCCACTGGGGGACAGGATAGTGTTCTCAGAATCTGGGTGCTGCAGTCTGCATACACTTACTTTGATGATATGAGGCAGAAATATGTGGAAAGTAAGTGAAACCATTAATCCTTTGGCTTACAGTTCTAGTTTAAGATCAGAACAGTTGTTTTCCATTTGCCCCAACAAAAAGTAGTGTGGAACACATAGTGATACCCGTGTCAGCACATCTGTATGTACTTGCATGTGTATGAACATACATACCAAGGTTCAGTATTTGTGTTTAACTTGATAATGGACTATGTACTGCAGTTAATATCCCACACATCAATACAAACTTATGTGCAAGCCTATGGTACGCATCTATATAAGCTTATGTGCCTAAATGAATATAGTATCAGGGCTTCAGATGAGGAGAGTATTTAAAAAACTAAAATCTTTATATCTGCATTAAGCCCTATGGTGTCACTACTCATTAGAATCGTCTCTTCGAGATGTTTCTAATGAGCAGTAACACCATAGGCTTTGGTGCTGATATGATTGGTTTGTTCAGTTTACTCCATCTTTTATGGAGCCCTGAGTATGTTACAGTTAGTGACCTTGACGACTTTATTTAAGTTTATTGTGTTGGTCAATTATTAGGTTAACTTGTAGACTAGCAAAGTGTTTGCATTTATAGTCAAGTATGCTGCGTGGCATTCCTGTTCTACAAACAGCTTTAGGTAATTCTTTTTTGTTTTGATATTTATTATGACTTCTTCTACAAGAAGGGCAAAGTGAGTTATCCCATTGCCCCATAGTTATGCCTTTTTACACCTTTCATTTATTCCTCTACTGAAGAAAATAGTTTCAATTTATACAGCAATATAAGTCGTAGAAGACTAGCTTAAAGCAGGCTAAATAAAGGTGCATTTTGCTTTACTTTCAACCTGTTTTAAGTGGTCACCTGACTTCAAAACAAGAAATTGGCTATAGGCATGGGCATCAAGGGGAGATGATTTACAACATACTTATCATCTGAAGATCCTCTCACAGCTGTTGTTTTGGTTTTTGTGTTACAGTGAAAGTCTCGCCAGCACCATCTCAAGAAAGCCTAAACTCAATCCCATCAGGAAACTCGGAACTGTCAGGCATGGACCTAGGGGTAAGTTAAATTACACAGCTTAAAAAGGAAACACTTTAACCCTTTCCCCTATAGAAGCGACTTTTAGCGTATTTAATTTATTCCTCTGCTGAAGAAATTAGTTCCAGTTTATACCCTCATGAACAATTACCATTACAAATATTTTATTTAGCCTAGCAGATTTTACCTTAAAGCAGGTTGAAAGTAAAGCAGAATGTGCCTTAAGGCACATTCTGCTTTACTTTCAACCTGCTTTAAGTGGTCACCTGTCTTCAAAACTATAAACAGGCTATGGGGTAAAGGGTTAAAAGATAAAGCCATGTGGATGTTTAGACGTAATCTGGGCACTGTGTTAAATTGGCAGAATGTTTTTCTTTCCTATTTAATCAAAACAAAAGACAAATGATTGAAATGCAATGCAGTTAAATATAGAAAATGGGGATTTATTTGAAAATGTTGGGGAATTATCAAAATCAGTGACAAAGACATGGAACCTTCTGATCAGGGTCTGCACTGTTGTTCCTTATTTGATATATATAGCAAGAAAACTTGACCTATAGTGATATAGATTACGACTGGACATGACCCACAATAAACCTCTAGAGTGTTAACAAGAATTTTCTATGATTTGACCTAGTGACCTAGATTTTGACCAGACACAATCCACGTTTCTTTTTTAACTAGATTTGATGTTGGCAAACATTCTGAGAATATTTCATTCAGATCTAATGAGATTTGTAGCCTCTAGAGGGTTAACACTGTTTTTCTTTGATTTGACATAGTGACCCAGTTTTTGACCAGACATGACCCATATTTTAACATGACCTAGATATCAATTAGGCAAACATTCAGACCAAGTTGCATTAAAATCCAATGAAATTTGTAGCCTCTAGAGTAATAACAAGGTTTTTCTATAATTTGACCTAGTGTCCTAGTTTTTGACCGGTCATGACTCACATTCACACTTGGCCTATATATCAATGTGGAAAACATTTTGACCATGTGTCATGAACATCGGATAAGATTTGTAGCCTCTTGGGTGTTAACAAGGTTTTCCTATGATTTGACCTAGTGACCTAGTTTTTGACCGGACATGATTCATATTTAAACTTGACCTAGATATCAATTAGGCAAACATTCTGACTAAGTTGCATAAAATTCCAATGAGATTTGTAGCCTCTGAGTGTTCACAAGGTTTTTCTATGATTTGACCTAGTGACCTAGTTTTTGACCGGACATGACCCATATTTGAACTTGACTTAGATATTAATTAGACAAACACTCTCTCGCTCCAGCCGAGGTGTGCACGTCACAGGAGAGGCACGGGGGTTCAGTCCATGACTAAGTGTGGCAGACTTAGTCAGTGGCTGAACCCTTGACCAACATCGGTTGGTGTGGCCGTAAAAAGCGCCGTTTGTAAAGATGTATCCTGGAGTCAACTTGTTTTCCTTTCTGCACCACTGGATCCAGAGACAACTTAGAAGAAATTCAACTTTGGATTCCAGCCTCCGTCGAAATTCAACTTTAGAAATCCATCATCTGATGTCCAAGAACAGCCAACTTTCGGATTCCACCGTTTTGGACCCTGCCGGCTGAAGGGAAGGATCCCCTGATAATGCATACGCCCTAGAGGCCAGCGCGGGAGAGACATTAAAATTAAAGAAGAAAGAAGAAGACAAACATTTTGATCAAGTTTCATTAAGATCCAATGAGATTTGTAGCCTCTAGAGTGTTCACAAGGTTTTTCTATAACTTGACCTAGTGACCTAGTTTTTGACCCGACATGACCCACATTCGAACTTGACCTAGATTTCATCAAGACTAACATTGTCATCAAATTTCATGAAGATCGGATGAAATTTGTAGCCGCTAGAGTGTTCACAACCAATTGTGAACAGACGGACAGACAGACAGACAGACGACGGACATCCAGCGATCCTAAACGCTCACCTTGGCACTTCGTACCAGGTGAGCTAAAAAAAAGTTAATTTAGTCAAAATTTCACCTGTTGTGGACTTTGAGTTTTGGGAATGAAATTTCAAAGTTAGTTATGGAGTAAGTGATGGAATGCACTTATACTACATGAAATGTTTGCATTTGTAAGCTGATATTTGGAATGGAGGTTCCCTGTTGCTTGAACATCAATGTACTGATACACTTTTCTATTGATAGTTACCTATTTAAGAAAGGTTTAATTAGGCGAGCTTTGCTGTTCTAAGATAGCTCTTGTTTTTATCCTGCTATAAGTTTTCACCTATCTTAAGCTGTTACCCAATAGCCTGTTTCTAGTTTTGAAGACAGGTGAGCACTTAAAGTAGGTTGAAAATAAAAAAGAATGTGCCATAAGGCACATTCTGTTTCACTTTCAGCAGGCTTTAAGCTATCATTTGCTAAAGAAAATATTCCTTATGGTGCACATTCATGGCTATATAAAACGGAACCATCTTCTTCAGTGGAGAAGTAGATTGAATGTGTTAAAAATGTTTAACTATGTAAACTATTTACTTCAAGAAAGTTCTGGGTTTGGGTAAAGCAAGATAGAATTAAAGCAGAAAGATTCTTTATTTTTATCCTGCTATAAGTTCACCTGTTTTAACATGAATATCAATGAGTGCTCTTTTATTTGGTCATCAATGGACTTCACATATATTTTGTCAGGCTACTGCAGAGAAAGAGGATCAGAACACAGGTCCTTTCATGAGTAAACCATTCTGTAAGTACAGAGGCCATACAGCAGATTTGCTCGACATCTCCTGGTCAAAGGTAAGCTAATTTCTGTATCAGATAAGAAGACTAGCAAACATATCAAGTAAGAGTTTCAAATTAATTAATCTAAAATAAATAACAAGCTCAGTTTAAATTGGATGTCTTTTCATTAACTATGGCTTACTTAGGTGTGGAGTATATTGGTACAAATATTGAGAGCATGATTCTGGAATGAGTTTGAATGACACAATCATTGAAATATGAACCTCACTTTTTTTTACAGATAATATAAGAACTACAGTGCTCCCTCTCTACCATTGCCCTTCCAACAACATTTCCCTCCTTACAACACTGCTTGCCGTTGTTCCCCAGACATAACAGTTACGTCTACTTGCCGTTGTTCCCCAGACATAACAGTTACGTCTAACACTTTCACTGCTGCAATATTGTCTGATTAAAATTGTCATCTGTTGTTATCTCAAAGTTACATTTAAGTGGACATTTTGACAGAAGAAATATAGTAACAAGTAACAAACATCTTGAATCCTGATCAGACACGTCTGATCTGGATTCAAGCTGTTAGCAAATGTAAGCAAATATCTCTCCCATTTACAACTTCCGCCAAACAACACACACAGTCTTTGTCTCCCTTTGGTTGGTGTTGAAGAGAGGGAGCACTGTAGCACTGCTAATGTCCTATTTTGATCCAGTTTGCAAATAACCATCACCTGCTATGTATTTCAGAATTATTTCATCTTGTCATCATCCATGGACAAGACTGTGCGTTTGTGGCACATTTCCCGCCGAGAGTGTCTGTGTACCTTCCAACATATAGACTTTGTCACTGCCATTGTGTTCCATCCAAAGGTATGTAGCATTTGTGTGTCATATAACATGATTATGGCAAGAGTATGTTGATTTTTCCCTGTGGTGAAGCCTTTAACCTTTCAGAAGGTGTTATTTGGTAGAAAATTCACTCATGTATACTTGGGCTTTTTACAAACAGTGTAGATCAAGATCAGAAGGAAGGTCGGTGGTTCTATTAACCCATTACCCCATAAATACACCTTTTTACGCCTCTAAATTATTCCTCCTGAAAAAAATAGACCCAATTTATACAGTTATGAATATGTACTTCAAGAAAAAAATTCTATTTTCTAGCAGATTGTAACTTATAGCAGGCTGAAGTAAAGCAGAATGCGCCAAGGCGCATTCTGTCTTACTTCCAACCTGCTTTAAGTAGCCACCTGTCTTAAAAACAAGAAACAGGCTATGGGGTAATGGGTTAAACTGACGATGTGTGCCTGAAACAGTGTATGAAGGGTATCTTGGGATTTTTTCCATCTGTAATTAGCTCGTAGTCGTGATATGACTGAATAACAGTTAAAAGCAACACAAAATCATAATTATAACAATTCAAATCAATCAGATTAGACCTCTTCTGAAGGAACTGTCTGATCAGGGTCTACTCTGTATGTCATTTTGCAATATAATCTTTTACAAAAAACAACCCCACCAACAACCCTTAATAAGCAAAAACAGTGTAGACTGAATTGGAAACTGGAATTGTGCATTTAAAGTTTCAAGGTTCAGTGACTGTAAGTTAACCCTTTCCTCCCTGAAACCTCAAATGGACAATTCTAGTTTCAATTTAGTCTAGTCCAATTTTTGACTTTATGGGGTTGAATTTTACAAAATATGTCAAAATAACAAAAAGTGTAGACCTTGTTCAGAAGGCTCCGTAAGGAGATCAGGGTCTACACTCTTTGTATTATGACAAGTGTACTCCTCACAGGTATCCTGTTTGCAAATGACGCATATTTGTGTGACTAGGGTTCAAAGAGTTAAGGCAGGTAACTCATGTAATATTAATTATGCTTTGATTTCATGACACTTAAAGCTTGAAACTAGCTATGCGGGAAGGGATTCTCACAGGTGTAATATTTTAGCTTCTAACAGTGTCTATTAGATTCCAACTTTGTATTTATTTTCATTGTTGGTATTTACAGGATGACCGTTATTTCCTGAGTGGTTCCTTGGACGGGAAGTTGCGACTGTGGAATATCCCGGACAAGAAGGTGACACTGTGGAATGAAGCAGGAAATGGGGTTCTTATTACCACAGCCAACTTCTGTCATAATGGCAAGTTTGCTGTAGTGGGCACATATGATGGCAAATGTATCTTCTACAGTACAGAGGTCAGTTTTACATTGGTTTGATTAACCCATTACTCCATAGATACACATTTCTAAGCCTTTAATTTATTCCTCCACTGAAGAAAATTGTTTCTCTTTATACATTCATGAATATGCACCATAATAAATATTTTCAATATCCTAGTGGTTGGTAGCTTAAAGCAGGCTGAAAACGAAGTAACCTATCTTCAAAATAGGAAACAGGCTATGGGGTAAAGGGTTAAGAATTCACATATGAGAAAAGAAATTCAACATTTTCTCCATCATGACTGCAATAACCCCTAGGGTACAATTATTCAGAATCATCTATTCGAGCAGTCACGTCCGTCCGTCGGTCCGTGCCTATGCTAGGATACTTATGTGGCTAAAATTCTTAGCCCCATAATAGAAAAACATTAACCTGGCCGTCTCTTGTGGCCATTTCTTGTGACATTAACCTGGCCAGTTGTGGGACATAGGGTTAGGGGTAGGGTTAGCCTCCAGATCATTCTATTTCAAGTTAGAGCAAAAAGAAATTGTCTCTTGTGTGGCTAGCCACGCAAGAGAAAACAATAGAAAATAGCCACATAAGTATCGTAGCGTAAGAACGTCCGTGTGTGCGTCCGTCCGTCCGAGCGCACGAAAGGTTGGGTAGGGATAACAATAGATTCAATTCATTCCGTGATTACCCTATTGTTATTATTGGGTATTTTTGTTGCTGTTGGGTACTTTTAAACAAAGAAAGTACCCAACAAATGTCCATCTGTGAGGAAGTCCGTCCGTCCGTAACAAGGTTAAGTAGATTTTACCGTTTCGTCTAGCATCAACACCGCTTATCCAAATGCTTTGATACTTATACAGTTGTTGCCTTGGACCATTCCCTATCCACCAATACCACCAAACTTTGATTTTGACCTTGACCATGACCTAATTTGGACATAGAATATTTTAAGTAGGCTATTTCTTGGTTAACTAGATTTTACCCTTTCGTCTAGCATCAACACTGTTTACTACAATGCTTCGATACTTATACAGTTATTGCCTTGGACCATTACCAACTCACCAATAATACCCAAGCTCACCTTGACCTTGACCTAATTTAGACTTAGAAAAGATTCAGTATATATTGTCAAGGATGCCACCGGGGGCATAAGCGTTTATTGAACGCGCAGTCTTGTTTAAGCCTTAAACTATTTGCTGTATTTTCAACCTTATTATTTTCTGACCCAGATACTGTTTGAATATGAGACTTTTGTACATTGTCATAACCCATTCTCCCATAAATACGCATTTTTATGCCTTTTAATTTATTCCCAAACTGAAGAAAATAGTTCCACTTTCAGTCTTTATACAGTCATAAATATAATACCATAAGAAAATTTTTCCTTGTAGATGGTAGCTTAAAGCAGGCCGAAAGTAAATCAGAATGCGCCCTAAGGCACATTCTGCTTTACTTTCAATCTGCTTTAAGTGGTTACATGTCTTCAAAATTAGAAACAGGCTATGGGGTAATGTTTTAAACTGAACCTACAGAATTCTGATAGTTCAAGACCTTTATTAACGCTTCTGAAAATTTGTTCAATTTCACTATAATTGAATACATACTTTTGTCAGATTTGTAATTCAAAGTTACTAAGCAAGGTTGGGCTTAAAATGCCAACTGGCAGTGATTTCCATCTCTACTTAAAGTCCCATTGTGTTTTCAGACCTTTTTTTAATGTCCGAAATACAATAACAGTTAATAATAATGCTTGAACATTCTGATGGGCCAAACTGATCTATGAAATGTTGAAGACGGACCTAAATCACCAAAAAGGCGATTTAAAACCATAACAAACCGAAAGTAGAACGTCTGACATAAATATTACCATACGGATAAGTGTCACGTGGAACAGCTGGGTTCAATATCACTGGGGTGCTATCTACGATATTGCTATAAAATCCAACATTTCGTCACAACGGTGTTTCAGCCCTTTTTGCTCTCAAACACAAAGAGTTTTAATCGGATCTTCACCAAACTTGCATTAAATGTTCTTTTTATATAAAATCTAGGTACAGTTAAATTACTACTTAAATCGAATAAGGCATGTAAGACTTTTTGCCCTTTATGTATTAAAAGTTGACTGTTTCAGCATTTTTTGCTCTCTAAAACAAATACAAATACTTTTTATTGAATTTTCACCAAACTTGCTGAAACTTTTACTCTAAAACAAACACAAATACTTTTTATTGAATTTTCACCAAACTTGCTGAAAATTTTCAATGATATTAAATCATGGTTAAATTTGAATACTACTAAAATCGCAAGGAATGTCGGAGTAATTGCTGTTTAATTATTAGAAATGACTGTTTCAGCCTTTTTTGCTCTCTAACACAAAGAGTTTTCATCGGATCTTCTACAAACTTGCTGAAATTCTTTATTTATATAAAATCTAGGTCCAGTTTGATTATTACTAAAATCCCATAATGATTATCTGAGTTATTGCCCTTTATGTATTAAAAGGACTGTTTCACCATTTTTTGCTCTCTAACACAAATACTTTTTTATTGATTTTCACCCAATTTGCTGAAAATGTTTATTAATATAAATTCAAGGTTAAGTTTGAATATTACTAAAATCGTATAATGTATATCTGAGTTATTGCCCTTTAATTATTAAAAAATGACTGTTTCAGTTTTGTTGCACTCTAACACATACAGTTTTTATCGGATATTCACCAAACTTACTGAACATGTTTATAAATATAAAATATATGTCCAGTTCTAATAGTACTTATATCGCATAAGGCATGTCTGAGTTATTAAAAATTAATGTTTCAGCATTTTTTGCTCTCTATCACAAACATTTCTTTTCGGATCTTAACAAAACTTGCTGAAATTCTTTATTTATACAAAATCTAGGTTCAGTTTGATTATTACTTAAATCCCATAAGGCATGTCTGAGTTATTGTACTTTATGTATTAAAAAACCCTGTTTCACCATTTTTTGCTCTCTAGATAACACAAATAACTTTTTTGTGATTTTCACCAAACTTGCTGAAAATGTTTATTTATATGAAATCAAGGTTTAGTGTGAATACTACTAAACTTGCAAAAGCTATGTCTGAGTTTTTGCCCTTAAGTACTAAAAATGAATGTTCAGCAGGTTTTGCTCTCTAACACATACAGTTTGTATCGGATATTCACCAAACTTGTTGAAAATGTTTATTAATATAAAATCTAGGTCAATCGTCTTAACTACAAAAATCGCACAAGGAATGTTGGATTTATTGCCCTTGAATGATTATAAATTGCATACTTCAGGCTTGTCAGCTTTCTGACTCAAAAGGTTTTAATTGGATCTTCACCAAATTTGCTGAAAATAATATTGGATAAAAACCTGGTCCAGTTCTATGAATACCCAAATCGCCGAAGGCATGTTGGAGTTATGGTTCTTCAATTATTAAAAATTTGCTATTTCACCCTTATTTTAGCCCTGTCAACTCTGTAACAGGAACAGTTTTTATTCTATTTAAGCCAACTATTTGGTCAATGGTTGCATGTGCTTCATCTTGGCCGTGTTGGTAATAAGTAAAGTAATAAATGACTACTCCATACCTCCTTTACCTCTTGAAGGATTTTCAGTCAAATGTATTCGATTTTTGTCTTGACCTACAATACACAATGCCAGCAAGTTTGGTGAAGATCCAATAAAAAGAGTTTGTGTTCGAGAGCAGAAAAGGCTGAAACAGTCATTTTTAGCTCACCTGAGCACAAAGTGCTCAAGGTGAGCTTTTGTGGTCAGTCAATGTCCGGCGTTGTGCGTTTGTGCGTCGTGCATCAACAATTTCTTCAAACATCTTCTTCTCCAAAACCACTTGCCTGATTGCAACCAAACTTCACAGGAATGTTCCTTGGGTCAAGCTCTCTCAAAGTTGTTCAAAGAATTTGAAACCATGATGAACTCTGGTTGCTATGGCAACCAAAGTGAAAATATAAGGAAATCTTAAAAAATCTTCTTGTCACAAACCACAAGAGCCAGAGCTTAGATATTTGGTACATGTCATGACCTATAGGTCCTCTATCAAAATTGTTCAAATTTTGCCCTTGGGTCAAAATTGGGCCTCGCCCCGGGGGTCAACGTTTTACATAGAGTTATATTGTGAAATGTTCAAACATCTTTTTCTCTGAAACCAATATGTCCAGAGCTTTGATATTTAGCATGGTATTACTTCTAGAGGTATTTGACTTATATTGTTGAATTGGTTCCAGTCCGTTGCACATCTGGGTCACCGGAGCTAAAAATAGATTTTTTCAATGAAAACTTAAAAAATCTTCTTGTCTGAAACCATAGTACACTGAGCTTAGATATTTTGCATATATCATCGTGTACAGATCATCTATCTTGTTCAAATTTTGTCCCTGGGGTCAAAATTGGCCCCGCCCCGGGGATCACAGTTTTACATAGAGTTATATAGTGAAATGTTATGACCAGAGCTTTGATATTTGGCATGGTATAACTTCTAGAAGTCCTTCACACATATTGTTGAATTGGTTATGGTCTGTTGCATATCTGGGTCACCGGAGCTAAAAATAGATTTTTTCAATGAAAACTTCAAAAATCTTCTTTTCTGAAACCATAGTACACTGAGTATAGATAATTTGTACATAGCATCGTCTTCAGGCCCTCTATCAAATTTGTTAAAAAAAATTCCCTGGGGTCAAAATTGGCCCCGCCCCGGAGGTCACCGTTTTACGTAGAGTTACATAGGGAAATGTTCAAACATCTTTTACTCAGAAACCAATATGGCCAGAGCTTTGATATTTGGCATGATGTAACTTTTAGAGGTCCTTCACATATATGGATGAATTGATTCTGGTCTGTTGCATATCTGGGTCACCGGAGCTAAAAATAGATTTTTTCAATGAAAACTTCAAAAATTATCTTGTCTGAAACCATAGTACACAGAGTTTAGATATTTTGCACATATCATCGTTTACAGGTCCTCTATCTTAGTTGTTCAAATTTTGTCCCTGGGGTCAAAATTGGCCCGCCCTGGGGGTCACCTTTAACAAATCTTCTTTTCTGAAATCACGTGACCCATCCTAGTGTCACCATGGTCAGGTGAGCGATCAAGGGCCATTCTGGCCCTCTTGTTTTAATTATTCAAGGGCATTAACTCAGACATGCCTCATGCGACTTTGCTAGTTATCAAATTTGAGCTAGATTCTATACTAATAAACTTTTATAGCAAGTTTGGTGAAGAGCGGACAAGGCTGAAACAGTCAATTTCAGCAAGATCCCCCGTATTTTATTGTACACGCTTACCACTGTGATTAATTATTTACCCGTGGGGACCGTATCTCATAGTTTAACCCTGTGCCTACTGGTAGCAACTTTACGGAGTTTACAAACTGTTTGACTCTAAAACAGACACCGCGTAACGTGGCGTCGGCGTCTCATCTGGATCCAAACTGTTTGACACTTGTCTTAAGGTTTGTTTAATCAAAACTATGCATAAATCGAAACTAAACAAATATTGCACACGACAATGTCAAAGCAGACGTCTTAGCAGCAGAATAAGGGTTAACTTCTTCATTTCAGTGCTCCAGATAAGCGGAATAAACTGAATAAATCCAACATTTTCTCACTCATTTCAGCACCGAATGCTATGGTGTTACTACCGATTAAACCGTCTCTTCGAGACGATTCTAATAAGTATGACACCATTGGGTTTAAAATCAGAAATAAAGAGTTGTCCTTCTTTCCATTTACAAGGGAGGCTTTTTAGCTCACCTGAGCTAGCTCAGGGTGAGCTTTTGCAATACTTGAATGTCCGGCGTGCATCGTACGTCGTCAACAATTTTAGTGTTTACACTCTAAAGGTCACAATATTTATCCAATCTTTCTCAAACTTGCTCAGATTGTATATTACCATAAGAGTTCGGATGAGTTCGATTATGGTTGAAATCGGACTAATAGGTCAAGAGTAATCTACCTTTGAATTGCTGAAAATGCCATATTTAAGGGTGTTTACATGCTAGAGGCCACAATTTTTATCCAATCTATCTCAAACTTGTTCAGATTGTATATGACCATAAGAGTTCAGATGAGTTTGATTATGGTTGAAATCGGACCAATAGGTTGAGAGTTATCTACCTTTGAATTGCTGAAAATGCCATATTTAAGGGTGTTTACACTCTAGAGGCCACAATTTTTATCCAATCTATCTCAAACTTGCTCAGATTGTATATGACAATAAGAGTTCATATTAGTTATATTATGGTTGAAATCGGACCAATAGGTCAAGAGTTATCTGCCCTTGAATTGCTGAAAATGCCATATCGAACAGCTTTTACACCTTTTGCAACTACAGTTTTCAATGGATTTTGATTTTACCTGCACACAAAGTATATACCTATAAGTTCTCATAGAAGTGCAATTATTGTTGAAATATAATCATTGTGGCAATAGTTATCTGCCCTTGATATACTTTGAAATGCTAGAAAAGGCTTCATTTCAGTATTGTTTAGGGTCTAGTTATCTACCGTTGATGTACTTTACTATACTAGAATTATGAGATTGTATTCCAAAATTGTTTACATGCTATACTACAAATTTGAATGGGTTTAGATTAAAACGGATGAAACAGAAAGGTAAAGCTATCAAGCTTCAGTACAACAGGTGAGCGATATCAGGGCCTTCAGGCCCTCTTGTTAAATTGTGCCGCACCAAAAAATTATAAATAAAAATTAAAAAGCGAATTTCTTAGATAAAGCAGCTTTTTGTGAAAGAATCACGTCCCATGTAGTTCTAATGGGATCCCAAACAACCATTTTATGCAGGTTTCCCAAAAACACAATGCGGCTTTAAAACCTTAATTTCTATTGCAATTTGTTTGGAACCATGCTCTAACACTTAAAGCAGGCTAAAAGTAAAGCAAAATGCTGAAGCAGCATTCTGCTTTACTTTCAACCTGCTTTAAATATAAATTATCCTCTGGAAACATAACAGAAATTCCTTGTTTACTTTATGTAAAGGACTTCGTAAGGGGGGGGCTACTTTCTATGGTGTACATGTAATTATAGACATAAATAGTTGTACTTCTGGAATAGTCGGTTAAAGCAACTTTTCATTTTCTTTGCAGCATCTAAAATACTACACTCAGATCCATGTCAGGTCTACAAGGGGAAGAAACTCAAGAGGAAAGAAAATAACTGGCATAGAACCTTTACCAGGAGAGGATAAGGTGAATATTCCTCTTTACAGTAAAACCCCTCTATTAACCACCCTTAGAACTGATAAAACATAAAACAGTAAAACAGTAAAACCCTATTACGACCTCTAAATTGGGTTAATTATTATTATACGCCCGTCATCGACGGTCGTATTATGGTATACCCAGCGCTGTCCGTCCGTCCGTTAACTTTTCTTGTTAGCGCTCTCTCACCTTCGTTAACTTTTCTTGTTAGCGCTCTCTCACCTTCATTTATTTACCGATTTTGATTAAACTTCCTACAAATATTCCATACCACAATAGCTCGGACGAGTTCGCGTTTCAGACGTTGGCGGCTATTTTTAGCAGAGTTATGCCCCTTTATTGTCAAAAATGGGCATTTAAAAAAAAAAAAACAGAACTTTTTTATTTTTTATTCAATTGATTTCAAATTTGATATGGTGATACACTGAATGAAGTTACTTAAAATATATTACGGGTTTTTGGTTTGACTCCGTATTTTCAGAGTTATGCCCCTTCACACAATTTTTTTAACAATATATTGTTTCCTGATCATAATTTTACTTACATTTTGTCTATTGTAACCAAGTTTCATATTTAGCTTTCTCATCATGCAGGGAAGGCACCTGAGAATTTTGGTTCCTGTTAAATAATTTTTCTATGAGTTATGCCCCTTTACATACTTAAAATTTAAAATAAGCCACACTTATGCTGTTAACTTTTCTTCTTAGCGCTCTCTCACCTTCATTTATTGACCGATTTTGATTAAACTTCCTACAAATATTCCATACCACAATAGCTCAGAGGAGTTTGCGTTTCAGACGTTGGGGACTATTTTTAGCAGAGTTATGCCCCTTTATTGTCAAAAATGGACATTTTTAAAAAAAAAACAGAACTTTTTTATCTTTTATTCAATTGATTTCAAATTTTATACGGTGATACAATGAATGAAGTGACTTAATATATATTACGGGTTTTTGGTTTGACTCCGTATTTTCAGAGTTATGCCCCTTCACACAATTTTTTTAACAATATATTGTTTCCTGATAATAATTTTACTTACATTTTGTCTATTGTAACCAAATTTCATATTTAGCTTTCTCATCATACAGGGAAGGCACCTGTGAATATTTTGGTTCCTGTTAAATTTCAGATGTTGGCAACTATTTTTAGCAGAGTTATGCCCCCTTTATTGTCAAAATTCCGTGATATATCCAAAGTATGTAAATACGCCCAAAGAGCATTTGTTTATGAGAAAACATTTGGTAGAAAAACTATCGTGATAGTATTGCAATAGTTTCTTGACTATCGCAATACTATCGGGATAGTACTTGAGCTATCGCAATACTACAGCATAGTCTTTTTGAGATCAATAGTCGGGCCTACACTCCGGGCGACTTTTTCCAGTCGGCCTGAGTCCGGACGACTTTGACAGCCGCTGGCCATGACGGGCGTATTTTGCCGCACTGCGGTGCTCTTGTTAGGTGTTAAAGACTGCTGACTGCTTAAAGGAAGGTAAAGTATAACAAGAAGCTCCTTTTGGAGCTTTGTTCTTTATTTTCACCTTGCTTTAAGCTGTCACCTGTCTTTTATACAGTCAATTAGGATTTAGAAACCATTTCTTATGGTACATATTCACAACTGTATAAAGTGGCATTATATTGTTTAAATAGTGAACTCCTACTGGGATAGTGGGATGATAGAATGCACCACTGTCTACCAGGCTACCAGTACCAAGTGGTAAGACTCCAACAATGCTGTGTCACATACCTACTCATGCATTCACTTCATATGACCAATATTATGTTGAGGTGCCATGCAACCTAAATCAATCAATCCTTCAGTGAAGAAGTGAAGTAATTTTTCATGTTGGGAAGCCTTCCAGCTGGCTTGTGGATGGCTGATTTGTGTCCCAAAAAGTGCATAAAGGGCTTCTTGGGACCCGGGTATTTACTCATTCTCTAGTAATTAGCTGGACATGACTGGCATACTGTTAAAGTTACAAAAAATCATAACAAATCCAAATCAATCAATCTTTCATTTAATATCTAAAGGCATGAAATGACATATATTTAGGGTAGTGGGTTAAAGACAACACTTTTCATCATCATCATCATCAGTTGTTTGTTTTATGGATTTACATGTTTCTATCTATATTCTTGTAATAGGTACTGGTAACATCGAATGATTCCCGAGTCCGTTTGTATGACCTTAGAGATCTTACGCTGACCTGCAAGTACAAAGGTCCAACCAACACAAGTAGTCAGATTAGAGCAAGTTTTAGGTAAGATTCTCACATCTCTATAGAGTGGGTTTCACACTGTTTTAACCCTTTCCCCAAAAGAAGTGACTTTTAGCACATTTAATTTATTCCTCCACTGAAGAACAGTCATGAAAATGTTCTGAAAAAAATATTTTCTTTACTGTAGCAGATCATACCTTAAAGCAGACTGAAAGTAAAGCAGAATGTGTATTAAGGCGTATTCTGCTTTACTTCTCATCCTGCTTTTAGTGGTCACATTTATTCAAAAATTGGGTAAAGGGTTAACCCTTTGAACCCTAGTCACACATAAATATATATCCTTTGCAAACAGAGTACTGTACCTGTGAAAAGTACTCTTGTCTTATACAATTTTGTTTGTTTTTAGCTCACCTGAGCACAAAGTGCTCAAGGTGAGCTATTGTGATTTGTTGCCGTCCGTTGGTGTCCGTGTCCGTGTCGTCTGTTCGCAATTTGTTTCAAATAACTTCTTCTCTGAAACCAGTGGCCCAATTTTAACCAAACTTGGTCAGATACATACTGTAGTTGTGAGCTTCAAAAATTGTTCAAAAAAAGTGGTAGGGGCCATCGGTCTTGTTGCCATGGCAACCATGCACAATATCTAAAAAAATCTTCTTCTAAAAAACTACTGGTCCGATTTCAATTTGGTTTTCACCAAAATTTTTCTCAATTAATATACTTTCAAAACTGTTCAAAGAATTTTGATCCGTCAAAAAACATGGCCGCCAGAGGGCGTTGTCATTTTCCGTATTTACGTAATATTGAAAATTAAAGTCAAAACTTTAAACATCTTCTTGTCAATAACTATTAGTCCTAGGACAACCAAATTTCACATGTAGCATCATGTTGTGAACCTTTTAAGCAAGACTGCTCAAATAATGACCCCCGGGTCAAAAATGGCCCCGCCCGGGGCTTATCAGTTTTTCATAGGAAAATCTTTAAAACTCTTCTGCTCTAAAACTTTATGGCCTAGACCTTTTATATTTGGCATGTAGCTTTGCCTTATGGACCTCTACAAAAAAAATTCAAATCATGACACCAGGGTAAAAAATAGCCCCACCCCGGGGCTTATCAGTTTTACATAGACTTATATAGGAAAACCTTTAAAAATCTTCTTATCTGAAACCGTAAGGCACAGATCTTTTATATTTGGCATCTAGCTTTGCCTTATGGTCCTCTACCAAGATTGTTCAAATAATGACCCCAGGGTTAAAAATGGCCCCGCCCCGGGGCTTATCAGTTTTACATAGACTTATATAGGAAAACCTTTAAAAATCTTCTTCTCTGAAGCCATGAGGCCCAGACCTTTAATATTTGGCATGTAGCTTTGCCTTATGGTCCTCTACCAAGATTGTTCAAATCATGACCTCTGGGTCAAAAATGGCCCCGCCCCGGGGCTTATCAGTTTTACATAGACTTATATAGGAATAAACCTTTAATACTCTTCTTCTTTGAAACCGTAAGGCCCATACCTTTTATATTGGGCATCTAGCTTTGCCTTATGGTCCTCTACCAAGATTGTTCAAATCATGACTCCAGGGTCAAAAATGGATCCGCCCCGGGGCTTATCAGTTTTACATAGACTTCTACAGGAAAACCTAATTCCGAGTTGTTTCAGTTTCATGCAACAGTCCACATACATGCAATGACAAACTTCATTATGCATCGAGTATAACACAATAGTTCCTCAGGTGAGCGATTTAGGGCCGCATGTGGCTCTTGTATTGCAATACTTAAAAACATCAACATTTTTTTTTAAAAAGTCAAAAATGGACTAGACTAAATTGGAAACTTGAATTGTTAACCCTTGTACTGCTGAGTGATCATGTTTAGAACTCTGCATATTCTGCTTTACTTTCAATTTGCTTTAATTGACTACCTGTCATCAAAATTAGAAACAGGCTATGGGAAAATGGGTTGAAATTGCAGCAAGATAAGTGTTATACTAAACTTCCATGTGTTTTGTTTGTTCATATTTCAGTCCACATGGGAAGTATGTGATCAGTGGGTCTGAAGATCACTTTGTGTACATGTGGAGAACACAGCATGAGTTCTACAAGTTCTCATCAGCACGCAGAGACAGAAATGACTACTACGAGGCGGCCAAAAGTTAGTATCGCTTTAAAGACATTATTTGACATAGCTTGGGTGGTAACACCTAGTCCCATAGCAAGTTTTAGATAAAGAATGCAGCATGCTTTTACCTGTATAAATGTCTATGCAAAAAAACCATTGAAGCGTCTCATGTGAGGCCCATACCTTATGTTTGATAATTTGGTTAGTAAAACCCATTGAAAAACTGTTGAGTGTGAGTATATCAGGGCCTCTCTAGACACAATTTGATTTGCTGACATTGGCTGTGCACACTTTTCTCCTGCTTTACAGTTACTTTCACGCCTATTGAGCACAATTTAAGGGGGGGGGGGGGGGGGAATCGCTGAATGGATGTGGATAATGTCTTTAAACAGGGTATTCTGTTTCTTGGCAGAACTGAAATTTAGACAAAATTCAAATATGCAAGTATTGTAATTAATCAATTTTTTCAAAAAATAATTTTGCTTCAGGAGATAACCATTATTATGCATTATGCCAGTGGGTGATTTATTTCTATTACAATCTTTTGTAATATACACTTATCTAGTAAAGCTTAACCCAAACATTTTTCAAACATATACAATTACTATTTTGTGACTAATCCTGAGAATCATCTCTACAACATAGGGTTTCATAAATAAATTTAACCTTTCACCTGTTTAATAGTGTATATTGAAACCAGTGCACACCTCGATCAAACAGCTCCTTATAGATCCTTGACTGTTTTATTAAAGGATCTGTTTTACATATAGGTATGCACACTTTACTTGCGATTTTGTTTTCTTATTTAATCATTGCCCTCATTGCCTCTCTTTTACAACCACTAAAATGAAGGCCAATTGATTGCATAAAAGACAGGTGACAGCTTTAAACAAGGTGTACATAAAACAGAAAGCTCCAGAAGGATCTTTCTGTTTTATGTTCACCTTGCTTTAAGCAGTTACCTTCGGCTCTAAATGACCTTTTTGTGTCGATGGGCCGTAAAACACCATCCATTCATTCATTAAGCAGTTACCAGTGTTAAATACCTGATAATTAACCCAATACGATGGTGGTAATAGAGAGGTTTTTATTGTATATGAATAGTGAGAGGAAGAAGAGTTGAGACTAGTATTGTGTATTTATTTTCCAGTTCACAATGCTGTGGTTACTTCAGCAGTATTTGCACCAAACCCCTCTCACTTCCAATGTTCAGACGATGAGGCCTGCTGTCAGGCTGGGAAAGCCTCCACAGAGAAGGACGCCACTGCTGCTCAATGTGAATCAGAGTATATTGTCAGTGCAGACGCCACCGGAGTTATCAAAGTCACCCAAGCCAAGTAGCATGACTGACCAAAGAAACTTGTTAAAAGGGCTCCAGATAAAAGCGAGTAAACTGAACCAATCCAACATTTTCTCACTCATTTCAGCACCAAATCCTGTGATGTTATTACTCATTAGAATACTCTTTTAGAGACGATTCTAATGAGTAGTAACACTATAGAATTTAATGCAGAATTAAAGATTTTTTTTTTTTTAAATACTCCCCTCATCTGGAGCCTTGTTGTGTGTGCCTTGTAACATGTACAGACTATTAACCCATTGAACCATGATGACAAATGGACTAGTCTTAATTTGGAACTGAAATTGTCCATTTGAAGTTTCAGGGGTGAATGAGTTATGGTTGACCAATCAGTTTGATTATTTAAAGTCCCAAGTGGGGAGTATTTCAAATACTATAATCCTTATGTCTCCACAAACTCCTATGTTGTTACTACTCATTAGAATAGTCTTGTGACAAAAGATTGAAAGTTAGATCAATGTGTTGATTTTCTGTCGAGGTTTGTATCAATCAGTTGGAGTCAGCCGCAAGCTTGTCTTTTCTGTTTAGCTCTATTGCTTAAAAAGTATAATTGCCAGACCCTACTTGGAATACAGATGTATCAAGTCTATATGTATGAACAGATTGGCAAAGTGGGCATTGTTTGATTCCAGGGGGTTCTAGTTATAGTGGAGAAGACATTATTATTTCCTATTAAACGTGTTTACACTAAAACTATTATTTCAACTGCAAACAGTTTGGAGCCATATAAGACGCTGGGTAACCTGGTGTCTGATCTGGCTTCAAACTGTTTGCTACTCAGTTTAAACTGAGTGTTCAACATTTTCAAAAGGTTGTCATTTTACCCATTTTATTGCCCTGCATTTGGGTTTTGTTTGCATTAAAATGGGAAAGAATAACATCTTGTCCACTGTGAAAGTTGTCTGGAAATAAGTAATTTGGCTCTTTGACAATGGAGAAAGTATTTTAACAGTGTTTGTTCCATGCTGATGAAATGATTATCAAGATATCTGACATACCCTATACTTATCTGCCAATATATTCCAATATCTGGCCTGTGTAATTGATGTTTTAGGCATTCTAGTACAGTCGAACTTCAGTATCTCGACAGTCTCGGGACGATCGAAATAGCATCGAGATAAGCATGGGCTCGAGATAGCCAAACTGGTAAAAAATTCAACACTTACAGAAAGTAAGCCTGTGAACAATAAAACCGCTACATACGTATGTACTCTCGCGTGTTTGTGAAATGCCGTAACATTTTTAACACGTTATATGCCGATTTCGATGTTACACGTTTACTGTATTTTGTGCACAAATCACGGACGATAAAGACAATCAATAACTCACATTTTATTTAGTATTTGACCAGGGAGATTATATTGAATAGCTGCGAAAGCAATATATTTATTTTGCAAACACCGAACATGGAAATATACATGGGTTGTTTTGGGTATTACAGTTGAGTCCGGTAAGTCTGCGCGTCCGGTAAAGCTGCGCATCAACAAACCGGTTTACTTCCGGCTGTCAAATACTCACGAAAACCTCGTTTTACTTAGGAAATCACAGTGAAATTCATTGGAGCTGGTGAAAAATCACCCTAGGTTAAGAAAAAGTAATTGCGATAAGCATAATTTGTAAAAATCCTTCTATTTAGTATTTAAGACACGTGGGTCAATTGTGTACATTTCATGCATTTGACCTCATTGAATATTCATGAGACATTGACCTGGATTCCGCAAGACATCTCGGTCGATTCGGCTCATTATTTATTTGTCGGACTGTTCATAACAATATAAAATACGCTATGTATAGCTTTTTATTACCACTCTTGTTTTGTTTATCGCGGAATTTCGTGTATTATTCGTATTTTCCTTCCTGCTCCGCGGTACTATTTTCGTCAACATCCGTTTTATCAAGGGGCGCTACTCTTGATGAATTGAATCAACACCGATAATGACGGTTATTAGGAGACTGATTTTAAGGATGCGGCGATCAAACTTTAAGCGATAATTTACTGTTGATTGACAATTATCACCTAACACCCATTCAGCCAACGTGTCAAACTACTGATAGTTCCGGTTAATGATTTTACCTTTGATTTCCACAGTCCGATACTTGCGATCAAAGTCGGCGAGCGTATCAATGCATGAAAACCTACAGTCGTCGAGATACTGGGTGTTAATTGAGAACAGTTAAATGAATATGGCCAAAATCTATAGTCGAAATACCGGGGGTAATCGAGATTAGCCATAGTCGAAATAGGGCAGGTAAGATTACATAAGAATAAGAACAAATATTTCCGGGACTTGAGACAATCGTCGAGATAGGCATTGCAATCGAGATTCTGACGTTCGAGATACTGGTGCTCGACTTGGATCCAAATGAGAAGATTTCCATCATTTTTATTTGGCATTTGCATCATGTTAAAATACAGCATTGTTCATACTTTTGATTCTTTAGTCAAAATAACTTTTTTGTTTGTTTGTTTTACTAATTGTTTTTAGCTCACCTGGCACGAAGTGCCAAGGTGAGCTATTGTGATCGCCCTGTGTCCATCGTCGTCCGTCGTCAAACTTTTTGTTCAAAGATCTTCTTCTTGGAAACCACTGGGCCAATTTCATCAAAACTTCATAGGATTGTTCCTTGTAGGGTACTCTCTCAGATTTCTTCAAATATAGGTCATCCAATTGAAATTGTGGTTGCCATGGCAACCAATTGAAAAAACTTTAAAAATCTTCTTGTCAAAAACTACTGGTCCGAATTTAAATTAATTTTACCCAAATGTGCCATTGGTGACCCTCTATCAGATTTCTTAAAATAATTTTCCTATTTTAAAAAACATGGCCGCTAGTGGGTAGGGCAGATTTTCCTTATATGGCTATATAGTGAAAACTTAAAAAATCTTCTTGTCAAAAACTACTGGTCCGATTTGGAAGAAATTTTATGCAAATGATCCATGGGTGACCCTCTACCAGATTTCTTAAAATTATTTTGATATCTAAAAAAACATGGCCGCCAGTGGGTGGGGCAAGTTTTCCTTATGTTACTGTATAGTAAAAACTTTACAAATCTTCTTCTCTGAAACTACTGGTCCAAATTAAAAAATATTTTACACAAATGATCCATTCATGATCTTCTACCAGATTTCTTCAAATTATTTTGATATCTAAAAAAACATGGCCGCCAGTGGGTGGGGCAAGTTTTCCTTATGTTACTGTATAGTAAAAACTTTAAAAATCTTCTTCTCTGAAACTACTGGTTCAAATTCAAAATAATTTTACACAAATGGTCAATTCATGATCCTCTACCAGATTTCTTAAAATCATTTTGTTATTTTAAAAAAACATGGCCGCCAGTGGGTGGGGCATCTTACTATATAGTAAAAACTTTAAAAATCTTCTTCTCTGAAACTACTGGTTCAAATTCAAAATAATTTTACACAAATGGTTAATTGATGACCCTCTACCAGATTTCTTAAAATCATTTTGTTATCTTAAAAAACATGGCCGCCAGTGGGTGGGGCAAGTTTTCCTTATATTTCTGTATAGAAAAACTTTCAAAAAAAATTCTGAAACTATTGGTCTGAATTAAGAATGACTTTACAATTCATGGGTGACCCTTTGCCAGTTTTCTTCAAATAATCTTCCTAGCTCAAACAACATGGCCACCAGTGGGTGGAGGTGAATAAGTGAAAACTTAATCATTACTGGTCCATTAACATTACCGTAATCATGGATACCAGATGAGCGATTCAGGGCCACATGCGGCTCTTGTTAATTGAGTTAGCAGAAGACTATACATTTATGCTTGACAAGTATTCTTTTCTATGGAAGATAACTGGCATTTGTGATAAATGATGAATGTTATATACATGTAAGAATTCAATTATGTAACCAGTTAGTATACATGTATATAATACTGTATATGATTATAGAAATACAGCGTAGAAAATATTATTCTTTCCCAATAAACAAGTTTATGCTAAAATTATTATTTCCAATGCAAACAGTATGGAGCCTAATTAGACGCCGGGTAACACGGCATCTGATCAGGCTCCAAACTGTTTGTCACTTAGATTTAAACAGATCTTTACTGTTACTAAGCCTTTCCCCCATGAAACCTCAAATGAACAATTCAAATTTTCAATTTAGTCTAGTCCATTTTTAGCTCACCTGAGCCAAAGGCTCAAGGTGAGCTATTGGGATGGCCCTGTGTCCGTCGTCCGTAGTCCGTTGTCTTTAACAATTGCTTCAAATGACATCTCCTCCTATACCGCTTGACAGAATTCAACCAAACTTTACAGAAATGTTCCTTGGGTCAAGCTCTTTCAAATTTGTTCAAAGAATTAAAAATAATGCAGAACTCTGGTTGCCATGGCAACTAAAGTGAAAAATTAGGAAATCTTTTAAAAATCTTCTTGTCAAAAACTGCAAGAGTAAGAGCTTAGATATTTGGCACATAGCATCATCTACAGGTCCTCTATCAAGTTTGTTCAAATTATGCCCCTGGGGTCAAAATTGGCCCCGCCCCAGGGGGTCACAGTTTTACATAGAGTTATATAGTGAAATTTTCAAACGTCTTTTTCTCTGAAACTAATATGGCCAGAGCATTGATATTTGACAAGGTGACACTTCTAGATGTCCTATACCAAAATTGTACAAATGGTTCTGGTCGGTTGCATAACTAGGTCACCGGAGCTAAAAATAGATTTTTTTCAATAAAAACTTAAAAAATCTTCTTGTCTAAAACTACAAGGGCCAGAGCTTAGATATTTGGCACATAGCATCGCCTACAGGTCCTCTATCAAGTTTGTTCAAATTATGCCCCTGGGGTCAAAATTGGCCCCGCCCCTGGGGTCACAGTTTTACAAAGAGTTATATAGAGAAAATTTCAAACGTCTTCTTCTCTGACACTAATATAGCCATAGCTTTTATATTCGGTATGGTGACACTTTCAAATATCCTTTACATATTTTGTTCAAATGGTTCCGGTCTGTTGCATATCTAGGTCAGTCCTGGACATAAATCATTATCTCCATTTTTTCAGCTTTTCTCAGGTGAGCGAAATATGCCCCATGGGGCTCTTGTTTACTCTTTAGGGTTGATTTTTAGCTCACCTGGCACGTAGTGCCAAGGTGAGCTTTTAGGATCGCTGGATGTCCGTCGTCCGTCGTTTGTCTGTCCGTCCGTTCACAATTGTTCTTAACACTCTAGCAGGTTCAAATCTCATTGGATCTTGATGAAACTTGGTCACAAGGTTTGCCTCAATGAAATCTAGGTCAAGTTCGAATGTGGGTCATGTCCGGTCAAAAACTAGGTCACTAGGTCAAATTATCGAAAAACCTTGTTAACACTCTAGAGGCTACAAATTTCATTGGATCTTCATGAAACTTCATCAATATGATTGCCTAAATGAAATCTAGGTCAAGTTCGAATGTGGGTCATGTCCGGTCAAAAACTAGGTCACTAGGTCAAATCTTCGAAAAACCTTGTTAACACTCTAGAGACTACAAATTTCATTGGATCTTCATGAAACTTCATAAAAATGTTTGCCTCAATGAAATCTAGGTCAAGTTAAAATGTGGGTTATGTCTAGTCAAAAACTAGGTCACTAGGTCAAATCATCGAAAAACCTCGTTAACACTCTAGAGACTACAAAATTCATTGAATCTTCATGAAACTTGAACAAAATGTTTGTCTCATTGAAATCGAGGTCAAGTTAGAATGAGGGTCATGCCCGGTCAAAAACTAGGTCACATGGTGTACATGGTTACATGGTTACCAGGTGAGCGATTTAGGGCCATAGTGGCCCTTGTTACAATATTTGTCAAAATGACAAACAGGGTAGACCCTGATCAGAGGACTACTTCAGGAGCCCTCTGATCAGGGTCTACACTGTTTGTTTAGGACAAGTGTACTTCTTACATGTACACTGTTTGCAAATGACACATATATGCATGACTAGGGTTCAAAGAGTTAAACTCTAGATGAAAGACAAATTGACTGAAACTATATTGAAATGGTTGTCAAACATTATGGGGCATCTGATCAGACTCTCAGAATCATTGATCCAATATCTTTTAGTCAGTAATTTATCATGTAATATTTGATTCATGATTTTTCCACTATAGTTGATTTATTCCTAGTGTTTGTTGATTGTTATAATCTTGATCTGAATTCTGCTGAATAACTCCATTGTGATCAGGAGTTTAACACAGTCAATCCTAGCAACAAGTATACTTGTCATTTACAAGCAGAGTACCAGTGTAGAGTACACTTGGCCTATGCAACTACAGGAACCCTCTGATCAGGGTCTGCACTATTTGTCATTTTGTAATATATTGTTAAAATGAGTTATAGTCATTTCGTAACCGAGTCATTTCGTAACCGGTAAAATAAGTCATTTCGTAACCGAAATTTTGGTCATTTCGTAACCGCGCAAAACCTAAAAGTCATTTCGTAACCGATTTTTTGGTCATTTCGTAGCCGACAAAAAAGTTGAATTAGTCATTTCGTAACCACCAAAATTAAAAAATGAATGGCCCCAAAGAAGGCATAAATCATTTCGTAGCCTCGGAAAATTGTTAAAGTCATTTCGTAGCCGAATATTTTTTTCTTTGTTTTTTTTTTTTATAAATTTTTTGTGCAGTTTCCTGAACTTATTTCAACAAAAATATGCAAACATGCAAAGTTAAGAAATTATGTAAAGAGTGTAATGGGGGCCGAATTGATTATAAACCTTGATTAATAGAATTATAATCATGTTGTTGAATATTGTTTTAAATAGAAATAATATTACGTGTCTCTATGCAATTAAATTCATATGAGTGTTCTATTCTTTAAAATTGGAACCGACATCCGACATAAATAGATATATAAAAGGTGTATAATTGATCATTAATCGCTCATTATATGTTACGCGTGTTTTAAGATGAAACCCAACACCGACACAAATTGGTTTACAGTTGGATGTTTAATTTATCGTTAATCGATCATTATATCACGAAGAGGTATATTGTCCACACCTTTAATTTTTCAATAGAAGTTTTGTCTCAGCTTTTGGGATTGCTTTACAGTTGGATGTTTAATTTATCGTTAATCGATCATTATATCACGTGCAGAAAATTCCATCTTGAGCAGCCAATTATACATAACGTTACATTGATATAGTGGAGAAAACGTTATTCTTTCCCGTTAAAAAGCAAACGAAACGCAAACACAAATCACTAAAATGTAGAACGGACAGCTTTTTGAAAGTTCTGACCTTTCATTTGTTTCAGAGTGGCAAACAGTTTGGAGCCTGGTCAGACGCCTGATTACCCAGCGTCTTATCTGGCTTCAAACTGTTTGGAATGGAAAAAATAGTTTAAGCGTAAACACGTTTATTGGGAAAGAATAACGTTTTCTCCACTGTACGCACCTTAGTTGAAATACAGGTCCAAAAGTATATATTAATAAGAGTTGAGTTTAAAGTAAATAAATGATTGCTGATTTACTTTTATTTTGCTTCAAGCAGTGATCTGCCTAATTGAACTGGCTATTTAGAATACGTAGGAATAAAAGATTGAACTAGTTGTGCATTAAATTCATTCTTGAGCAGCCGCTTGTACATAACGTTGCCTTCATATGCACTTTAGTTGGAAAACAGGTCAAACATTTTTTATTGGTATTTAAGACAGATGGCAGCTTAAAGCAAGGTGATTGCTTAATTGAATTACAGGTACAAGGGTAAATATGAATAAGATGCTTTAGTCTAATTTAGCGAGATAAGTGAAATGGACCGTGACAAATCCAATCGCTGTAGGAGTAGGTATTGGGTGTGGCTTATGAAGAAGATTTATTTGATTGGTTGAAAGGTGTAAGATATCAACTTGTAGACTTCGAACATTTAAAAATTGGTAGTGGGTGTGGCTTATGAAGAAGATTTATTTGATTGGTTGAATGTTTTGAGAACAATAACCTGTAGACTTCGAACAATAAAAATTAGGTATTGGGTGTGGTTTATGATATAGATGTATTTGATTGGTTTGAAAGAATAACCTGATGCAAACAAATTAATACGATTGTTTTTAATTTTTTTATAAAATAAGTAGAACAGAACAGAACAGAACATTCTTTTATTTCTCACAGTTTACAAATATTTTGTAAAAACATGTGAACAAATACATATCAATTGTTTCATGTAAAAGGTTGACATTTTTCAAAGACAGTGGTAATGTGGTTTGATATCTGGGGCGTTAGCTCCTAATTTGATACAGCAATAACAACAAGTAAAGTAAATGGGAGGAGGGTGTGGGGGGGAAGTGAGCGAAAGGCGCAAAACCAAACCAACGGAAAAAAGAAAAAAAAGAGTAACTTAGCTATTAGGAAAAGTCAAATTTGGGATAAAGATACAGTATTTAAATAGGATCTTCATATTAGTAATCACCTTGATTACAAAGGATTTTTATTTTCCATTTTTATTTGGGGGACAGCATAAAAATTAACATATACAACCAATGCGGCGAATGTATTTGTTGTTTACAAACAGTTTAACCATGAGGAGTACACTTGTCTATGCAAAGAATGTAGCCCCTTATCGGGAGGCTACTGGCAGCCCTCCGATCAGGGTAGTTTCTTTGGAATATAAATAAGTTTACTTAGATTCAGTAATTCTTCATTTTTTAATGTAGACATTCGTTTCTAAGATTTAAAATGCTTTTATGTATTAATATTAAATAGCTATAATTTGGTGTGTAATGCCTAAAATAGAAAACCGTTCACTCTTATCAGATACAGATCTTTATTCGGCATTAATTAGCATAAGCATAAGCATATTCATAAAAAAGTTTACATTTATCATTTACAGCTAGGTCTAGCTTGTTAAAATGATGAATATATTATGCATAGCAAATAGTGAACGTTCTGCTATTTTTTGCTGTGTTCGGAACCAATTCCCGTTTTTGAAAATGTTTATCCCAAGATATTTATCAATATATAGTTTCTTTTCTACCAGCTACAGTAAAACCTCTCTAATACGGCCACCTGTCATTATTTCAATCAAATATTAACTCTTTGAACCCTAGTCACGCATATATGCGTCATTTGCAAACAGTGAATCCGTGATAAGTACACTTGTCCTATGCACCTTAAGGAGCCACCTGATCAGGGTCTACATTGTTTGTTCTTTTGACATATACTGTGAAAGTCAACCCTAAAATGTCAAAAATGGACTAGACTGAATTGAAAATTGCACCACTGTATTTAACCGTCATTTTGTATTTATGCTGTCAACAGTTGAACTTATTATGTGCTTATTGATTATAATAACGAATAAACAGTGATATTGATTACAAAGTCATTTTTCTTGTCATTTGTGAAATTAAAGTGAAAAAAAAACATTCCACATTTCCGGCACGTGCGGGAGGCGATAATTGCCTTGGTATGAGTGTTTATCCGATGTGTAAACTGTTAAAACAACAAACAAGTTAATGTTTGACACGCTTCACATACATTGAGCGATTAACGACCAATTATACATGTTCATTGTTAACAAATGGACCATTTAATTGAATTAAAGACAAGTTATACTATTCCTGTTTTAAAAAACATCCAACAACTTGATTACAATTCTATTAATCAAGGTTATAGTTATTTCGGACCCCAAACTCTCTTAACATATATTTTTTAACTTTGCATATTTGCACATTTTCGTTGAAATAATGTCAGAAAACTGCACAAAAAATTAAAAAAAAAAAAACAAAGAAAAAAATATTTGGCTACGAAATGACTTTAACAATTTTCCGAGGCTACGAAATGACTTATGCCTTCTTTGAGGCCATTCATTTTTTAATTTTTGGTGGTTACGAAATGACTAATTCAACTTTTTTGTCGGCTACGAAATGACCAAAAAATCGGTTACGAAATGACTTTTAGGTTTTGCGCGGTTACGAAATGACCAAAAATTCGGCTACGAAATGACTTATTTTACCGGTTACGAAATGACTCGGTTACGAAATGACTAGCTCCCGTTAAAATCAGCCCTAAATATGTACAAATGGACTAGACTTGATTGGAAATTAGAATTGTCCATTTGAAGTTTCTGGGGTTGAATGAGGTTATTGTTTGTCACATGCAATTAGGTTTCTACATTATTGTGTGCAATAACACCAACCAGACCCACTGGCATGATGCATTTTTGAACCTTATGAAGCATAATTTACTGTTTCAACACCTTGGACCTGTTTAAAATATACTTATTACATTTGCAAACAGTGTAGACCCAGACCAGAGGGCTCTTTTAGGAGCCCTCTGATCTGGGTCCACACTGTTTTCTAATTTAGACCAGTATTTGTTAAACTCACCAGAATTCCAAGTAGACTGGTTCATGTTTGGGTACTAAAATGATCCACAAGGGAACCTCGTAACCCACAAGAGTTACTTAGTGTTGAAAGAGTTAATTTTTGACAATGCTGATGTGGTACAATATTGCCATCTGCCAGTTGTCTGATCTTGAGGACATATTAAGAAGCCAGAGTAGGAGGCTTGACTATTATCAGAAGTTTAATAGTTTGTATTTAAACCATGAGCAAGTTAGTCAAACATGTATTAAACTAAACCTATTATGTTAAACTTTTTGATTTATAGCTCACCTCAGGGTGAGCTTTTGCAATCCTTGAATTAGGGTCGTCCATCGTCAACAATTTTAGTGTTTACACTCTAGATACCTCAATATTTATCCAGTCTTTTTCAAACTTGCTGAGACTGTATATTACCATAAGAGTGATAATGAGTTTGATTATGGTTGAACTCAAACGAATAGGTCAAGAGTAATCTTACTTTGAATTACTGAAGATGCCATATTTAACAGTGTTTACACTCTAGAGGCCACAATATTTATCCAATCTTTCTCAAACTTGCTCAGATTGTATATTACAATAAGAGTTTGGATGAAATTTATTATAGTTGAAATCGAGCAAATGGGTCAAGCGGTATCTACCTTTGAGTTGCTGAAAATGCCATATTACACAGTGTTTACACTCTAGAGACCACAATATTTATCCAATCTCTCTCAAACTTGCCCAGATTGTATATTACTATAAGAGTTCGGATGAGTTAATTTATGGTTGAAATCGGACCATTAGGTCAAGAGTTATCTACCTTTGAATTGCTGAAAAAGCCATATTTAACAGTGTTTAAGCTCTAGAGGCCACACTTTTTATATCCAGTCTATCTCAAACTTGCTAAGATTGTATATGACTATAAGAGTTAAGATGAGTATGATTATGGTTGAAATCGGAGTAATAGGTCAAGAGTTATCTACCTTTGAAATGCTGAAAATGCCATATTTAAGGGAGTGTACACTTTAGAGCTTTTACATTCTTGCAACTACAGTTTTCAATGGATTTTTATTATACTTGCACACAAAGCAAAGTATATAGCTATAAGTTCTCGAAGGAGTGCAATTATTGTTGAAATCTAATCATTGTGGCGATAGTTATCTTCCCTTGATATACTTTGAAATGCTAGAAAAGGCTTCATTTCAGTATTGTATGGACTCTAGTTATCTGCCCTTGATGTAAGGTTGTATTCCAAAATTGTTTACATGCTATACTACAAAATTGAATGGGTTTAGATTAAAAAGGGTGAAACAGAAAGGTAAGGCCATCAGGCTTCAGTACAACAGGTGAGCGATATCAGGGCCTTCAGGCCCTCTTGCTCAGAGAGTTAGCTACTAAATGCAGGTCAAAAGTAATGCAGAAAGCTCACAAGGGAACTTTCTGCAGTGTTGTTGACCCACATTAAGCTGCCTAAACTGAAACAAACCAAACCAAACAATTCAAACTTGTTTTACACCCCTTAGCTAGTTTTCCATTTGGTAGACATGTGGTTGCTAAAACAGGCTGAAAGTAAAATAGAAAGTTTCTCCATTACTCTCTTTGAACAATTTTGAATGATGGCCTAGCAACCAATGATTAGCCATATTCTAGCCATATTTATTCTTTGTTCAATACTTCTATTCAATATAGCACTAAAGAGTCAACATTTTGCTAATTAATATGTTTTTATTTACATATCAAGCTTACCCGCTCTGCCCAGTATGTACATCTATTTATGTAACTACAAGTAATACACTTGTGAACAAAATAACCCAAACCTTTCCCAGATTGTGGACTATAAGAAAACAACAATACCCTGATCATACAGACCCTTCAGAAGTTGTCTGATCTGGGTGTACACGGTTTTCACAAAGCATTCATTAACACCAATAGTAGGGGAAGAGTTAAGCATGGAAACCATTTATACAGTTAACCCTTTTAAGGCTTTACCCCTAAAATATGCCTTTATACACCTCAAATTTATTCCTCTACTGAAGAAAATAGATCCACTTTAAACAATCATGAATATGTACCATAAGAAATATTTTCTATATACTACATGTAGTAGCTTAAAGCAGGCTGAAAGTAAAGCAGGATGCGCCTTTAGGCGCATTCTGCTTTACTTTCAACTTGCTTTAAGTGGTTACCTGTCTTCAAAACTAGAAACAGGCTTTGGGGTAATGGGTCAAACAAGTGTAGTATGTTCTAACATCTCATTACTGTTGTAATCATGTTTATGATCTCTAAGATGTATACAGAAAAACCTCTCTATTATTACTACCAAAGCTTAGGTAAAATGATGGTATGAAAGACAGGTGACAGCTTAAAGCAAGGTGAAAGGAAAATAGAAAGTTCATGAAAGAACTTTCTGTTTTACTTTCATCTTGCTTTAAGCAGCCACCTGCCTTAGAAACCTATTACGGTATTTAACACAAGTCTGTTTTGTCATAATAGAGAGGTTATACATCAAATGGAATAAGGATTTGATTTTATTCTCTAAATACTCTGTTCACATGTAGGATATTCATGAAGAAGAAGCTACATGGACAGAGGAGGGGCCTCCTTGGCCTAGTGGTATAGTCACTGTGACTTACATCACTAAGCTCCTCACCGCTGTGAGTTCGAATCCCAGTAGGGTCGTTCAGATTTTTCATGTGGGGAAGCCTTCCAGCTGGCTTGCGGAAGGTCGGTGGTTCTACCCAGTTGCCAATTTGTGCCTGAAACAGTGCATAAATGACTTCTGGGGTCTTCCTCCACCTGTAATTAGCTGGACGTCGCGATATGACTGAAATACTGTTGAAAGCGACGTAAAATCAAAAACAAACAAACAAACTACATGGACAGATAGCAAATGTAGACATGGAGAAATCCAAATACATTATAACCAACACCTTGCTCAGCCAGAAACCTGCTGGCATCTCACAATGTTATTTGCAGAGCCACGTTTTAACCTTGGAATACAGTTACCAGGTATATTCCACTTATGCATGTTAATAAATCCGTTGTTTATCTAAAACAAGCGCACTACTTTATCCCACATCATCAGTTGGTACCGAATGATGTTTGTCTCTCATTGTTATCCCTTTTCTCCTTTGAAGCACCATAGGACACTTGTAGCTACTAAAAAATGCCAAAAAGTGAATTGTCAACGATAGTTTTGAATACAAGTGGCATCTTAAAGCAAGATTAAAGTCACATAGAAAACTCAATTAGTTGTTTCTGCTTTACATTCATTTTGCTTTAAGCTACTACCTGGATTTAAAACTACAGTGAAACCCCTCTAAACTGGACATGTGTTTGGACAACATAAATTGTGTGCTTTTTTCAAAACAGGGTAGAGACATCCTATGGAAGCTATGGGGAAGAAAGAGTTAACCCATTACCCAATAAACTGTTAGTAGTTTTGAAAACAGTTGACCACGATTAGCAGGTTGAAAGTAAAGCAGAATGCTCCTAAAGGAGCATTCTGCCTTACTTTCAACCTGCTTTAAGCTACTATCCGCTAGGATTTATCATTAGGAAAAACTGCTTCTCATGTATATCCATGACTATATAAAGTAGATTTATTTTCTTTAGTGGAGTAATGAATTATCTCTTTATCCCATAGGCTGTTTTTAGTTTTGAAAATAGGTAACTACTTAAAGCAGGTTGAAAGTAAAGCAGAATGTAGAATTTTTTCTTCAATGGAGGAATCAACTGAATGTGCTAAAAGGCGCATCTATTGGGGGAAGGGTTAAAGGTGTAATTAATGGCTGTTGGTTTAAGCAGTCTCTTGGCTATACATGCCATATTGTTTACTGGGCATTCAACACAGGTTGTGCAAGAACTATACATGTACATATGTTTAGATGGTAATGTACAAAGGAAACATTAGTTTGGAGACAGTGTTAGTCATTTTGCCAAACAAAGCCTGGACATGTTTCCTGAACCTTTTCACAATCGCTTGTTTACAGTATTGAAGACAGATGGTTGTTTAAAGCTGGCTGAAAAAAACCCAGCAAAATGATCTTTAAAAAACATTCTGCTTTACTGTCGGCATACTTTAAACTTCTATATGCTAGGATATAGGAAAACTCTCTTGTGGTGCATATTCAGACTGTACAAAATAGAGGTATTTTCTTTTGTGGAAGAAAAATTTAAAGGTGTGTAATGGGTTAACCTTTCGGTTCATTAGCCAGGGTACTTTAATCAACCAGTATGTGGTCAAATATGGAGGTTAACCCTGTCAACCATACAGCCCTCTGTTTACATTACTGATAACATATGCAAATAGTCTAAACCCTGATCAGAGGGCTAGGAGCCCTCTGATCAGGGTCTGCACTGTTTGATATTTCATTGGTTTTTGTTGTCATACCAATAATGCAACAGTAGACTGGTTCAAAATACCTGTACTAGAAGAGTCCAAAAAGATTATAAATATCCACAAGAGAAATTTAGGATTGAAAGGGTTAAACTAAGCCTAGCATCTTATAGCATGTAGTTTTATCATGGTCTTAAAGATGACAGAATCTTTGAAATATATTGTATTTTTTTTTGCTGTTACTTTAATACTTAACTGTGCAATATTTGATATATATATATATATAATGTATGCATCACTACATCTTTAAATAAATATCAAAACACTAGGAATTGTTCTTTCTTTCATTGTTATGCCCTGGACAAATTTTGGTCTCTACTGCTTTATAGGCAATACAATTATGTCACTTCACCTGGATTCCAGCTGTTTGCAACTATTATCATATACAGTTGCGAAAACGTTTTTCTTTCCCAATAACAGTGTTTACTCTAAAACTATTATTTCCATTGCAAACAGTAACCCGGCGTCTGATCAGGCTCCAAACTGTTTGCCACTCAAATGAAAACAAATAAGCAGAAATGTCAAAAAAGGATCATTTTCTTCAATTTAGAGATATGAATTTGTGTTTAGTTTGCGTTTAAACGTGAACGAATATCGTTTTCCCCACTGTATTGCCCCCACACTGTGCAGAAGGTTAAAAATCTGGCAGATGGGTTTAGATACAGTAACTGACCTATGAAGCTTAAATCTTTCAACAGTAAGTAACTCTTGGGGTTATAAGTTCCCTTGTGGACCTTTTTAGTTATCAAAACACGAACAATTCTTTGAATTCTGGGTAATTTAATAAATACTGCTCTAAACTAGCAAACAGTGTAGATCCTGATCAGGGGGCTCTGTTTCTACACTGTTGCCAATGCAAAGAGGATATTTCAAACCATGGTGTTGAAAGAGTTTAGTCTGGTCTAGTTTGGGATTTAAATGTTTGTTTTACAATATATTTTGAAATGACAAAAACGGTACAGACCCAGATACATGTAGATGGATTTATTTCGGTAAAACCTGTACATTTCATGGCAAAGCATAAAAAGCAAACATGAGAGCCATGTAATGCACACTAGACACTAAGTAAACTATTTTCTTTATTTCCATTGTACACTGTAGCTGCTGTCGGGTAATCAATACTATTGTAGCAGCCTTCTTATAATGGCAGCATGGCAATACACATCTCATCAATACAGTGCTCCTTCCCCACAGCAGCCCTCCCAACAACGTTTTCCGTTTTCCCCCAAACAATACTTTTGTGTCGAATGCTTTCACTGTTGCAATATCGTCTGCTTAAATTGTCGTCTGCTGTTTTTCTCCGTCTCATCATGAACAGTTTGACAGAAAAATACATAATAACGATTGAAAAATAGCTTGAAACCAAACCAGACGCCGCGTAACGCAAGCTGTTTGCACATGTTAGCCACTTTCCCTCCCTATAACATTTCCCTCAGAGAAACCCACTCAATCTTTGTCTCCCATTGGGCTTGTTGTTGAGAGGGAACACTTTATCAAGGATTACACAAACAAGGGAAAATGTAATTTTCTGATATGAATCTGCCCTGTTGTATAGGACAAGTGTTCTTTAAACTATTTTCAATTCCCTACGCCTAAAATGGAGAAACACATTATTCTAAACTTGTATAAGTATGCGGTCATAGAGGCCATCACGAAAATAATGGAATTTCAGAACTGACAACTCAATGATGATGATAATGATTTCTAAGAAGGAATTGTTTTCACTCGAATCCATACATGTACATTGATTTTTCACATTATCCTTGTGGCCGAAACGCCGTACGACAAAAACGGTAGTAAGTAAAAACTTTAAAATACATAATTATATCATTTCTCCATTAAAGCCCGTCTTGTGACATCTCTTTTCAAGACGATTCCAAAGCGGTGTCACAAGACAGGATTAGATGGAGAAATAGAAATAAAATGTTTTTCAAAGTTTTGACTTTACCAACGTTTTTTTCGTACGACGTTTCGTAAAACGGGCACCTGGTCAACATTTGTTCATCATTGTAGGAATACCAAGTGTAGGATTGCCCTAGGGAAAACTACACGTACAGTGCTCCCTCCCTGCAACGACCCTCCCAACAACGATTCCCTCTTTACAACAACGTTGACGCTGTTCCCCCATACAAGACAATTATGTCCAACCTATTCACGCCTGCAATGTTGTCTGCCTAAAATTTGTCGTCTGCTGTTTTTCTCAAAGTTACATAATGAGCATTTTGACAGAAAAAACATTATTGACGAGTGACAAACAGCTTGAATCCAAATCAGACGCCGCGTTATTCAAGCTGTTTGCAAATTTAAGACAATTTCCCTCCATATAACGACTCCCCCCCCCCCCCCCGAAAAACGCCCATTGGGTGTCGTTGTAAAAAGTGATATTCCTTTCTCACGGCATAACTTCCAACATGTTTGTTCAATTTCTTCGATACGTGGAAAAATTATTGCCAATGATTCATTTTACAGGTTCTGGTAACTTTAACACTTGTTCAAGTTCTGCAGGCGAAAATCGAGGAAATAATCAAAATGTGAAATTTCTGAGATTTCACCCAAAATGTTCAAATCCATTGAATTCTTCATTTTAATGTTCTTAGAGATGTTATTCATTGGTAAAAACAATGCTTTACCTTTCAATGTTCAGTTGTAGCCATTATTGAGTTGTACAAATAAAGCATGCCGTTATCTCAAAAACACAATTTGTAACTTTTGCAGTTTTTTGTGAAAAAAGTGATATTTTATCTTTTTTACCAATAGAATGAATTTCTAGCAACATCTGAACTTTTGTTGAAATGGAACAAAACTCTTGAAAGTTATAAAGTGAGAAAGTGGTATGGTCAGTGTACCTTTGGTGCTTAGCAACTACTTTGAGTAGTATAGTTTATTATCTTGAGTACAGTGGAGAAGATTTCTATGCTAATACAGTTGTCTTGCAAACAGTTTTGAACGTGCGGATCAGACACCAGGTAACCTACGGTCTGATCAGGCTCAAAACTGTTTACCACTCGGATCAAAATGACTAGTCAACGTTTTCGTTTTCTTCATTTCCATTACTTCTAGTTTCATTTAAACGGGAATAAGTACAGTACTCTCTCCCTACAACGGCCCTCCCAACAACGGCCCTCCCAACAACGGCCCTCCCTACAACGACCCTCCCAACAACGGCCCTCCCAACAACGGCCCTCCCTACAACGGCCCTCCCAACAACGGCCCTCCCTACAACGGCCCTCCCAACAACGGCCCTCCCAACAACGGCCCTCCCAACAACGGCCCTCCCTACAACGGCCCTCCCAACAACGGCCCTCCCTACAACGGCCCTCCCAACAACGGCCCTCCCAACAACGGCTCCTTCTTTACAATGGCCCTCCCAACAACGGCCCTCCCAACAACGGCTCCTTCTTTACAACGGCCCTCCCAACAACGGCCCTCCAAACAACGGCCCTCCAAACAACGGCTCCTTCTTTACAACGGCCCTCCCAACAACGGCCCTCCCAACAACGGCTCCTTCTTTACAACGGCCCTCCCAACAACGGCCCTCCCAACAACGGCTCCTTCTTTACAACGGCCCTCCCAACAACGGCCCTCCAACAACGGCCCTCCCAACAACGGCTCCTTCTTTACAACGGCCCTCCCAACAACGGCCTCCCAACAACGGCCCTCCCAACAACGGCTCCTTCTTTACAACGACCCTTGCCGCAATTCTCTAAACAGGACAACGATTTCTAAAGCTTTACTGCTGCAATATCGTCTGCTTAAAATTGTCGTCTGCTGTTTTTTTTTAAAGTTATATATTTATAAGTGGACATTTCGATAAAATTAATATTATAACGAGTTACGCGGCGTCTGATCTTGATTCAAACTGTTTGCAAATGTAAGCAAAGTCTTAATTTTCCCTCCCTAACAACTCCCTCCGAACAACACGCATAATCTGTGTCTTCCATTGGGTGTCGTTGTAGAGAGGGAACACTGTATATCAAAATAGCCTAAAGTGTCAGTGTTTTTTATACATTCAAGATACTGAACAGATGCAGGATAGGAAAGACCCATTAGTATATCGGTTGCTTCCCTTCCTATACAAAACATTAAAGAGCGGATTATTTAAGAAATCCCAAAATATTGAACCCTAACAACGAGTATACTCGTTATTTACAAATTGTTTCTGTAAAGAATACATTTATCATATATGCAACAAGTGAAGACTGATCAGAGGGTTCCTAAAGGAGCCCTCTGTTCAAAGTCTGCATTGTTTGTCTTTTTCAATTTATTGCAGAAAACAACCATAAATACTTGTACAGTGGATAAGACGTTATTCTTTCCCAATAAACGCGTTTACACAAAAACTATTATTTCCAATGCAAAAAGTCTGGAGCCAGACCAGACGCTGGTGACAGACCCGGCGTCTGAGCATGCTCCAAACTGTTTGCCACTCAGATAAAAATGTATAATCGGAAATGTCAAAAAGTTGTCATTTTTAATATTTTATTGCAATTTGCGTTTGCGTTTCGTTTGCGTTTAAACGGGAAAGAAAATGGAATACACTTAACTGGCAGCTGGAATTGTCCATTACTACAAGTATCAAGGGCGAATGATTTAAGAGCAACGTCAGAAGATAGATAATATAATTTAGTGGTCGTAATAGAGAGGTTTACTGTATATCGCAAAATGCCAAAATGCCAAACAATGTACTGTATATCGCAAAATGCCAAACAATGTACATACTGTTCAGAGGGCTCCGAAATAGCAGCCATCTGATCTGGGGTCTACACTGTTTACATACTCTTCTCATGTAGCCTATACTTCACAGATACACTGTCTGCAAATTACACACAAAAGTGTCACTAGGGTCCGAGACCGCCGACATTTGCAAACAACTGGAATACTGGTGAAATAGCGGGAATAAACTCTCATCTCACAAGGATCCAAGAGGTTAAGTATTTGAAGGGGCCTACGACTGACTCCGTGGCATAGTGATTTTAGTCACTATGGTTGACACACACTAAGCTTCGAATCGCCGTGGGTTCCGGAAGCCCGGTCCGGGCACTTCTGATTTTTCATGTTGGGAAGCCTTCCAACTGGCTTGCGGAAGGTCGGTGGTTCTACCCAGTTTCCGATTTGTGTCTGAAACAGCGCAAAAAGGGATTCTGTGGTCTTCCTGGGCCTATTTAATTAGCTGGACGTCCCCATCGTTATAGATCGATAATGACCTTAAGGGACATTAAAATTTCAAATACATAACTTAAGGATTCGAGATATCTGACACAAGCATATATTTCTTACCCCTTATCGTGCGCTATACCGTCTGAATTGAAACTGATACATTTCTTTTTAATTACGGCAACCTAAGAACGAGTGTCAACACAGTTTGTTTGGATCACGATCAGATGCAGCGTAACGTGGCGTCTGGTAGCGATACAAACTGTTTCTAAACATCACTCAAGTCAAGCCAAAGTGCTATACTTTCTGCCTTTAGGGCTGCAATTTATCCGGATTTTTCCGAAATCTCCGGATTTTTCTTAATATCTCCGGACCTACGGATTTTTCCCGAAATCTTCGGATTTTTGCTCTTACTTTTATGCGTTTTTTACTTAAGAAAAATGGGTGTAAAACAGTTTAGATCAAGATCAGACGCCGCGTTACGCGGCGTCTGATCTGGATCCAAACTATTTGCATAATTATGTTAAAGCGCACTTGAAAATATGAAAATTTTACGACTTTTATGAGCAACTTATAGCCCTGTGCCTGTTTTAAGCTACCATCAAAAAGAGAAAGATTTCTTATGGTGTTAATTTATGACTGTATACTACATATATTTTCTTCATGGGAGAAATATATTAAAAGTGATAAAAATGCGCATCCATGGAGTAATTGGTTGGCAACATCGAAACGTTTGAAAAATAAAGTGGCAAATGTAGTGGCATATTGATGGATCACATATGGTACAATTGCGTTATGGAAACAAGCAACATTTTGTCGCTAGAATGTTTATACAAACAAGTGGTCGTTGTCGTTACCATGGCAACGAAAGTGGCTTCGTATCGATTTTTACCTGTTGATACTTGTAATAGCTTCAATATGGAGTCAGCGAAGGATTATTTTCTGGTGAAATTCCAATTACACCGCGATAGAACCGCTGGTGGTGTTTAATTTTATTAGTACATGTATATACAATGTATATGGTGTTCTGAATGGCACACACTATTAGGTAAGATGTCTTTGTTATTTCTGTATCATACTGATAACTCACACACCAGTGCTGTCTACTTTTTAGTATTACATGTACAGTAAAACAGTAAAATATCTCTATTATGACATCAAAATTGTGTTAATTAATAGGGTTTTACGACATAGTGGCGAATGCTAAAGCAAGGTGAAAGTAAAACACCTAAAGGAGCTTTCTGTTTTAGTTTCTTCCTGCTTTAAAATGTCGCCTGTTTTTTTTATAAATCAATTAGGCTTTGTTTAGTGGTGGTACTAGAGAGGTACTGTATATGCTGTTCTGAATGGCAAACACTACCATGGAGGTAGTTATCTTAGTTTCTTCCTCTATTGCCCTGAACTCACACAACACAAACTGTTCAAGTTGAGCATCCATTTCTAAATTAAGAAAAGTCCAGTATTGACTCTTCATGGCTAATATTTACTACTTATAACAAAATTACGAACAATTCAAAGCCTGATCAGATGACCCTTTAAAAAGCCCTCTGTTCTTGGTCACCACTGTTTGCATAAGACAAGTAAACCCTTTACAGGCACATTGTTGTTAAATGAAGAATCATGATACAAGGAGATGGGACTCAATATGTTTGCACAGGACAAGTGTACTTCTCACTAATGCACTGTTCCGGTATAGATATGCGTCATTAGGGGCACTTTGTTTAAGAGAAATGGGTGAGGCTGCGCCACCCTCTAATCCGAGTCTTCACTGCACTCCGGTACGCCCGGGAATCCATATTTTGGGGTTAACATTTGCAAACAATTTGAATCCAGATCAGAAGCCGCGTAACTCGGCGTCTGATCTGAATCCAAACTGTTTGTCACTAATATTCAACTTTTTCTTCAGTTAAAAAAAACAGACAATATAAACTTATTTTGACTTTTCTCTCAGACGATGTATTTGAAGCAGACGGCAATTCAGCACGATAAGGGTTAGGGTGTCTTCAATAACCATAAATCCTGAAAGTTATAATCAATTTAAATGGCTTATAAGACCCTGAAATATGATATATTTCTGTACAGGGTTTAGCTCCCCACTTCCCCCACCCCTTGAGACCCTGGACAGACTGGGAACCTAGGCGGTTCCAGATCCCTGAATCCTGCAAATGGCTATTTCTAGTTATGAGGACAGGTACCTGTCAAATTTCGACTTTCGACATTTAAGCTTTCACATAATTGAACAAATTTTGCCGATCGACAAGTCAGCTTTGCCATAATGTCGAAATATTGTCGAAATTCGACGTTCGACATTCAACATTTTTAAAACACATTACTTTGTCGCACTGATGTCGAATTTCGACGTTCGACACACTGGCACCAGGGAACTGGTCATTTCGTACCCAAGTCATTTCGTACCCACATCTTGGTCACTTCGTACCCAAATTGAACTCATGGTCGTTTCGTACCCAAGCCATTGTTATTTACCGGTACCAGGCAGCTTGTTTATACGTCTACCGAGAGTTTCTCTCGGTAAAACTGAAATGTTATGACATCAGCATGTTCCAGAAACATCTCGCTTTAATGTAGTATTATTCTACATATTGATCCTAGACATATAGTTCTAGAAAATCATGAAAACATACCTGCACTGCAGAGCGATCTGCTAACAACTCTCGACTCTCTGGTACCAATATCCTGTGTACGGGTATACACAGTGTATATGGGTACGAAGTGACCACGTACGTGAGTACGAAATGACCATGATAGTGGGTACGAAATGTCTTGGGTAAGAAATGGTTTGGGTACGAAATAACTAAGATGTGGATACGAAATGTCTTGGGTACGAAATGACTTGGGTACGAAATGACTTGTATCCCAGCGTCATGGACTTTTTATGTGTATGTGTTTACTTTATCTATACCTCTACCGATATATATTATAAGTCCATGACTCTGGTGCCAGTGGCAATGACTAATGTATTGGAATGGAAATTTAAAAAAAAAAAGAAGGTTTATCTGAGTTGACTCGATGCCGCTATAGGGTCTTCCTCCTGTAATTAGCTGGACGTCGCAATATGACTGAAATACTGTTGAAAGCGACGTAAATTCAAAAAACAAACAAACAAATCGATGCCGCTATATTTTTTTTTTTAAATACCGGTGTGCTATCTATTATTATAAACCATGGTGTGTAACCGATTCTACACCGTGTCACTTCGACCACACGAATAACCTACTAAAATGCATTCAATCGAAACCAAATCTTTTGCAGTCCATAGATAAGATATGGACAAAATACATTTTTTCGATGGTTGATTTGAATACGTAACTTCAAAAATCAAGAATGAAATCGGTATTTTAATATACAGGGTTTTCCTCCTTCCCCTAGCTTCCGGTTGACCTCGGGTCAAGTTAAAGCGTTTGTAAGCGGAAATTTCATTGGCTGAATAAATCACGCGAGAGTATTCCCGTACAGTAGATAGTACGTTATTCTTTCCCGCTTAAACGCAAACAAAACGCAAACGCATGTCACTAAAATGTAATGAATGACAACTTTTTAATATTTTTTCGTATTCATTTTAATCTCAATGGCAAACAACTTGGAGCCTAGTCAGACGCGGGTTACCTTGTGTCTGATCAGCCTCCAAATGGTTTGCAAATGAAATAATAGTATTAGTATAAACGCGTTTATAGGGAAAAAATAACGTGTTCTCTACTTGACGTCATTCGCGCGAGCGTCTTCCCGCGCTTCTGTCAAACTGAATAAACTACTGATTACAGTGTCACATTGTGCACAATTGTGCTGAACTTATATTAATGCAAGACTTTAATCACTGCATGATTAACAATTTCAACCAAAAATTATGAGAACGATATATATTTACATATCTTTCCGGTATATACATTCTTTTTTCAATCAGCCAATCAAATCGCTCGTCACAAACTTTACTTTCATTTCGTCTAAACCGGAAGCTAGGGGGTGGAGGAAAACCCTGTATTTTAATACCGATTTCAATCTTGATTTTTGTAGTTACGTATTCAAATCAACCATCGAAGAAATGTATTTTGGATAGAAAAATATCTTATCTATGGACTGCAAAAGATTTGATTTCGATTGAATGCGTTTTAGATAGTAATTCGTGTGGTTAAAGTGACACGGTGTAGAATTGGTTACACAACATGGTCTTATAATAGTAGATAGGCAGACCGGTAGAAGCTCAGCGTGTCGAACCACTGGCACCAGATTCATGGACTTATAATATGTGTGTTTTTACATTTAGATGCATTTTTATTTCTTATACATCCAGAGAGGTATAGATACAGTACACTCAGAGACATATAATAAGTCCATGACGCTCACAGTGGTTTGAACTGTATCTACCGGTAGGTAATGTCTACTATATGAAGCGGGAAATATTGATGTGTACACTCTATAGTCTCTATCTACTAGATCCTGGATCTAGAACCTATTTTTTCCGGTCGGTTAGCAATGTCTTTTGTATGGGAATGGAAATAAAAAAATTAAAAAAAAAAAAGTGAGTTGACTCTAGATATGCCTAGATGCATCTGATACCGGTCTGCTATCTTTTAGTACATGTATAAGATCTATTAGATATAGATTCTTGATCTATAAGATTTTCCCCCAAACGTTAGCAATGTCTACTGTGTGGGATTGGAATAACCTACAGTCAAGCCTGTGTCCATTGGTACTCAAAAAGAAGTGCATTTATAAAGACAATAATGGACATGTGTGTATTTTGGTGCAGGACAAAAGAAATGCAGAACGCTGTCATAAGGGTATCTGCACCACTTTTGCTCTGCATTAAACGGTCACATGTTTACCAAAATTGATGTTTTGTGTCTGACCGACTTACAAAGTTATAACTGTATGAAGTGTGTGTCTATTTAGTTGAAAAATTGATAAATGAAGTTACTTGCAATTTGTCGAACGTCGGAATTCGACCCTAGTTCGACAATTTCCCGACTTTGTATAAGTGTCGATCGTCGAAATTCGACATGAGTACGACAAAGTAATGTGTTTAAGAAATTTTGAATGTCGAACGTCGACTTTAGACAATATTTCGACTTTTCCCTTAATCGCAATTTGTCGAACGTCCAAATTCGACCCAAGTTCGACAATTTCCCGACTTTGTAGAAGTGTCGAACGTCGAAATTCGACATCAGTTCGACAAAGTAATGTGTTTTAAAAATGTTGAATGTCGAACGTCGAATTTCGACAATATTTCGACATTATGGCAAAGCTGACTTGTCGATCGGCAAAATTTGTTCAATTATGTGAAAGCTTAAATGTCGAAAGTCGAAATTCGACAGCTGTTCGACATTACATTTGTGAAAGGTCGAATGTCGAATTGTCGAATGTCGTGCAAACTTCACACATAGAGTTATATAGTGAAATATTCAAACATCTTTTTCGGAACACTTTTTTGTCTTCACAATGTTTTAAGCTGCCATCGATCTTCTTATAATCTTCTCCAATAGAAAGGTTTTACATAAAGTCCCATTGTTATACGCAGATACCCCCCGCAGAGCTATTCAAAAAGTGTCCTCTTATATCTGATACCGGACACTTTTTTCTGTTACCGGACAGTTTTACTTTCTGTTATTGTATACTTTTTACGGGCGTGATGCACGTGGTGAGCATGTTGTCAACTGTTTAACTCTTGCACTGCCCGGGAATGGACGAGGTAACCCTTGTAATGCTACAGTGGAGAAAACGTCATTCTTTCCCAATCAACACGTTAACGCTTACAATATTACATCAATTGCAAACAGTTTGAAGCCTGATCAGACGCCGAGTAACGCGGCGTCTGATCAGGCTTCTAATTATTTGCCACTCAAATCAAAACAATTTATTAGAAATATCAAAAAATGGAAATTTCCTACATTTTAGCGATTTGCGTTTGCGTTTCGTTTGCGTTTAAACGGAAAAGACTAACGTTTCTCCTCTGTAAGTACCGTTTGATTCATTTGCAAAGAGTTTGGATCCAGAGAAGACGCCGCGTAACGCGGCATGTGATCTGGATCCAAATTGTTCGGCACTCATATTCAATTTTAATTCAATTTGTAAAGCATAGGAATTATTTTGAGTTTTTCCGCAGACGATATATTTGAAGCAGACGGCAATTCAGCATGATAAGGGATAACGAACATTTGAAAACAGTTTGGATCAAAATCAAACACACATTAAATCTGCGTTTGAACACGATCCAAACTGATATCACTTGTATCAATGTTCGTGCATACAAAGCCCGAAACTTTGCGTTGGAAAATAAATGCAGACGGCAATATCAAAGCAGACGACATTATGGCAGTAAAAGAGTTAACAACGCAATTTAATATCGTGCCTGTTCGGGAGAAAAATCTCTGGCCCTTGGTTTGATTATAAAGGGATGGAAAAGGAATTATACCGGGCTAAAATTATATGGTTAAAATAAATATGTATTGACCTTAATGCTAAATGCTTAAAAAGAAAATGTCACCTAAATTGATAAATACAGAAATACATTGCTTACCTTTCTAACTGAGTACTAACTTGGAGCATAGACAAACAAAAAAGTAGTTATTTTACGGCATGACCCAGCACTAAGGTTGCACGGTATACTCGTGTAAGTTAGAAAAAGGACCAATAAAATATATAGTTGATTTATGTATATTTCAATATTTTAGAAATATATTTTAATTTACTCTATTAATTTTAACTCATTATTGACTCGGTGTAAATTATTTTTTAAAATCTTCGTATAAGTCAGATAAGTTTTCTCGTTCGCTTTAAAAGTGTCCGCTAACAACGGTAAGGGTACTGTTTCGCTCGGAGGAACAACAAAGCGAAACTCGAACGGTATCTATTACTAATAAGACTGTTTCGCTCGGACGAACAACAAATATGTCCTCGGCTTCGCCTCGGACAATTTGTTGTCATCCTCGCGAAACAGTCTTATTACGATTGATACCGTACACTTTTAAAGCGAAACTCGTCGTGTATCTATTACATAAATAGAGGGTTACTGTTTTTTTCAGTGTAAGATTTAAGCCACGAGTGAAAATATAACAGTCTGATCATGAAATGGATTAAATTCAATCTTACACTGAAAAAAATACAGTTGTTCCATTAAATTATGCTTTAAAGCCATTTTTAACACATTATCGTGACAGTTTGCAGTACAATGACGTCACTGATTTATTGATTTGACGTCATCGGAATTACGTCGTTTGTTCCGATCTTGGATTCGTGTTCTTACGTTGAGTATTTCGCGACAAATCGGACTGACTGATTAAAACGATAAGACACGATTGATTACGATTCTTGGAGAGCCCTACGGGGAAAATTAATAAAAGAAGCACGCGAGACGAATATCCCACTGCTTGAAACAGTAAAATTACCAAGTGATAATTCACTTCTATTTCCTAGTAATCCACCGAAAAGCATAAATAAACGGTATTCTCCACTGTATTACGTTAGTTAACCCTATTTCAGGTAAATGGGCTGTTCCACTTCCCGGTCGTGTAACACTGTTCAAAGGAAAGCTTATGATGAACTCGCAGGGCCAAATATGATGGTATTAAAAAACGACGAAATCCGAGGTAAACCGGATGGATTAGACAGCAGCTGCATAACTGGTATGCTATTATTATAATGTTTAATTATTATCAGATCTTTTATATATAAACTGCTCTTTTTCTAATACATGTAGTTTGACCTCTAAGGGCCTTTTTCAAAGAAAGTCACGCCAAAACACACGTCATATATTTGTTACATGCATTCATCCATAGAATCAAAGAGAATTATGTTTACAACATTGTTTGTTATTGCCGTTGTCATGACGTCAATCGGTTTCATAAATCTGTCTATTAATTCTGCTTCCATTAAACATCCTCTTCAAAATGACAAACCTAACGTCATCACTACTGTAACGTGCAATCCGAGAGAACCAGGAACAACAAACCCTGTCGATGCAAAGCTTAAGCTCACATTAAGAGATGTTTGTTGCGCTATATACATGTAGTTGTAGTCCAGTCAATATGTTGGCAAAAAGGGCTTAACCTCAATCAAATTGTAACAGAAATGAAATAAGTGTTTTCTGCAAGCTGTATGTGTTGTGATGTAACACAAAAAGTCTATAAAAATCTAGGAAGTCAAAGTCATTTTATTTCAATACTTCTACAACACCCCTGGTGAGGAATTTCGCTCTCATTTTTTATGCAATCAATTCTATCTAATTGACCTATGTGAATTAAATGATAAAACAACAGGTTTTTTAACTGTTTTGATAAGAAATTTGATACACATTTATTGTTTAAAGGAAATACAAGTTTTCTACCCTTTTTTCTCAGTATAACAATAGTTTCATTTAAAATAAAGGTGCATCTGTTACCCCACTCACTCTCCGTACGCACATAAATTGATATAAGTATCCTCCAGAAGAACCATGCATTTAAACACATATTAAACTAGCTAAATCTAGAGTTTGTTCTAATAACCAGCTGCATCATGTTACAATGTCTCTTAAACATTGCAAAAAATTGTAGACCAAGAATATAAATATTGGTCTTATCATTATCAATGCCAACTTTTCAAGTTCTATTTGATGTCTCGTGACATTTTCAAAAGTTTGTCACCTGCCCTGCAAATTGTATGTAAACGACTATTTATACTTTATATCTGATAAACACCTGATAAAAGTTTTAAGTGTTTGCTGAAATAGTTGATATGGTTTGTCATTTCTGATTAGATATCTGAATCGTGATATTCAACAATTGAACAATTATGTTCACAAATTCACGGGAAAATTAAGTTCAAACTTCTTCTGGCTACATAAGGACTGTAGATTTTAGAACTGTTAATAAGACTGATATAATATATATTCATCACATGCTACATCTACAGATATATAGTCTGTGTCTACACTATTAATAGTTTGCTAAGTCTTTGTTTTCGCCCATGAATCTGCTCAATTATCCATGAAACAACATGTAGAGCTCTAGGAAATGCCAAGCGACACATGTTGTCAACATATATTGCGCAATTGATTATAAATAATACAAGAGCATAACAAGACTGTTATTTAAACTTCTCGTGTACCAAAACGTTCCAAGGTTGCGAAAACAATATTGTTTTCCTGTTTACAGTGAAGAAGACATTATCCTTTCCCAATAAACGCATTTATGCTGAAATAATTACATACATGTCAATTACATACAGTATGGAGGCAAAGTAACGCTTTGCTGGACCAGGCTCCACACTGTTTGCCACTCGGATTAAAATGAACAGTCAATATTTCCAAAGACTGCAAAGAGTTGTAATATTTTACTTTTGATTGCTAAAGAGAGTGAATTATTCAACGTCCTGAATCATCGACGTTACCCACTGGCACCAGAGTCATGGACTTTTTATGTGTATGTGTTTACGTTATCTTTACCTCTACCGATAAGAAGGTATATAGAACTATAGAATCTAAATCTCCACAGGTCTGTAGACTATCGTAAGGTGTTTTTGTTTGTTCTTTACTGTATCTACCGGTCAGTTATGTATATTATATGAAGGGGGAAGTCTGTAGTCAGTATCTAGATCTATTATATTCTAGATCTAGATCCTATTTATTCCGACCTGTTAGCAATGTCTAATGTATTGGAATGGAATTACATTTTTTTTTTAAAAATGTATCTGAGTTGACTCGTTGCCGCTATACCGGTCTGCTATCTACTATTATAAGGTCTTATAATAATAGATAGCAGACCGGTAGATACCTACAGTTGAGTCAACCCATATAGATTTTTTTTTTAAAAATTCACTCAATACTGAGCGAAATTTAAAAAAAAATCTTTATGGGTTGACTCAACTGTAGGCATATACCGGTCTGCTATCTATTATTATAAGACCTTATAATATTAGATAGGCAGACCGGTAAATGTCCAACGTCAAGCAATCTATTTTCTTTTTTAAAAAAATCATTTTTTTGGTTATTCCATTCCTATACAATAGACATTGCTAACCGGTGTGTGTGTGTGTGTGTGTGTGTGTGTGTGGGTGCGTTGGTGACACTATCAAAGCGAGGTACGTCATAGGAGTACACAGCAACGAACCGAGGTACCTCCAACAAGCGAGGTAGTTTTTACTAATACCTCGGTAGGTATACCTCGCATTTAGCATGCTCAGTTCAAGATACAAACGCACACAAAATATCTCGAGTACCTCGGTTTGCTTTTCTACTACCTGTTTGTGTGTCGGTGTGTGTTTGCACACAGTCGATAACGATATTTGTAGGTGATGTGTGAGTGTACCTCGTTTTGTAGGTGATGTGTGTGTGTGTGTTTTTTACCTCGGTTTGAAACAGAGTTTTTGCCCATTACCTACCTCGTTTTGTCGGTCTAGTGTTGATCGGTAATTCTTTATAAATTCAATATTTTCTTCACATCATTTGAAACTGTGTCTGTCCTGAAAACCTTTTGTCATATTTGCCTTAAGCGTTTTGGCTTATAAAGCGTACACCTCGGTATGAGGGTGTGAAACGTGTACCTCTGTCGGATAGTAAAACCTGTGTGTGTGTGTGTGTGTGTGTGTGTGTGTGTGTGTGTGTGTGTGTGTGTGTGTGTGTGTGTGTGTGTGTGCGTTGGTGACACTATCAAAGCGAGGTACGTCATAGGAGTACACAGCAACGAACCGAGGTACCTCCAACAAGCGAGGTAGTTTTTACTAATACCCCGGTAGGTATACCTCGCATTTAGCATGCTCAGTTCAAGATACAAACGCACACAAAATATCTCGAGTACCTCGGTTTGCTTTTCTACTACCTGTTTGTGTGTCGGTGTGTGTTTGCACACAGTCGATAACGATATTTGTAGGTGGTGTGTGAGTGTACCTCGTTTTGTAGGTGATGTGTGTGTGTGTGTTTTTTACCTCGGTTTGAAACAGAGTTTTTGCCCATTACCTACCTCGTTTTGTCGGTCTAGTGTTGATCGGTAATTCTTTATAAATTCAATATTTTCTTCAGATCATTTGAAACTGTGACTGTCCTGAAAACCTTTTGTCATATTTGCCTTAAGCTTTTTGGCTTATAAAGCGTACACCTCGGTATGAGACCGAGGGTGTGAAACGTGTACCTCTGTCGGATAGTAAAACCAGTATGGGTGTGTGTGTGTGTGTGTGTGTGTGTGGGGGGGGGGGGGGTTATTGATCAAGAATCTATATCTTACAGATCTTATACTAATAGATAGCAGACCGGTAGATCTATATGTAGAGGCATAGAGTCAATTCACTTTTTTATATTATTTCAAATCCCATACAAAAGACATTTCTAACCTACCGTAAAAAAATAGGATCTATATCCAGAATCAAATAGGTAGAGAATATAGAGTGTACACATCTAGATTTCCCCCTTCATATAGAAGACATTACTTACTGGTAGATACAGTTCAAATAAACAAACAAACAAACACCTTATTATAGATAGTCTATAGACCTGTAGAAACTTGTCAGTAGAGGTTTACATACAGTAAACACATACACATAATAAGTCCATGACTTTGGTGCTAGTGACGTTACCGGGCCATTTAACGTCGAACGACGGCAAAATAAGTGTTGTGACGCGACGTCTATACGTTTTTGCGTTTAAAAAATGACAGTTTAAAAAGCGTAGACGATTTATTTAGATATTAATTTAGAGGTGTTCGGCGTCTGATCTGGCTCCAAACGGGTTCTAAAGGACTTCCATTCAGTTTTAACAAATAAGTTTGGAAAAATTAACGTTTGAGTTTCTGTGTTTGTCCTGATATTCATCCATATAGTTATAGAAATGTTTATGTTATCGACAGTTTTCTTTCTGAGTAGTAAACACTTTTGGGAGTGATCAGACTCCGAGTTACAGCCGTTTGATCAAACTTCAAATTGTTTGTGATAAAGAAAATATTTTACCACAACGCAGTTGGACAAAATAACTTTTCCCTGTGTCTGTAATAGCATTACATTTATTCTAAAAACCACAGCCTAATACTGAGGAGTGAGGAGAGCAAAACTAAAACTAACGACAATTTCCAGTAATCATGTGTAATCAGCACCGATAGCTAGGAAATCAGAGGTTTTCCGAAAATAGTCGTCATTCTCACTAAGTATTTCTTTGTGTTATTTCCCTGTCATCTGCCGTAATTACGTATCGAAACAATCCCTCTTCCTTATGCTTACAGTGGAGAAGACGTCATTCTTTCCCGTGTAAACGCAAAACAAACGCAAACGCATTGCAATAAATGTAGATAAATGACAGCTTTTCTTACTATCTATTCAAATCTGAGGGGCAAACGGTTTGGAGCCTGATCATACGTCGGGTTACCCGGCGTCTGATATGGCTCGTGTTATTGGTAAATAATAACATCCTCTCTACTGTACAAATTGCCATTCTCGTCTCACTCTGTGTTGAAACATTACATTTCCGATAAACCGATAAAAAAAACACGACCCGCAGAGATGTAATCTTTTATAATTTGGCGATTTTTTTTTTAACATTTTAGTCAAATGTTTTTATTTGACCGCAATCAAGGTCGTCGTAGTGTTATACTACTCACGAGTTTGAGCGTTTGAATAAAATGAGTATTAAGGTACTTCGCGGGTGCGCTTAGTTGCCATACAAGGTGTTATGAAACTTTTCTTGAAGAATGATAATAGCCTAAGAAACAATGTGTGAAAATATAGGCAACCTTTATAGTGTGGTTTGTCTGTAAGGTCTCTATTTCTGACAAAAACCGCGAGTTTTGATGATTTTATTTTTCTAAAAATATTAAATGAAGCTAATGACTATAAGTCTCGCCCAATAAGTAGTCCACAACATTCATTAGAGGATAAACTACGTGACCACGTGATTTGTGATTGTCCAGTTACTTCTCATGTTAGATTGCAGCTTCATGAAAAACTAATCGGTCTGTTTGGTATAAGGTTTTTTAACTTTATGCTAAACTTGGACAAATTCAGTTATGTAAATATCTTGCTAGGTGTTCATAACATAAATGCTGAAAACATCTTACAGCAAAGAAATTCACAGCTCAATAAATTATCATTGGTATACCTGCACTACATGTGGGTAAAATATCTGCATTCTAATTCGATCTAAGCTGAACAAACTATTTGATGTATTATTACCCCTTATTTTGTTAAGACCACTGTACTTACAATTACAAATATTTTCTACCCTGATCAGTCCCCGAGCAATTTGGCTTCTGATGAGAATTGAAATTGTTTGTTAACATATGGATGCATGTCGATAATGTAACGTCTACAATATTGAATTGCTATTGTAAGTAGTTCCAACACGTATTTCTTGTTTCGTTTCGTAAGAAGTACTTGAAAGTGGATCTTACCTTTTTTCTGTTCTTGGTATTTATGTTAACTGTTCCTTAAATATAGTCGACCCTGTTGTAACTGTGCCCATTTATACTTCTTTCGTTTCGTAAGAAGTATTCTCTTGGGAAGCCCGCACTTACAAATACAAATAGATTCTACCCGGATCAGTCACCGAGCGAACCGGCGTCTGTTCTGAATTGAAACTGTTGTATTTACCATGCATTCTAATATACGTAACCATTAATTAAGCAGTCGCTATGCAGTCAGGAAAAGGGGTTGTTATAAATGTAATTGATACTACTGAAATAAATTGCAACATGCATTTCTTGTTTTGTGACGCAAGATGTACTTAGCCTATAACCCCATAGCCTATAGATGATCACTTATAGCGGGTTGAAAGTAAAGCAGAATGCACCACAAGGTGCATCTACTTTTCTTTCAGTCTGCTTTAAGGTACCATCTGCTAGAATAAAGGTACTAATTCTTATCATAACTATTCATAACTGTAAAAAATGGGACTAGTTTTTCAATGGATAAAAGAAAGATTAAAGGTGCAAAAAGGCGTATTTAGGGGGTACATGTAAGTGGGCTGATGGGGTATGGATAATTGGGTATTATTGTTGTTATTATTACACATGTATTATACTATGTCACGTTATTGTAACATTGTGCACTTTTGTATATATGTTTGACATAAATGCTCTCCTTAATGGAGGAAATAAAGATATGAATGAATGAATGAATTTTGAATAAAGGTGTTCAGAAAGATGTTATCAGCTATTCAAATTTTGCAAAATGCTAAAAAATTGAATTACAAAAAACTGACTCATTCAATGTATATTTATTTTCATTTTATTCAAATATATGATTAATGAAACAGTTGGTCAGAAAAAATTAGAAAATATTACAGTCAGGATTTGTTGTAATAACAGATTTTCTTATTAAAATGTTGGAAATTTGAAGTTGAACTACAGTTACCTACCTTAAAATTAAAATACTGTCATTAAAATGCATTATTGTTTATTCACGGACTTGTATACAATGTTAATTATATTGTTTAAACATAATAATCGGCAATATCGATCTTGAAAAGGTTGAAGTATTGATAAGCTTCAATGTGTGGCATTATAGTTCAATCAAATCTTATACATGTATGTATACCGATTGTATTGGCTTGTAAGTCATTTAACCAAAACGTACATGTTAGTGGACCTATAATTGGACCGTATATAACATCACTAATTCTAATCAACAAAGACTAAACATAGCATGACCCTTGATCACTGCGTTATGGATTGACAAGTCAATAAATCGGAACTTCAAAACAATATTTGGATCGAATGGGACTCGAACCTATGACCTTTGGACTGCTAGTCAATCACTCTACCGACTGCGCTATGAAGGAATATACTAAATCGTATCAACTTATCCTTTATATAATTTTTCTAGTATAAGCACGTGCAGAAAAAGTCTATGTCGTCAAGACGCATTTCCGCTCGCTTGCAAGAGTGACTTCCGTATGCGAAGTACCTTAAACACCGAGCCATGACGAACATGAAGCTCACTCATAACGAAATCATCGGCAACAAGTGTGTTCGTTGTTCGGAGGGAGTCGTTATATAGTGAGGGATATTGGTTAACATTTGCAAACAGCTGGAATCCTGAACAGACTCCGCTTGACGCGGCGTCTGATCTGGATTCAAACAGTTTGTCAATCGTCTTTAAGTTTTTTACTGTCAAAATGTCCAATATGAAACTTTGAGAAATACAAAAGACGCCAACTTTAAACGGCAAGGGTCGTTGTAACGAGGGAGTCGTTACAGGGAGGGAGTGTTGTATATCCATTTGTTTTGTTTATATCAGGTCCATTTTACTACATGACGCCGAGTTGGTCGGTGTCTGATCTGCCTTCAAACTGTTTGCAATTAACACCAAGTCTTTTAGTACAGACGCACGGGCACTGCAGGGCTGCCATTGCTCCGTGTTTTCCGAAATCTTCTGATTCTATCATAGCATATAGTAGCTCAAAGCAGGCTTAAAGTAAAGCAGAGTGCGCCTGCTCTAAGTAATCGCGCTTAAAAATAGAACATTTTGAAATCTTAGGACTTTTCATGATCAACTCATGGCAGCCCTGTCAGGCAGGAAAAATCATGAAATTGTTTACATACAGTATTTACGGTTTGTTGATAATCCGCGCATATTTGATTAAACTTCAAACAAGATTACGTTTGACCTGGACTTTTCGTGATTGCAAACGACAATCTGATTAGCTAAAAATATATATACATTTGTCTGTAAGGCGAAAAATCTCCTCTGAAACATTCGGAGATTTCTTCTACAAAAACAAATCTCAGCACAGAAGCCTAAAGAAAGGTTTTCTCTATAAACTTTCAGTATTTTATAACACATTCGATTTTGTGTGTGTGGAATACACTGGAATGTAGTAAACTACAGTATTCGAGCCTACCGATGAGTAAACTCGTCATTTACAAACAGTGTACATGTGAAGAGCACGCTGACCAGTTCTATGCAAACAGTGTACATGTGAAGAGTACGCTGACCAGTTCTATACAAACAGTGTACATGTGAAGAGTACGCTGACCAGTTCTATACAAACAGTATACACCCTGATCAGGGGCGTAGCTTGGCTGAAATGAAAGTGTAGGCATATATTTTCTAGGGGGGTCGGGGGGCATGCTCCCCCGGGAAAATTTTGAGTTCTACAACACTGTAGACGCATTTAAGGAGGGTTTGGGGAGACATTTATATGATGAATTAATGAAATGAAAAGCTTCAAACGACAGACAATTTTAATTTTTTGCAAAGGAATATGTCTGCATATTTTCTTGAAAAAAAAAACTCACCAAAAAACAACCCCACGTAAATTAGTATATCATAGGGTCTGATACTGTACCGTAATTTTTTCATTAACATACTCGCTACTTGAAATTATTTGGATGTAACTTTCTTTTCGGGACAAATTGATCTAGCACACTACAGGCCCGTATGAAATCCAAAGTAACTTTACCAGTTTATGAACTCACTCTTACTAGGAGGGGATTGGGAGGGTTGATTCTTAGATAGCCTCTGGCTTGTTCTGAGGGCGTTTTTGCGCGTCCAAGACAGGTAAAATTCTGCCATAAATATATGTAAAAACTCGGCTGAAAATGACATTAATTTTCTGTTCCAGGTCATTATAATGTAATTGTTGACAGGCTGTCTTCCATTAATCTCTAAGTTAGACTCTAACACCACCCTATTCCTATTTTATTGCATTTTATTTTTTTACTTTTTGAATGGTCGCAAGTATGAGGACAGTGTGTACGCGGCTCAGGTTTTTGCATGTGTTTGCATAAGGCAGCTACATGTACACTTGTACATGCGTGCCAACGGGGTGATTAGACCAATTAATAATTGTACGCTTTCTTACTAGGGGGGTCCGGGGGTATGCTCCCCCGGGAAATTTTTATTCCTAGATAGTCTCTAGGTGCGTTCTGAGGTCTTTTCCCGCGTTTGATAATGGCAAAATACTAACATGAATCTATCTAAAAATAATTGGGATTCACCTCTAACCCCCCGTAGATGTCAATTTTATTGCTTTTTCTGCATTTTTAGCCTTTTTTATTTTTTGGACTTCTGAAAAAAAGTGTAGGCACGTGCCTACTTGCCTAATAGGAAGCTACGCCAATGCTGATAACACGGCTCCTGCAGGCTCCCTCTCATCAGGATGTGCACTGTTTGTTATTTTGCAATATATTGTTTAAATCAACCTCAGATAATCAAACTTGGACTAGACTTAATTGATTGAAATTAGAACGGTACATTTTAAGTTTCAAGTGTGAGTGGGTTAGTCAGAATTTGACACTCCGTTTCTGTTTAAGGTGTTACATGTACCACAAAACAAAGTTTAATACTGATGCATGTAGATGCCTACAGCGGAGAAGACAAAATTATTTCCAAAACATTCCTAAACGCTAAAACTATTTCCCCCCACTGCAAACAGTTTGGAGCCAGATCAGACGACGCCGACTAACCCGGCGTCTGATCAGGCTACAAACTTTTTGCGTCTCAGATTTCAATACATGGTTAGATTCATCAAACCGTTGTCATTTTCTACATTTTGTTGTCATGCGAATGCGTTCCGTTTCTTTATACGGGGAAATTTAGCATCTCCACTGTAACTCATCGGCCACTGACACTTAAAATAACAAAAGTCTAGTGTTCAATTTAGTCTAGTCCAATATGGCGTAATTAGGGTTTTCTTTCTACCAATATATGACAAAAACATATAAACAGTGTAGACCCTGCTCATATTGAGCCTGATCTCTGAAGGCACCATCGTTGTGTGTTTCCGTCAATTCCTATCCTTGTCTTTCTCATCAAATGGCAACGCAAGTTGTTTTGGTTTCAAAATAAACCAGAATTTAGAAATTACAAAAAAAAGTAATTTAACAGTATAAAAATACTTGATTATAATGAAAACAGACTAAAGAGTTTATCCTCCATAGGCTATATAAACATTCACTTTCTCTTATTTTTCTACAGTAAACAAATTAATGAAATTATTCCCTAACCCCACCACTTAATTACCCGAGTACAGTGATTATTTGTAAACAGTTTTGATCTTGATCTGACACCGCGTAACGCGTTGTCTGATCAGGATGTAAACTGTTTGACATTCGTTTAGATGTTCCTGCAGTAGAATTGCATAAAATCTTAATCTAAGAAATAAAAGCAGACGACAATTGTTCAAAATTGATGACGTCATGGCAGTGAAAGTGTTAATTCAATTTGGAGATTTAAGCGCAACAAACGGCTGTTTATTTTGTCTTACATGCCTGCCAAAGTTGTTATACATGTATAATATACACAGTCAAAACTTAGTCACGCTTTCATTTGCAAATTTATAGTGAGATTTTACCCTTTCGCCACCATATTGTCGTCTGCTTCACTATTGGTGTCTGCATTATCGTTTCAAAGCTATATTTTAGGCAGTATGACTGAAGAAAGTCGTAAGTCAACATATTAAAATACCTTTAAATTCTGATTTCTCTATCTAGTCAAGTCTTGCGACATCTCTTTGGAATCGTCTTTGTCAAGACGATTCCAGAGAGGTGTCACAAGACAGGATTAGATAGAGAAATAAATAATAACTGATACTTTTATAATCTGACTTACGACAACAACAACAATAAGTTTTTATGAAACGGGCCCCAGATGTGTAATGCAGGAAAAGCTCATATACATGTAGGAGTTCTCTGCGTTACGTTTGCCCTGCACTGAACTGTCATATTCTCACCTCTCGGTGGGATATTCTTTACTCGCTTTTCAGGGGTGCTAGACCACATTTTGTTACTATAAATAGCAGTGCGGCAAACCTTGTCTGGTACGGTATCCTTCCGCCCGATTGGCTAAAAGCAAGGGAAAGGGACGTTACTCTTACAGAAATTCCCTAAAACTTAAACTACGTTTATAGAGAGAAATGAAACCGATGATTTTACAGTAGACTCTACAGTTGTCTGTAGCTTTCGACAATTCAATGATCCGATGTTTAAACCATAATTTATGTTGTTGTTGTTGATTGTTTCACATGATCGAGTATACGCGTATGGTCACGTTCTTATATGACGTCGTTGACGTCGGTTGTTGTTATGGCTTGAAAGTAGAACGCATATAAAGGAAGAAGTGGACGTTTTGATAACTTTTACTATTCAAAATCGCTTGGATTCAATAAAAACGTTTGAATTTCTGAGTTGTGATCTAAAATGGGACATGTTTTCTTCTTAAAACGTGTGTACAAATAAATGTTAAAACCAAGCTGAAATAGCCCGACTTTTAAACAGCTGTTTGTTGCTATTGGATATGGAATGTGTGATTCGGATAAAAAGTAGGTCTTTACAATTCCTTTAATTAACTTGTTTTAACGGTAATTTTAAGCGAGAAAAATAATCAAGCACGGCTTTTGGTAAAGACGGGGATTTTATACCCTCGGTTTGTCTGTTCCTGTCGGAAACTCGCTAAAGCTCGTTTCCGACTGGGAACAGACAAACCTCGGGTATAGAATTCCCCGTCTTTACCAAAAGCCGTGCTTGATTCTATTAATCTGACACTCACGGTGGTGTTAGATTCACTATATCTGTCCGGACAGACAAGCCGAACTATCTTATGATTGGTTGTTATTGCCGTTGTTATGCCGTCGTCATGACGTCGTCATGCATGCATTAGCGCCTTAAAATACAACTCGCCACTGTATAGCAAGTTAAACGCGTTTTTAGGGTTCACGACGTGAGAAAATAAATCTAACACCACAGTTGAGTGTCAGATGAATATCCCACCCTCGTTTGAAGATATTTTTGGAACACTCGGCAAAGCCTCGTGTTCCAAAAATATCTTCAAAACTCGGGTGGGATATTCTTATCTGACACTCACGGTGGTGTTAGATTCACTATGTCCTGAGGACAACCGCTGGTTTTTTTATATCTTAAGTTGTCTTTTAATACAGGTTTGAATTTACAAGAGTGCGTTTTCTAAACTTTATTATTTTACTGGCCGCCTCTCTCGTACGGTAATCATGAACGGCTGATCTAATTAAGACCGTTTGCCGGTATTTCTCATTTAATGTATATTACTGTTGTTTTTTAAGTAGAAACGAACGACGGTTTGTTTTTCAGCAGGTCTGAATGCTATCTTTTTAGACCAGTATTTTCCTATTATTTTTTTACCAATGACAAATAATCAGAACTCTAGGTTTAAGGGCATCTGCTTAAAACCGAATGGTCTGATTGGGCAGGGACCAGACTGGTCTATGTACGTTTACAATATTTACTGGTGAGTGCCAAATTAGGAGACACAGACAGCTACAGACTAGATCGCTATGACATCGTGTTTCTATTTTATAGATATGATATCTCTTTTGTTAAAGTATGTTTTATTTCAAGAAACTCCATGAATGAAATTTGATATAAAGAACAGTAGATTAATGCGAGAATATCCAATCAGCAGGATAATGTTACAATTATTGTTTTTGGATTTTTAGTAGATGATAGTTGTGTAGTAGTTACATGTATGTTATATTTTACATAAAAGTTATTTACTGTAATTGAATACCAAAGTGTTATAATTCTTTGAGAACTTCATACCTTTCATACATTTTGCACATCCATCTATACATCATCCACCACGAACTACGCCGAATATCATTTTAACCCTTTCACTCTCTTGACGCCAAAACGTACATTTGCACAATTTTTATTTTTAAAGAACAATTCTTTGCCGACACGATGGTATAACGCACGATACGATATCACATAAGTCAATAAGTCACAACATGAACATAAATGAGCACTACTCCAGAACACTTGACCTTTTTTTCCCAAAGCTTTGTGTGCATTGTTGAGGTAATTTTTTAAACAAAATTTGATACTATAATTATTAGTGAGGCGTTATTATTTTGAATAAGTTTATGAAACTTTCTGGCAAGGAAAATCAGACAATTATGCAGACACTTCACAGTTTTAAATTATTTTATTTTATAAAATAAAAATTATATAATGAAATAAAATAAATATTAAATAAATAAATAATAATAATAAATAAAATAAATATTTTTTTTAAAATACTCAATTTTTATATCATTATGTTTTAAAATCAAAATATAGATATACTGATCTAGAAAACATTTATAACGTTCGAAAACACATTAGAATAGAGACATAAACTAATATATTTCCAAAAATAAAGTTATTTCGTCCAACAATAATGGCTAACACTATGTTCTAGTGGCCTAAATTTGGGGTCATTTAGGCTCATGTTATGACTTATCGACTTATGTGATCTTATCGTGCGTTGCACCATCGTGTCGGCAAAGGTATTTTCTTTGAAATGATATATTAGTATCGTTTTCTTTGCGTTTAATTAAGACATGAACTGATTTTTTTTATTTCTCTTAAACGTCGAAACAATTCAGTTCATTTCTTATATCTACACTATATTTGATGTAATTTCTAATATTAAATGAACTTTGATTAAAATAGTATGCATGTATGTTTAATCCACATTAGAGGTTGTTAACACGAATAATGTGTACCCGGAAAGGAACATCCATAACGGCGTTACTGCAGCAACGCAACAAATTGATTTGCGGAGAGCAGATCCATAAGTCCCTACTCCTCTGCGCAATACACATACAAGTCCCGCCCTTAAATGTCATATTTTTCAATGGACTAGAATGGGGCAAATGTAAATATACGGAAAAGAACAACGTTTTCTCCACTTTATACTCTTGGGTCGCTGTATGGTTGTGTTTGATTTAATGTTTCAGACATCTCCACGACCCATGAGCACCGCCGGAAGTACAAACAGTGCCAAAACACAGAGAGTACATACATCACTGAGTCCACGACGTCATTGGAATTCGTAGAGAATTGCCAGACAACACTTAAAGATTAACTAAGGAATACTTTAGGACGAGGTGCTACTGCTAGTGTTTTATTACAATAGAGAAGACGTTATACTTTCCCAATACACGCCTTTACGCTACATGTAAAAATATTATTTCCATTGAAGGTTTAAATTTATTGCATTGCATTTCATTTGCGTGTTTAACCCTTTCAATCTCAATGACGCTTAAAAGCGCGTTTGCAAACAGTTTGGATCCTAATCAGACGCCGCGTAACTAGGCGTCTGATCGGGAACCAAACTGTTTGACTCTCGTTTGAAATGTCTCCAGTCATACTGCCTTATACTTTAAAGGAAAACGGACAGCTCCGGTTAAGTCGGTCTTATATTGTAACCTTTGTCATACAAACAACATATGTCCAAAGCCCATTGTCGTTAGGATGCATATAAACGTAAAAAATAGATAATAAACTAGCCAGGTAAGTCTTCACTAATTAAATAGAAGGCCGCCATCTTTGCATATTCGCAAGCGGAACTATTCGGTCTTTATCCTATTTGTGACGTCATACCTCCCCATGCATGTTGTCGGGTACTTTGGATGTACAGGGTACATACAGCTTAAGTAATTATTTCTCTGATAAAAGGCTTTGAAACTCGTAGTGATTTTCGAATAAATACCAGCTAAACTGTAGATAAAAGTACAATTAAACTTAATGGTAGATGAGAAACTTATCAAAACCTTTTTCCACGTTTTGTTATAACACGAAATGAATTTTACAACTAAACACACATGCAAACAATTCAGGCATTTATGTGTATAACAATGGCATGCTGCATCCAGATTGAAATTATTCAACCCCTCGAGATAATTGCTGTCCTTACCATCGAGAAAAAAATCCCACTAATCCGATTAGTGACATTAGAATTATCAACCAGACTAATAAAGCCATCAACCACCCGTCGCGGCAGACTTGCACTTTCGCCGACACGTGGCCCGCCGCTTCCGGAAATGTATGATAACGACTGCAGTCTTTACTTACCCCGCGAAAGGTCGGGACATTTGATGTCTAGATCACTTTGTTTATGACCCGTGTCAATATATATAGAGAGTATTCTGTAGAAAATTAAAGTCATTTAACCGCGATACGTAATGTAAAACTATGGTCAGTTTCGGACATTTCAAATTAGTTTTGTAAATTTAAATGTTTTTATTAAAACCCAATCGAACTACCAGGAACGTTCAACTTACATTGGTATTTGCATAAACACCAACCGTACATGAAACATTATGTTCAGTATTAACTTGATCAGTTAAACCCTATTAATTTCACAAACTGTCTTTCTTCTATATTGTATATATACATGTATATATACCGACAGGGGAGAAATGATGTCACACAGGTAAACAAAATGGCGGCCTACATGAAAGTTCGTTATCCAAACTAAAACATACTATAAAATCATTATTTTGAAAGTTTTTGAGGATTTTTTTTTTTCAATTTTGGCATTTTTAATACATGAACTTTTGTTTTAAACCAATTTGTAAGCAGCTGTCCATTTTCCTTTAACTTTGAAACGACATTGCAGACAGCAAAAAATGAAGCAGACGACAATTAAACGGTGAAGGGGTAAACTCTTACGAATAATTTGATCATGAAAGGGTTTAACGCGGAAAAGAATAACGTCTTCTCCACTGTACATGTGACTTTGTTGGGGGTGTTTGGCCACACTATATGGAATTACACAGACTTAATTGTATAAATCATTTTGCCATAGCTTGTTTTCAGCATTGACGTCAGATGGTTGCTTAAAACAGACATAATTTAAAGCAGACTGCTCCTTTAAATAGTTTAAACCCCTTTCATTTCATTATCCTCTTCATTCGTTTGTCCGGAACCCTTAGCGAAAACGGACTATAAAGGTAATCAATTTAAATGGAAACTGGGAGATACATTGAACGAATATATAGAAAAAATAGTTTTCTAACTGAAAATAACATTTAAAGTAATCAAACAACTTGATTGTTTAAACAAATACCAGATATTCAAACTAACCTTTGGCTGTAAATGCAGCGCCGCGAATTCTTATTAAGCCGGAAGTTTGACGTCATCATCCGGGTAGCAAAGGCGCTTGTACACAACCGGGTCAAATTTATACTGCATATGAAAGGTCAATTTCCAGACATTCGCTACACGTAATAAACATTTAGAGTTATATTGGAAAATGTGTTATTCGGAATCATTTTACAAAGGGACATTAAAAAAATAAGGTACGTGGTCAATTTTGGTATTCAATTTTTGAATATATAATTTTCTTCAAAGTTTCACTAAAATTCCAAGTTTTTTTCATCATGTTTTTCGGCTATTATGCTGCCCGCATCTAATACCTAACCGGAACCACTTTTTGCGATGACGTAAGCAAACCACACGCGCTGTATCAAGTGTTTTTGTGAGGCTTCCGGATATGTAGGAAGGGTCCGTTGTATGAGAATGGGAACGAAAGCAAAAACTAAGTTGGTTCTTCTCCTTAGAGAAGCCTCCTTACGGAGCATTCTGCTTTACTTTCAGCTTGCTTTAAACTATCATCTGCTAGGATATAGGAACATTTCTAATGTTGCGTATTTATGACTATATACAGTGGAGAAGACGTTATTCTCACATAACTACCCCTGTTTTCTATAGCGAACAACGATGACGAATATCCTTATCTCCAACATGTGTAAGATCACTTTGATGACGTCACTATAACGTCACTATTTATAACGGCGTTTTGACGTCACCGGGGTTCCAAAATAATGCATTTTGCTTAAAAAATAGCTTAAATCGTTGGTTATGTGAGAAAAAGAATATGTCACTCGTCGATGTTTTAGACAAGTTGATCTCAAACTCGTCTAGAATAGAAAAGTTATTTAGCTCGCCAAGGCTCGCTTAATAACATTTCAATTCTAGACTCGTTTGAGATCAGCTTGTCTTAAACATCGACGAGTGACAGATCCTATATTTCTTTCCCGTTCAAACGAAAGGCAAACTCATTGCACAAACATGTAGAAAATGACAACGTTCTGAAATGTCTAACTGTAGGAGTTAATGCAAGTTTAACCCTGTATTCCCTGGTGCTGTGCATAATATGTATATACGTCATTTACAAAAAGTGTAATTGTGAAGACAACACTAAGTCTTGTCCTATACAAAAAGTGTAGACTCAAATCAAAGGGCTTCTATAAGAGCCCTCTGGTCAGGATCTGCATTGTATTTAATTTTGAAATACATTCCAAATACATCCCTAAAAAATAAACAGCGGATTATACTAAATTGGCAACTTGACTTGTTGATTTACATTTGAAATTCCTGGAGTCAAAAGAATTACAGTGGACTGTGTGGAGTAGGCGATATTCTTTCCGAATAACTGAAATTATTATTTTCATGGAAATAGTTTAGAGCCAGATCAGTCGCCCAGTAGAAATTTCAAAAAATTTCATTATGTACTTTTTAGTGCAATGCCTTTGCGTTTCGTTTGTGTTTAAACAGGAAAGAATAACGTATTCTCACATAACTATCCCTGTTTTCAATAGCGAACACAGCGGAAATCCCTGTCTCCAACATGTGTGGTATCAATTTGATGACTTCATTATAACGTCGCTATTTATAAAGGTGTTATTGCGTCACTTGAATTTAAAAAAAGCTTAAAATTGTCGGTTTAACCGTTATTTGAGAAAAATAATCTATCACTCGTCGATGTTAAAGACAAGCTAATTTAAACCTCGTCTAGAAGGCTCGCTTAATAACCTTTCAATTCTAGACGAGGTTGAGATCAGTTTGTCTTAAAAATCGACGAGTTGCAGATCCTATACTTCTCCCCTAAATAACCAATAAACTGTTGTCTGCTTTGAATTTCTCGCCTGCAAAATTTGTTATTTTGAGAGTTATTAAAACCCCGCCAAGACGAATGTTAAACAGAATGAATCCAGATTGGACGCCGTGTTTCGTCTAATCTGACCTAGATCCAATTTGGTTGCAAACATCTCTCAAGTCGCAATCGGCTGGCTTTGGATTAAACTAATTGTATGGTGAAAGAACGTCAAGTTACACATTTCGAAATAGGATAACGTTGTTTTTGTTATGTGGAATTAGTTTGATGTGATTTGTTATTATACAATTATTTCCATATGTTGAGGTCAATATCTGTGTTTTAGTTTTACGGACCTGTAAAAGTGATATTGACAATTGCGTAAATAGAGGATCTTCCACAAGTGTTCGTGGTTTATTGAATGTATCAAACGCTCCGCCGAGTTTTTATCCTTTTTAGATGACGAGTTTCATAAAGTCAATACAAAACGAATTATATTTATAACATGACCACAAACGCGCACAAGAACAGCCAACACATTAACTGGCTTTGCCTACCATACTTACTCTAAGAGAAAATTTAGTGGAAGCTGTGAAAAGGTTTTTACGGCATCGAGTATACGTGATCATAAAGAGATAAAAACCGATTAAACTCCATTTTTAAAGGACAAAATAAACGATCTGGAAGCGAATCTTATTTTTAATTTGATATTTTTTTAATCATGAAGGCAAAAATATAGTACATATTATTACATGTACTTAGTGTAGAGTTCACGCTAAATCACGACGTAATTACTTGACGTGGTTAATATGACGTCTTTTGCATATTAATTCAACTACAACTAGTTGAAATAAGACCCACTGAATAAAGAAAATCCTCAATGGATTTATTTACCATTCTGTGCCATTGGTCCTGTTATAAAAACACATATTGACCAAACTATGTAAATAATTAATTATATCCCCTTATCAAACGCTCACATATGATCAAATCTATTTATATATATATAAAAAAGACAAATACATGTGAGTTGGCATTTTCTTTCAAATGTTTGAAATCTTCCTTCGAAGTACTTGCAAACAGCCGTTTGGTAGATGTTTGTCTACCAATTTGTATCCAGTGTCCGTTTTATTTACACGTTCATGAAATCGACAAGAGTTAGCTCGTCTATTATCACTTTTGCTGGTCCATATGGTTTTTTGAGTACCCGCGCGTTCACTCCTCTTGACCAATCAGATGGTCGCATTTCAGCAGAGTATATAATATTCATGTTTAAATATTTTGTTGTACATTGTAGTCATTACTTGTTTGATGGACATCACATATAATTCATTCTGTATTGGCCAACACATATTTTGGTTTTATTTAAATGTCAGTAATGAATCATGCAAATGTAAAGAGACAGGAAACTCATTTATGTTTAGTCTTCGTCTGTTACGTAGAAAGCGTTATTCCAAATAACCACTTTTATGCTTTAACTATTATATAGCAAACGGTTTTAAGTCAGACCGGGTAACCTGGCGTCTGATCAGATTCCAAACTGTTTGCCACTAAGATTTAAACAAATCGTAAGAAATAATAGAATGTATTTTTCTACTTTTTATTGCATTGCGCTTGCGTTTCGTTTGAGTTTAAACGGGAAAGGATAACGTTATTTACTGTAGCATTAATCAGTGTCCGCGATAGCTCGTGTTGTTACGTCGTATTTTAATTCATTCCCCTGTCAACGGCGCCAACAGGCGACTTTGCAAACAGATTGTATCCTGATCAGACGCCGCGAAACGCGGCGCCTAATCAGGATCCAAACTGTTTGACATTCGTTTCGACATTTAAGCTGTCAAACACAGCCCTAAATCTGACTTTAAAAATAATACAGACGACACTACCATTACGGACAATATTGTTGGCCGTAAGAGGGTGAAATCGAACGATAAAACTTGGCAGTGAAAAAGTTAATGACAGACAGGTCAAATTAAATCAATCTATACACGAACTGTCATTGCTGAAACCATGGAGGAATTATAATTCCTCCATGCTGAAACTATGTGTTTGAATAAATCATTTGTTTTGATCTTAAAGAAATACCTTAGAACTTATGTTAGAGAAACGCTTATATTCATAATCAAAAAGCAAATAAAATCAAAACTAAAAGAATGTTCTCTTGTTTATTTCATGACATAATACAAACTTTGCAAAATATAGCAGAATACAGTCATGTGTTTGTTAGGTAACAACCCAGAAATGATATGAATTTATTACACGATGCCAGATAAATGGGATTAAACTGAACAAATCCAGCATCTTCTCGCTCATTTCAACATCAATTCCTATGATGTTTCTACTCATCAGAATCGTCTCTTCGATATGATTCCAATGAGTAGTAACACCACAAAGTTTAATGCAAAATAACTCCCTCCCTACAGTGGAGAAACTGTTATTCTTTCCCACTTACCGCGTTTCAAACGCGTTGAGCGTTTAACGCGTTTACCCCGTTTATAAACGTAAGGGAGATAATCCATGTCGGTAAGGTTTTCCAATTCAGAACTTGTTTCTTATTTCAGCAAAAATAGCGTTCATCGATCTTATATATGTATCTGAGCTAATTTTGATTACTGTACAGTAGTTACTTGTCGCTATACATTTTTAAGGAACGATATATAACAGGTTTAATTTAAAAAAAAAAAAAAGAAGCTTATTCAGCTTCATTTCTTTCACTTAAACGTGTTATGCAATTTGTTTCAACCTAAAATCTCTTAGATGTTTAGATACTGAATATGTGCCATCTGCTTTACCTTTCGTCATTAAAAATCCTTTTGTGATTAATTAATAATAACTTCTGCGCTGTAAGATTATATCATATACCGGAATAATAATATTATTTGAGATATTGAATTATACACGTACCTTCTGCAAAATAAATCAATATACTTATATAAAATTAGCCTTTTAAAATCACACACTGTATTCTAACACTCTAAATGTACCAACTTTAAATAGCCCGAAGCCTCGTGGGACTATCACGAGCAACTTCCTGTCATAAAATCCCTATTGGGGCGCAAAATAGCATCCCCGCTGGGGTTTCATCGCTCTATTTGTTTGATCTTGACTTACTGCATAAGTGATGCAATTAAGACCGGTTCATAGCAGGGAGGAGATTTTCAAACAGTATCATTGATTGGAGCCATATCAGACGCTGAGTTACTAATCAATTGATCTGAACCAATGCTTGGGTCCATATCATACACACTTTCTGGTCTGCGTCAATGTGTCGATTCAGATCATACGCCGAGTTACTAAGCATGACTTTTCAATTATTGGTGACTGAATACCTTTCGGGTTTTGTTTTCATTCCTATAATTGATCGGTCTCGATAATAACAAAGGTATGCCGATTGAAACGCATTTAAAAACGCAAAAATCCGCTTATAAACGCATAATCCACTTATAAACGCTCAAACGGGTTTATCGTTTAGTTTGCGTATCGTTTGCGCAACGTTTGCACAAGCGTACGCATAAATGGGAAAGAATAACAGTTTCTCCAATGTTTCTGAGGCGGTGTAGAAAATGGCGATGGCAGTGATGATGATATTGGCGATGATGATGATGTTGATAATGATGATGGTGATGATGATGGAGAACGAGTGGAAAGCTACAAAAAAACAACAAAAAACTAAACAAACAAAAAACAACAAAGGACAAAAAGGGAGTACAGTCGGAACGATGTTATTATTTCCTGTCTGAACAGAACTGAACGCAACTGCAGTACAGTCCATTGTAGAAACTGAAAGATGTTTAATACACTGTTTTGGCGATCTAATCAAAATCTGAAAATGTCAACAGCCTGATCGGACACCAAGTTATCCACCAGTGTTTTAGCACATATGCGAGTTGTGAAATGTTAAAGATGCAGAGAAAAACAAAGATATCCACTCTGTCACTGCCATGCCGTATAAAACTAACATAGTTATACAAGCAGTTTGGATCCAGATCAGACACCAAGGTAAGCGTCGTCTGATCAGCATCTACATTGTTCGATACTCATACAAATTGTTTGATACAAAAACATTATGTACTATGTACATGTCGCAATAAAAAAATATTTACTTACTTATTTACATACAAATGCTTTTTTTAAATCGGTCTAAACTTTTGAAAAAAAAAAGTTTGCGAGAAGGTGATGTTGTGTTAGGGAATGTGTTATGACGTCATAATGTCAGTGATAGGGTTAAAGAAATATGAACGTTGAGAAATGCAATGATATATAAAAAATATATAATTATATATAAATAAATATCATTATTCCTCCTGATGATCGATTGTGAAACCGGTTGAGGTAAAATAAAACAATTAAATCAAAAGGTTTGTCATTATGAATTAAAACCGCTAAATTATAGGAATAAACAACATCTTTTTGACGTTCATGACGGTATGACTACATTAGCTTCGCAGGGGGTAAATTTTGTAAACGCCCGAAGGGCGTTTTCGATAAATTTGCCCCCCGAAGCTAATGTAGTCATACCGTCATGAGCGGCAAAAAGATTTTGTTTATTCCTTATATTTATATTTTTATTTTCTGTCATCCATTTAATGTGTAGTTTGACCAGATTTGTTTTCATGTATATGAATATATTATATACCGGCCAAATGGGTTTGATAGATGTAATATCGATGTAATAGCCATTCCAGTTTCTAAATATGGTGTCAAAAGTAGTCCTTACTACATGTACTGTATTTGCATGATAATTTCAGGATTTTTACGCACTAAACTTTCTCGCTCTGCTTTAAGAACGCTCGTAAGAAACTAAAACAAAAATTTCAATCTGAATATCTATTATCAAAGCATATTTTAAACAATTAGGTGGCGCAAGTTTTTATACACGCTTTACACATAGCAACGCGAATAGCAACGCTGAAATACGACTACACAGTCAGCGTGTACACACACCCGCGGCTGGCATATCCGATACACATAGGCTAGTTTCAATATGTCATAACGGAACATTACGTTACCAATTTAGTAAGTGTGAATGCATTATTTTGCTTTATGTTTGAGCGACTTTCCTATGTAATTCTGGTGAACAAATTGTTTGAACTTGTCAATTTCAAACCGTAATTGGAAGACAACTTGTCTAATCTATAAATAGAACACTCGGAGAAGGGAGAGAACGCGTACAGCTTTAATGACGGAGCGTAATATGATAACCTCCCTTAAAAACAGCATTTAATTTTTTTTATCGCAATTTGATTTTAATTGAACTGTCTGTGACTTTAAATAGGGGTTTCGAGATACCCAAACGGCTAATCTAAAAGTAGATCCTAACTTGGTCGGTATATCTCCGCCGTATGGAAGATTTTCTTCGCGGCGGAGACTCCGCCCTCTTTCTAACTGGCTGGAACCGGATTCGATTCGTAGGTTCATCGAGAATTGACCTGCATATTTTTAATACGATTACATAGAGACTTTACAGGTTGAATGTAAATATAAATAAATATATTATATAAAACTATTACGGACAAAAAGAATATGAATATGGTTATGATCAAACGCACGTGCACATAAAGAAAACGGCGTTTCCAATTTGTTTATTTTAAATGAATTTTAACCTATGGTTTCTTCCCTATTTAACGTTGTGCATGATACGGGAATGATTAAAACGATCGTAGCAAACAGTTGGACCCCGATGAGACGTCTAACAGTTCGGCACCCCATCAGATTCACAACCGATGAACACTCATGTGAAACAAAAATGCAGATAAAAAGTGATGAAGATTTTTATTGGGTCAATCTTAAGTAACATTTTGCAGACAACAATTTCATATCGTGCTAGAGGCTAATTAATTATTGAAGATTTTGTTTTCAAGAAAGCTCTCTTCGTTTGGCTATCTTCATTTATACTGTTTCCTCGTCTTAAAGTGGAGAAGACGCTATTCTTTCCCAATAAACGCGTTTACGCTAAAACTATTATTTCCATTGAACCCGAACTGTTTGCCACTCAGATTAAAACAAATACAGTAATCAGAAATGTCAAAAATGGTACTTTTCTACATTTTAGCGATTTTCGTTTTTGCGTTTCGTTGGCGTTGAAACGGGAAAGGATAACGTTTTCTCCACCGTATCTATAACTTCCGTCCTCTAATGTCACGTGATCAATGGCGGAGCAGGTCGAGTCTTTTGTTGCTATGATCAAACACAAAAGTATTTAACATTTTTGAATTGTCTAAAGTTTCTTGAGCTTAACAATTTGGTTTGAACGGATAGTGATGTAACTGGACTTTACTTTGGTATTTGCATTGGTATGGAATGGGAAAAGGGAAAAGCAGAAATCGAGCAGCGGCAGCGAGAGTAGCGAAGGTCAAATCTAAAGGAAAACATTTGTGATGAAAATCCTAGGCTCATTCTTACAACATAGTAGGTATTTCAGAACACCGATTTATGATAATTAGCACTGCGTCTAACAGACAAAATATTCGAAATAATCACACCAAATGTAACTTATTCTTTTATATATAAATACAGACCTTACCTAAACCTTACTTAAATCCTACTGAATTTAGCCAAACTGTTATATAAACCAGAAAGGCATTGTTTACGCAGATAATTATTTGATTGCCGAGAATCACGTTCTAAAAATAGATACACGTTGGAAATCCCCACTCTTAATATAGATGTACACAACAAAAGTGTCCGAGTAATCCGAAATGGGGTAGGAGTATTTAAGTGATCGTTTCACATTTTCTAGTCAGTTGAGTAAAGTCCATTCAACAATAGGCATGATGCTGACCATTGTCCCAATCCTGAGACAATGGGATGACGCATCTGATAAAGCTTATGCGGGACTATAAACCTCAGCATAAACAACAACAATTCTAGTCAGTTGGAAGCCGACCGTCGAACAGGTCACATCACAAGAAATACAGAAGAGAGGCTTTTAATATATAGTAGCTAGTATTAATTAATATTTACTGACCGAGCCCAGCAACTGACCCTCCTCGTTACTGGCTCCGAGTAAGCTTCTTGAAGACAATTGGTACGGCACTTACACCTTGGACTTTGGATCGTGGACTGCTCAAGGTTGTTAACAGAGTTGCTGCTTCGGCACAGAGTTGCTTGACTTCCTCAGCTTTCAAGAGATTGTCCGGGTCGCAGGGCGGTGTCTTACCATAAAGTGCTCAGTATACATACACTTAACGAATCTTCTAACTGTGCACTTTCCTTTTCGCTATATATCTTTTATTTAGAAGAATTTCTACACAATGTTTTGCGTGTTGGCTAGTGACGGACATTGCAATGTCATATCCTTATCAAATTAAAAAAAAATATTTTTGAAGACCCAGTGAACCATGAAACGACAAAATACTCAATTTGCACGAGAAAATCATGAACTGGAGGGACATTGTTTCGATACTTTTTCGTGCATTCGCTATCAAGCCGCACATTCGGAAAACATGTTGTTGGACGAATATCTTGATCGAGCGACGTTGAATAGCCGTGCAACTATGCGTAACGTCGATATGACGTCGACTTCAGGCTGTAAGAGATGCTGGACAAAGGCGTTACTGTATTTACACCGTTTGTTTGTCTAAATTGACAATAAAATACTGTTTTAATGATTTTTTTGTTACACTCACCGTCGGACGTGCTCGAGGAGTAACGCGCTCGACTACGATACCAGGGGTCGTGAGATTGATCCCCCGTCCGACCAATTCCTTCGGATAATACTTTATAAAAACCGGGTTTCTGAAATAACCATTGAATAAGAGTAGGGAATCGCAACTGAGTTTTCTGTATACGTCCCCCTTCTCTCTTTGTGAAACCAACTCTTTTTACCCACTTATATTTTTTGTTCAAATGAATAAATTTTTTGTTTTGTATTAAATAAAGTAAACATATAACCATTAGAAATATGTCTTCCTGCTTTCTGCAAAGTTTTAACACGATCTGGTCATTAGAGCCGGAGTTATAATACCATAAATTATATAAGTGCACAGTTAGAAGATTCGTTAAGTGTATATTAAGTATACCTATACCTGGAGTCACTACTCCATGTCATGCTTTTAGGTCACTACCCCGAGTCTTGACCACGAACACAGTTAGATCTTTCAAATAGATCATTTACCAAAACATCTTCCAACTCACTGCCTCAAAGTGACATATAAGATACAAAGATATCAAGTCAAACCTCAAGTTGTATTGCTCCAGGTCACATACCTGAAGCAAGACCCCAAACAAGCAGACTCGAGCAAGTAGGCTCACGCCCTGTACAAAGTTGATTGTTTTATGCGTTGATTTTACACTGTGGTTCTCTAATGCCCAATCATTTTAGAATATTTTGTTGAACCTGATCTTCCATTTATTCTCAATTATTCAGCTAAGTAGCTAAAGGAAAATTATATACATTTACCAATCATTGGCTAGAAGCCCAAGGAAAATTGATATATCGTTGAACCTGAAGTCAGATAACTTGAGGATTCCATTGTATAAAACGTTAAACCCCGAAGTCATTTCCAATTCAGTTAAAATAGTTTGCTACCGCTCGGCAAACCAAGAGAATCGTTACAAATTTGGTGGCAGCGTTGGGATAAAGTTGACTTTAGACAGTTGTCAAAACTCACTGCTTTCAAATAATTGTTTTTGTAGATATAATGGAAATAGCTAAGACCAAGACCACACCAAGGTTACAGCCTCTTTGTCCTTCATGTAAGTAAAGAATCCCAAAAGATGAGAACTGGGAACAGCACGTGGTCAAGTGAAGCAAGTCAAGACTTGCATGTGATTACTGCAATGTGACATTTAAGAAGGAACTATACCTCCGCAGGCATTTAAAGTTGAAACACGAGAATACATCTGATCTGCCAAAAGTCAGTGATTCAGTGGCACTACCTTCAGAGTCCACTCCAAGTACGTCAGCTATGGAGAAAAGCAGACCAGCCATTGCTGACAGCAGCTCAGATGAAAATGACTGGGAACAAAAACCCTTTCAAATAGAAGTCTGGTATTTTCTTTGGTAAAACATGTAGATGTAGATCTATCTGCCAAATAACTGTGTTTAGACCCAGCATTGACACATTCTCAACCAATGACAAACTGTCAGAAATCTAGGTTAATGTTCCCCTGCTTAAAACTGAATGGCCTCACTGGATAGGGGACAAGTTGCATGCAGTCTGGTATAAATACCCAATTACAAGAGTTACTGGAGATGAACAGTGTGTGCCAAATTAATAAAATCAGTCTGCACAAGCTAACAACATATTTTTAGATATGATATTTGTTGCCGTAAAACTCAAGTCGGTACACTATTTCACGTTATCTTCCCCAAATCTTAGTTCGTCGTCCATCGGTTACCCATTTTTGATTAGTTAACAGTTCCCTGTAGTATATTGTCTTGGCGATGCCTTGTGTGCGTCCATATCATCTCAGCTTCCCTTTCTTTACCGTAATGAGCGTCTTATCGTAAGACTAAGAGCCAATCAGGGCCCGAACCTCCACGCCTGCGGAGTCTTCATGTGGTCATTGTAGTCGGTATTAAGATTTTTTTTCTGTAATATCTCATCTTAAGACATTGGATTATACTCTCCAGTTCTGTTGTCAGTGTCCAATTCTCACAAGTGAACACGCATGTCCCTCCAAATGGGACCAACCTTTGAAAGCGCAGTTGTTGTATGTGCAATTCGAGCCAAAACTTAACGTTAACATCCGTTATTTTCCAAACCAGATCATCATAACCATGAATACTGCACTCCTTCACCAAAATTGAAGCTTATGTGCAGGCAAGACCTAGATCCTAGGTTCTTAAAAACTGTTACTATCTCTTTGGATTTTAAAGCGACTCGCAACCGTATGGTGTACTTGTCAAAATAAAATAAAATACTCAAATTAAAGCAAATTTGTGGCATTATTTGGCTTCTGACAATAAAAAAATATGATCAGTCCAAAAAAAGTCTCAAGAATCGTCACCGAATCTTAGTTTTTTTTTAGATATATTCCATCGTTTTTCAATAGCGTCAGCTGACGGTTTTGCTGTTCTTGCTTCTCTACACAGGCTCTGACATAAACCGGAGCCGAATAATGTAGTATTAAGCGCTACCAGTGAAGTACGTTAATTCGCTACCATATATATAGAGAGCGTCCGTGGTCGAGGCGGTAAAGGCGTGTCCTCATTTTTCTTGTTTGTCTCCGCAATGGAGGGTCACGGGTTCGAATCCCACCAGAAGCAGTCTTCATTCACCACATTTTGATTTTGCCATTTTGATTATAAAAGCTGGTACAATGCAAATTGGTAATTATAATGCAGAATAATTGAGAAATTCATGGTAACAGAAGATATCGGTGAGCGAAGCAGTCTTCATTCACCATAACTGCTATTTTCATTATTAAAGCTGGAACGCACGCAAATTTGTCATTTTGATTAAAAGTAATTGAGAAATTAAAGGTACGCAGTGGCTTTGTTTACGCCGAGTCGTTAAATAGCACACATTCTATTTTTACGTCCAAAAAAATCCGGTCACGCATGCGCACATATACATATTATGTCATAATATAAACACAGCCGTAAAAAATAACAATCGCGATCGTCGTAACTTTAAGTATTGGCTTTGTCGAACAAACAGTTTGAAAATTAAAAATCGATGTTTAAATTATGCCAAATGTTTCTTAGTCATGATAAGAAAATACTACGAAACTTAGCTTTATTTACTAAAGAAGCATTTAGTTTAAGAAGCAGATATGTACATATTGTACAAGAGTAATTTATACTTTCTTTCGAAAAAGACCAGACCCCATGCTTAGAAGTCGTTTGAGTTAGGTCTGGGATCGGTCTCAGGCTTCTCATTGGTTGGAGTTGAACATATACTCAAATATGACCGATCAGGGGCTTGTGTGTGATCTCGGACTCAGCTCAAACGCTTTATAAGCATGGACTCAGATCTCTTTGCTTAAGAACTAAGTAAACGTTATTAAATCCATAGTATGATAATATTAAGTTTTTACTCTCCAAGCAAAGACAACAAGAACAACATATATGTATATCATGTATATTGGTTTAGGTTTGGATAAGCCTATTGCTTTACGTAAAAGTTTGCATTTAAATTGTATTGTACAAGCATAGCGATGTATCTTGTGTACAAGTCAAATAAAATCATGGTTCCGATCTGTTTTTCTCCTCTAATACCGAACCGTTCTACCCTTTTACAGTACTAATGTCATCTGATTTAAAGATCTCGTTTGAAATTTATTATTCTGATTGATATCTATGAAAATTTGACTGAAAAATCATCTTAGCAAATGTCGATCAGTTTGGATCCTAATCCGACGTAGAGTTACAGTGTGTTTGGTCTGGCTCAAAACTGTGAGCAAGATCGACGTAGTCACTTTTGTCAGTGAAAGGATTATAATTTATTGTGAAAGTTAATATTACCGTAAAAACGCCAGCTCTAATTGCAGTTAGATTCATTAGTTAAAGTAAGACACTTTTTCTTAACCCTTCAACTAACATGGAATGTCTTTGCAACCGAATTGGATCCTGATCAGATCACTGATACATGTAAGGATTGAAACTTTTTGACACTCGTATTGATATTTCTTTAGTCAATCTGTCTCAACTAACTTTGCAACGACATTGCTGACAACTATATTAAAACAGACAATGATATGGCGATGAAGAGGCAAACAACGGACGAAAGGGTAAAGTAACAAGATTGGTTATAATTAGAGGTGAACTCAAGAAAAATAATATTAGTAACGTTTATACAGTGCTCCCTTGCTACAACGACCATTGCCGCTGTTCCCCAAACAAGGCTCGCGAGTATGTCCATCCTTTTTATGGCTGCAATACGGTCTGCAATGCCGTCTGCTGTTTCTCTCAAAGTTACATATAAGCGGAGATTTTGATAGAATAAATGTAATGACGAGTGACAAACAGCTTGAACAGCGTTACGCGGCGTCTGATCTGGATTCAAGCTGTTTGCAAATGCAAGCCAAGTCTTAGTTCTCCCTCCCTATTACGACTCCCTCTTAACAACACACACAATCTGTGTCTCCCATTGGGTGGCGTTTTAGAGAGGGAGCACTGTACTTAATTGCTGCGGAAGGAACTATTTGATAATAGGCTGCAGTTGACTGAGGTCAACTTTTATGTTAAATTGGATTGAGGTTGAGGTCATAAAAAACTTTGTGATTATTGCACTATCATGGAGAAGATGTTATTAGATATCTTTTTCCCGTTTAGAAACATAAACACAAAAATGTAGAAAAATGCCACTGTTTGACAATACTGAGTGCAATCAGTTTGGAGCATCAGACGCCGGGTGACCCGGCGTCTGATCTGGCTCCAAACCTTTTTTCAACATACGTAACAGTTTTGGTGTAAACGCTCTTATTGGGACTCATTGACGTCTTCTCTAATCTATTGCCTCATAAATCGTTAAATGGCAACTTGGAGAAAACGTTCATCGTTAAAACGTTAATATCAAGACGATTTCAAAAAAGATGTCACAAGACAGAATTAGATGGAAAAATCTTAAAAAGATGTATTTCAAAATTTTGACTTACGACCGTTTTTATCGTACGACGCGTCATAAAACGGACCCAGTGCCGTGCAACCCAAACCAATCAATCAAAACCCAGTTTGGAAGGGTTCTGTTTACCGAAGAAAGTTCTGAATTATACAGTGGTCAATTAACAATACCCGCATCGTATCAGTGCTGTTGCAACAGTTAATGGAATTAGACATAAAAACATAGAAAACTGAAACACGCAAATCTACTAGTAGAAAAACAAAAAACCCAAAAACATTACTAAGAGACATTCTCTGGAATTATCAAGGACATTACTCCCGCTGAACATCATTAACTAACCCTTTCAACCCTATGTAGAGATTACTGATTACATATTCAAACAGTGTAGACCCTAAACAGAGGGCTCTTATAGGAGCATGGTCTGCACTGTTTGATATTTTCATTGGTTTTGTTGTCATACAAAAATGTAACAGTAGACTGGTTCAAAACACTTGTACTAAAAGAGTCCAAAATTGTTATAAAAATCCACAAGAGCAGTTTAGGGTTGAAAGGGTTAAACTACAATTAAATATCTCTATTACGACTACTAATTAGTGTATACTATAAGGTATTTATGGCAGGTGACAGCTTAAAGCAACGTGAAAGTCATTTAGAAAACTCCTTTAGCAGCATCTCCTTGATTAAAGCTTTTACCTGTCTTTTATACCATCAATACCCTTCTTTGTAGTGGTCGTAATAAAAAGGTTTTACTGAAAAATGTATTTGACATTCAAATATAAATAAAACATCATTAATTACAAACTGGAACTGTCCTTTTCCTTCTCTAATTATTTTGCGTTTGCACTTCTTTGTTTGTTTCAAGTTGCAAGAATGTCATTTACTTTACAAAATGTTTACAGTGGAAAAGACGTTATTCTTTCCAAATAAACGCGTATACGAAAATCTATTAAAGTGGAGCCAGATTAGATGCCGGGAAGCCACTCAGATTAGAACAGATAGAACTGTCAAAAAGTTGTAACTTTGCACATTTTATTGCACTGCGTTTGCGTTTCAATGGGAAAGAATACATCTTCTCCACTGTTACAAAATGCAAAGAAAAAAAGCATTCAGCACAAAAGAAGTCAAGCCTTTCCAATACCCCGGTCAATGAAACTAATTTCTACAAGCTAAAAAAGCCCTTAGAGGTCGAAATATTAGAAAAGAGCAGTGTATATATTAATATTAATTTAATTTCCTATCTGGAAAATTGAAAAAAAATATAAAAAAGGAGTTTTCTAATAAAAATAAACAATGTACATGTGTATTCAGATACGTCTGCGGGAGTTCGTCCTAGTGAATTAGTTTTTGTTTTGCAGCTGCAAGCCTGATTTTCCAGGTACCGAAAGCAGCATTTTCTAAATCAAAATAAACAATTTAAGGCAAATGCAAAGCACTAAAATGCAGAAAATTACTCATTAGCTCATAAATACGCCCTTTTACGCCTTCAATTATTCCTCCACTGAAGAAAATAGGTCGTTTTAAAACAGTCATGAATAGGTACCATGAGAAATATTTTCAATATCCTATCAGATAGTAGTTGCACACATAGATAAACATTTAACTCTCTAATGATCATATATTGTAGCACCGGATAACTTAGCGGAATAAACTAAGTAAAACTTTCGTATTTTATATCGGGATTGATACAATATATCTGTAATTTTAGCAATACCAAACAATTTTCACACGAAAGTATTCAAATTGTGGGAATAAAAACTGCAAATACATCAGTGTCGTATATCTTACTGAGTAATAGTAATGTGTTTTGTTGAAATTGATAAATCTGATTTTCTCCCAGGAAATCTTAAGTAGGATAATGCCTAAGGTTAATTTCACATGAAAAAATATCACGATGTGTTATTATATTGACAACGTATCATTCATAATTCAAAATTTGCTTAATGGAACTTTATAATTTAAACCCTTCACTCACAAGCATCGCTTCAGTTTGATTCGGACAGAATTTTAAACAGAATCAGAAACCGAATAGTTCAGACTAAGAACTGTTTGACATTTGTACCAATTCACGTATATAGTTTCTCAGCCGAATATGCGTAAGTCAAATACCTTAATACGAAACAAACATACATTGGATAATGATTACGGGGACGACACTAAGGCAGTGGGTGGGTTAACCCCTTCACTGCCTTACCCCGAGTGCAATATTTATTTGCAAACAGTTTGGATCCTGATCACATGCCGCATAACGCGTCGTCTGATCAGAATCGAAACTGTTTGATACTCATTTCGATATTGATTTAGTTAATACACCTTGAATTTCAATTCTAGAAAAACAAGCAGACGACAATAATTCCAAACTGATGACGTCATGACAGTAAAAGGGTTAATGCAATTGCTAATGCGATTTCGGCGCTTTCCAAATTCGCATGGCGAATCCTGATTGAAATTACACATACAAATGTAGAATAGCCATCGCAAAAATATAAATTTGATCAGCAATCACCAAAAAGGAATAAGACTATTACGATGTCTACGTTAAATGATAGTTTCATATAAATATTTTATTAGGGTTTTTATTTTATTTTACATCAAGGTGGTGGGATAATTTGTTATACAGTAGAGAAAAATGTGATTTCCGGTTTAAACGAAACCTGAACACAAACATAATGCAATATAAGGGGAAAAGGACATGTTTATTGAAACAACTACCTTTTAGGCTACTTTAAGAATAATATTAGCCCTTGAATCCATATCATGTTTCTAGTTTTGAAGATCGGTGACCACCTAAAGCAGGATTAATGTAAAGCAGAATGCTTAAGGCACATTCTGCTTGTACTTTTGGTCTGCTTTAATCCATCATCTACTACGATGAAGCACATTTGTTATGGTTCACATTCAGGACAATGTGAATAGAGGAACTATTTTTTTCAGAGGCCTTTTGGCCCATAATGCTTAGCCCTTTCAATGCTAAAACGCCCGCGCCTTTTTACCCCTTCACAGTTTCATTGCCGTCTGCTTCAATTTCGTTGTTTGCAAGATTGTTTTAAAGTAAGATTCAATGTAGTATGACTTAAAACATAGAAAATAGTGTCAAACAGTTACGCGGCGTCTGATCAGGATCCAAACTGTTTGCAAACGTACTTTAAAGCATCATTGAGAGTGAAAGGGTTAACATCCAGCCTGCTTTAAGCTAACACCCGAGTATCTCAAATATAGACCCAAATTCTAATAGTGCATTTAATACTCTATTTTATAGGATGCTAAGGCTTAAATGAGTTAACATAAACAATGCTCGAATAGAAATTTCTTTTAGTAAAAATTGTCTAGTTTACAATTAGTTTCGAGGGGTTCTATTCCAATTCTTTTAAATATTCGAAAGTGCATTGATATTTCTCTATAGTCTACAACGACACCCAATGGGAGACACATATTGTGTGTTGTTCGGACATAGTCGTTATAGGGAGCGAAAATTAAGAATTGGCTTACATTTGCAAACAGTTTGAATCCAGATTAGACGCCACGTAATGCGGCGTCTGATCTGGATTCCAGCTGTTTGTCACTCGTCATTATATTTATTCTATCAATATGTCCATTTATATGTAACTTTGAGAAAAAATAACAGACAACAATTTTAATCACACGATAGCGTTAGATATAATTGCTCTGTTTAGGGAACTGCAGCAAGGGTAGTTCTTAGGAGGGAGTCGTTGTTGTGAGGGCCGTTGTAGGGAGGAAACATTGTATGACACAAATTGCAAACCCCTGAATGAACCGTCTAGTCAGTGTCTGCATGTTGTTTAAATACATGTACTTGGTCCCCGCACCGTACTGATCAGGCTCTAAACTGTTAGCCACTCAGATTTAAAAACAATCACTAGAAATGTCTAAAAATGGTAATTTCCTACACTTTAGCGATTTGCGTTTCGTTTTCCATTAAACGGAAAAGAATAACGTTTTCTCCACTGTAACTGTCTGATTAGTTTTTGGGATGGTGCGCTGATAAATTGTGCTAATTAATAATGTGCTGATTAAGTTTGTGACAAATAAAGTGAAATAATCAGGTTAATATTTTCACAGCCATGACGGACTACAGTCGACACACACCGCAAACATGTTGAAGCCAATTCATGCGCCGAGTAACGCGTAATGCGGCGTTCCAAGCTGTTGTCCACTTGTATAAATAAATTAATTCATTCAAAACTTCAGATTAATTTTGAAGACGGCAAATTTAAGCAGACTTGTCTGGGGGGGGGGGGGGGGGGGGGGGGGGGGGGGGCAGACACTGTGAAAGGGTTTAACCCTTATCATGTTATCATGCTGAATTTTCGTCTGCTTCAAATATATCGTCTGCGGAAAACATCAAAATAGTCTTAATTGTTTTGGATCTAAAGGAAAGTCTAACATGAGTGACAATCAGTTTTCAATTCAGATCAGACGTCGCATTAAGCTTTTCACTCTCAATGACGCTTTAAAGCGCGTTTGCAAACAGTTTGGGTCCAGGTCAGACGCCGCGTCACGCGGCATCTGATCAGGAATAAACTGTTTGACACTCTTATCGATATCTTTTAAGTCATACAAGCTTATATCAAATTTTGAATCGTGTCTAACAGACAAAATACTGAAGCAGACGGATATAAAGCGATGAATAGGGTACAAAAACTCCCGAATAATTTGATCATGAAAGGGTGAAGTTCAATGATAGTCGTAGGAGTAATGCGAGAGGACGTGACGTGGTGATGAAATGATGCTGTATATGTGCAGGTCATAAATGACGGTACAAGTAAGGCTTGAATGACAAACTACACCTTAAGCCTCCTTTCTTCTATAACACCATCTGCTTAACTCTGTCTGTTTCATAAAACTTCGTACGACAAATATTGTCGTAAGTCAGATTACTATTATTAAAGTCTCAATTATTATTAATTTCTCCATCTAATCCTGTCTTGTGACATCTCGTCACAAAGAGATTTCACAAGACAGGATTAGATAGTAAAATCAGAAATTTAATGTATTTTAAAGTTTTGACTTACGACTGTTTTATGAAACGGGCCCATGGATCCTAGCGACGAGTATACTCGTCCTTTATAAACGATGTACCTTTGAAAGATAACACTTGTCCTATGCAAAACAGTAAAGACCCACAATGATAGTGCTCCTACAGGAAGTTTTTGTCAGTGTCCGCACTTTTTGACATTTGTAAAGAATTTACCCCCACCCCCAAAAAATAAAATAATTCAACCCAAACAAACCCTTAACTAACAAAAGTTTGACTAGACTTAAATGACAACTCGAAATTTGATAATTTGAGGCTTCATGGGCGAATGGATTAAAAGTGTAGACTTCACTTTCTTCTAGGCATTTAACTAACGAAACTTCGACGTGAGTGTAAAACCATTTGTAAGTGAAATGATTAAGAGTCATGCTATGCTCGCAGTCGTGTTGTTCTGATAAGTAAAAGTATGTTGATATGTATTGATGAAGTAACATAGGAACTAAACTTATGTGAAGTATACATACCATTATCATGGGTTGATAAAGAAATGCTCTTAACTGACATAATCAGCATGGATGCCGCCGTCATAGAATGTTTCGGCCCATTATTTCAATGAACACTTTGGTGGCGGTGGGCCCACAGTGGTGATCAGTCACTGTGTGTCGGTTAATGCTTCCAGCTCTTCTCTTCTCGTCTAAGCCACAGCCAACTTGACGTCCGTTCAGCTGCTTGGCTCAGTCTCTGGATAGCCACTCTTCTATCTCTGCCAGTAGCCCCAACTGCTGTCATCAGTCTACACACTGACTGGGAATAGAAACCTCTTACTCCGACTTCTACCGGGAACAGCCAAGTACGCCAGCCTCGATGCTTACAGAGATCTAGGAGCTCTGTGTACTTCGCTTTCTTCCTTTCGTAAGCCTCTTCACACCTTGTCTCCCATGGTACTGTCAGCTCTATGACGATGAGCTTCTTCCCTGTCTTGGACCACAGTACGACGTCTGGTTGTAGGGTCGTTTGGACCACGTCCGGGAGTACACGTCTCTTCCCTAAGTCCACCTCCGTGTTCCAGCCAGTTGTGCCATCTAAGATTGACGATATGTGTGCCTTCTGTGTTTTGTTGGTCTCACTCATCCTAACAATTGATATGTTTTCATGAGAAGGGTGGTTCCTTTGCTCCTTCTTGCTCTCTTTTTCCAGCCAGTCAGCCAGCTCTCTGAGTACTGAGTCATGTCTCCATCGGTATCTCCCCTGTGTCAGTGCTGTAGAGCAGGATGACAGAACATGCTCTAGTGTGCCTGTTCTGTCGCACAGACTGCATTTGGAATCCGTTGTGAGTCCCCATCGGCATAGATTAGCTGGAGATGGTAGGAGGTCATAGACAGACCTGAGGAGGAACAAGAATCTCAGTGGATCATATTTCCAGATTTCTCCCCAGATCAACTTCCTGTCTGTGGTAATCCACGTGGTCCATGCTCCCTGCGCTCCCATCTCAATCGCCCTAGCCTGTCTTGCACTCTCCTCCTCTCTTCTGACCTCCGACTAGTCTGGTCTGCTCCACAATACGGTCTTGGTTGCGCCGATCCCCTGACTTCCAACGGCAGTCACTCCGACACTGTCTTTGTGCTGACCACTTTCTGCTAGTACGTGTTTCGATCCCTGCCTCCCGAATACACTCATCCGAGGAATCCCTCAGAGTCAGCACAAGTCTTGTCTTTGCAGTCTTGAACTCTTCTACTAGTGAAGATAGTGGAAGTTGTAGCTTGTTACTCTTCCCGTAGAGTCCAATCCTAGTGAAACTTGGCGGTACTCCGAGCCACTTTCTGAGGTGCCTGCTGATAGTCCTCTCGAGAGCTTCCACTGTCGTACTAGCAACCTCGTACAGCATCAATAGCCAGAGTAGTCTTGGGAGCAATGCATGCTGGTACAACCAGGCTTGTGGTCAACAACGATCAATTTTCTTGAGACCATCTTCTACCTGTTGTTTGAGCTTCTTGACGTTGTCCCGATCGTTTAGGCTTGCATCAAACCATTTCCCAAGGCACTTTATTGGACTTTTCATTATGGACGGGATCTCCTCATTCTGTACGTAGAGCTTGAACCTTCTGTTGTCTGTCCCTTCTTGATCACGAGGGCTCTGGATTTGACTGCCTTGAACTTCATTCTTCCCCATGAAGCGACGTCTGTCAGGACTGTCACTATCCACCTAGCTTGGACATGCGTTGTAGTTGACAATGTGAGGTCGTTCATGAAACCCCTACTAGATGGGAGATAAATTCCTGATTCCGTCTGTGGACCCCTCGTCTCGCGTTGAGCAGCGTTTACCAGGATTCATCCCCATAATGAAAAGCACCACGGAAATAGTGCATCCTGTAACAATTCCCTTTTCCAACTTCTGCCATCCTGATAGCTGGTAACCCACAGCAAACCGCAGCTGGATACCATCAAGGTAGCTGGTGAAGATTTTCGGCACGTAGCCATCTACATGGTAGTGCTGAATGGCTGTGTAGATCAGCTGGTGTGGAATAGATACGTTGGCTAGGTCAAGCCAGACAATGGTAAGATCCTTCCTGCCTTCCTTCACCTCACGGATTAGCTGTGTGATGGCGCTAGTGTGCTTCACACAGCCGAGGAAACCAGGAACTCCCCCTTTCTGAACTGAAGCGTCGTGTACTTGTTCCCAGTCAAGAAAAATGTCAGACGCCTTGAAAGGATAGCGAAGAATATTTTCCCCTCGACGGTGAGCAACGAAATCGTTCGGAACTGGTTGACTGTCTGGGAGTTCCTCTCCTTTGGTGTAAATATTCCCTCTGCTTCCTTCCATGCGTCTGGAATCTCTCCCTTCCCCCACGCATCCCTAAGAAGCCTCCATAACCGCTCAAGACGTAGTGGGCACGTTTTGTATACTTTGTACGGGATGGCGTTTGGTTCCGGCGTTGAAGCGCTCCTCGCTTTCCTGATGGTATCCTTTATTTCCCCCAGCGTTGGTTCCGAAACATCTAGCTGCTTCTCTAGTTCCTTCGTTGGGTCTATTCGATCACAGTCCCCTAGCGGTTCCTCTCGATTGGGGTCAGAGCATGTAGCATGGAAATATCTTTCAGCCTCTTCAAGTGGTGCTTCTAACTTCCCTGACTTTTCTTTGTCGAGTAAGGATCTTGCAAACTTGTATGGGTTGGCTGAGAGTTAGGTTATTAGACGACAACACCATACAGTGAAGAAAAACGTATTTTTTTCCAATACACGTTTATGCTAAAACCTTATGTCAACTGAAAACAGTTTGGAGCAAGTTCAGTTGCCGGGTAATCCAACATCTGATCAGTCTCTAAGCTGTTTGTCATTCAGATGAAAACATTTGTCTACACTTTTTACACACTGGCATTTTCTGTATTTTACCGGACAGTCTGAATGATGACGATATCTGTGAGGTGCACGTGCTGTCCTTCAAAGTAGCAGAATCTGAAAACAACGACATGTTCAAAGTTAGAAAAGGTCATTTGTGTTTCAAGATATCTTCACCAAAAGTCGAATTCAATTTATTAAATAACACAATATATAATTACAAGAGCCGTATATGACCCTAAATCGTTCACCTGGGACCGTTGATGTAAATGTAACATATCTTGGAAAGCTGAGAAATTATGACAATATGATTGTGCCAATTGCTGATTGGATGATGCTGAGTGCAGAATAGCTAAGCTTAGGGTACTGTGGTTTAAGAGAAGAAGATTTTTAAGCTTTTTTTGTTTGAAAATCTATTTTTAGTTCCTGTGACCTAGATTTGCAACGGACCGGAATCATTTGAACAATATTGGTAGTAAAGTATACCTCTAGAAGTTACACCATGCCAAATATCAAAGCTCTAGCTATATTAGTTTCAGAGAAGAAGAGGTTTGACGATTTCACTTTATAACTCTAAGTAAATGTGTGACCCCCAGGGTACTGTGGTTTCAGAAAAGAAGATTTTTTAAGTTTTTATTGAAAAAAAAATCTATTTTTAGCTTCTGTGACCTAGATATGCAACGGACCGGAACAATTTGAACATTATTGGTAAAGTACCTCTAGAAGTTACACTATGCCAAATATTAAAGCTCTAGCAATATTAGTTTTAGAGAAAAAGAGGTTTGAAGATTTCACTATATAACTCTATGTAAATTTGTGACCCCCGGGGTGGGGTCATTTTTGACCACAGGGACATAATTTTGTACAATCTTGATAGAGGAACTGAAGATGATGCTTTGTGCAAAATATCTTAGCTCAGGGTACTGTGGTTTCAGAGAAGAAGATTTTTTAAGTTTTCATTGAAAACAATCTATTTTAAGCTCCTGTGACCTAGATATGCAACGGACCGAAACCATTTGAACAACTTTTAAAGAGGACCATATAAGGATCATTCCTTCCAAGTTAAAATCTTTCCAGTTGTTTAGGAGGAGATGTCGTTTAAAGAAATCGTTGACGACGAACGGACGAACGAACGACGGACGAACGAACGACGACGGACGACGGACAGAGGACGATCAATATAGCTCACCTTGGCATTACGTGCCAGGTGAGCTAAAAAGGAACATCCTATTCTTAATATATTGTAATTCTGCAGAGGTTTAAATTGGATTTTAACTCAATTTATTTGACAGACAGTAAATTGTTTTTGGCAGCAAAAAGGTTGTTTGTACAAGTTTGTTTTGGCACTTGATAATCTAAGAATGTGATGTTTTCAATATTTGTCCCTTCATTCTTATTTTCAAGGATTATGTTTGTCAGAACACGTGCATTGAATATAAATACCTTTGTATTGTGCAGGAACTATAAGCTGTTTGAAGTTTTATGTTTAAAAAACGGCCTACATGTTCTGCAATAAACTGCGAAGAAGATGTCATTTCCCTGTTTAAACGATACAAAACGCAAAGTGAATTTGTTTTCATATGCAGAACAAATGGCAGTTTCTTGACCATTTCATAGGAATTTACGTTAGGAACAATTTGAAGCGTTACCAGACGCCAGATGATTCTGAAATAAACGCGCCTTTTCGGATTTACAGGGGTAAAAATACGTACAGTGCCCCCTCTCTACAACAGCATGTAATGGGAGACAAATACATGTGTATTGCGTGTGTTGTTCGGAAGGAGTTGTTATATGGAGGGACAATTAATATCCTTAGAGTACATTTGCAACAGTGTGAACCCAGATAGTCCAGCAGCTTAAGTCACTTTTATGAAGAGAAAACTTCGCTTTGTGATGCAAGCACCAAAGTTGGCACATGTATACAACATGACATGCTGTCTCGGAAAATCACGCTGTTCACGTGAAAAACCCCCAAAATGGCCGCCATTTTTCAAGATGGCCGCCATCCGAAGTGCTTTCAAACACTTTTTGAACTATAATTTGATTGAATAGTCCTATTTTGAAGATCTTTTCATCAAAATATATTTTTAAGAGGATGAGAAAATCATTTTTGAGTTTTGAAAATAAAAAGAATTAAAAATTATAATGATATAATATGAATTAAGTGACAATTCACTGTCTCGATGACGTTTTAATGGATAGTGCAGCAGCTTACTAAAATACTACTTAATTTGGTGATACAAACATCACATTTAACACATATATGCTTCAAGGCATGCTTTTTCGGAAAAATACGCTGTCCACGTAAAAACAAAATGGCCGCCATATTTCAAGATGGCCGCCTTTCGAAGTGTTTTAAAACTATTTTTGAACTATATTTGATTGAATAGTCCTATTTTGAAGATCTTTACATCAAAACATATGTTTTTGGGGATGAGAAAACCATTTTGGAATTAAGAAAAATAAAAAAGATTGAAAATTATGGTGATATAATAGGAATAAAATGAAAAATTATTGTCTCGTCGAAGTTTTAATGCAAAGTGCAACACATCATTAAAACAATACTTCATTTGGTGATATAATCATCAAATGTAGCGCATATATGCTGAAACAGATGCTTTCTCGGGGGAAAAAACGTTGTCTGTGTGAAAAAAAAATGGTCGCAATTTTTTAAAATGGCCGCCAATCGAAGTGCTTTCAAAACCTTTTGAACTATAATTTGATTTAATAGTCCTATTTTGAAGATCTTTACATCAAAATAAATGGTTTTGTGGATAGGAATACCGTTTTTGAATTGAGAAAATCAAAGTTATTGAACATTATGATGATATTATATGAATTTAATGAAAGAATCACTGTCTAATTGTAGTTTTAATGGATAGTGCTGCTTGTGCAGCAAATTACGAAAATTACTTAATTTGGTCATATAAGCATCAAATATAGCACATATATGCTTAAAACATGATTTCTTCTCGGAAATGCACCTTATCCAAGAGAAATAGTTAAATTGGCGCCATTTTTCAAGATGGCCGCCATTCGAAATGCACTAAAACATTTTTTTAACTATAATTTAAGTAGCATTTATTTCCACTTTTTTGGTGTACGAATAATTTCTGGAGAAGGAAATTGATATGCTGCTTTGAAATTCGACGGGAATCGAAGCGGTCAATTCCGCGACAGTTTAAAAAAATGTTCTTGAGATTTTTGAATAGCATTTAAAGGCTATATGTACAGATACTTTTCATTTCGAAAGGCGGCTATCTTGAAATATGGTGGCCATTTTGTTTTTTTTACGTGGACAGCGTGATTTTCCGAGAAAGCATGTCATGTTGTATATACACTCAGAGGATCTTCTAACCGATCACTTTTTAAACTCAAATTTATCGAAACAGGAAACGACACACTGACGTAATCAGTTTTGTTTCAAATACTAGGTTGAATGTGCATTGAATCGAATTATTGAATTTTGAGTCTCTCTCTACCTAACGTCACACCTCCAAATTCGACGATTTAAGTATTTTGCACGTGCGAAGCGTTTATGGAGACATTGGTAAGCACGGCTTTTGATTATTTGTTGGTCATCAATCGTCCTAACAGAAAAACATTTAACATGTCGAAAATGCGGATTGTACTGATCACAAGAGCACTCGAAATGTGGCGTTCAGGGCCAACGTGAAATACCACGTTAACGTCATGGACATTTTAAAGCCTGGGTGGCCTAAAATCGTTTACAATAAACATCAATATCTTATTTCACCAACTGCAACGCACTTCAACATGTATTTCGCCAATATCTGCTTGTTGTGGGGAAATTTTGTCTGACCGGAAGTGTAGAGACTAACGTCATTAGCGCCTACAGATGAAAAACTTACTATACGGAATCTTTCATTTTGGTCACCAAAAACTCGCTCGTATGTTTCCACGCGTCTACGGTGATTGCTCGCGCATGTCTTGACCGTCGAATATGTCAAAATAACGTAACGTAACGTAACTGCGATAACGGCATCAACGCCAATAGTTTAAATGCAAAATTTTAACTTTGCGGCTCAAAATTCACATTTTTTATCGATAAATTAACATTGCACATCGCTGAAACCGTTAAGGGTGGCATTCTTTGAATATTCTGTAAATTTCACTAAGCCACTGCTGACAGCTAGTGGCAATTTTGGTATTTTACATAGTATAAGAAAACAGACTAGGAAATGCCTCAGTATTCTTATTTCAGTGCCATTTGACAATAAATTTATCAATACTAAGATAGTATTTTTTCAAAGTAATCATTTAAGTGCTACATATGGCACAAATGTCGCGTTGAAAACTGGTAGCCAAACAGACAAATGTCATTCATGATATTGTGACTTGTCATTTTAGGGCTAGGTTACAATTTCATTCATATTTTCCATAATTCATGATCAATTTTAATGAAACGTTTCTTCCTGTTATATGATATCTTCATCTCATGGAAAACGTAAATTTTGGCAACCGGGTTAACTAGTTTTTAGAGTAGCACCTTTAAATCTGACTGATCGGTTAGAAGATCCTCTGAGTGTATGTGCCAACTTTGGTGCTTGCATCACAAAGCGAAGTATTTTCACTTAATCTGCCGGACTAAGAGCAGACACCGCGAAACGCATTATCTGGTCTGGGTTCAAACTGTTTGTCACTACTCGTCTTTATGTGTCTTCTGTCAAAATATCAAATACGGAACTTCATGAAAAAAACAGCATGACGACAATTTAAAGCAGACGATATTACAGAAGTTTAATTGTTAGGCCTATTCGTCTTGTTTGGGAAACATAGGCAATTATTGTTGTAATGATGGAATTGTTGTTCGGGGGACCGTTGTAGAGAGAGAGAGAGAGAGCACTATATCAAATATGCGTATTTGTTCTAGGTTAATCACGTATCGGGCATACCTTATACAGTTTCCCAATAAACGCGTTAACGCTAAATCTATTATTTTCCATGCAAACAGTTTGGAGCCTGATCAGACGACGGGTTACCTGGCGTCTGATTAGGCTACAAACTGTTTGCCATTCATGTTTAATTCAACATTCAGAATTGTCAAAAAGTAAAGTGGTCATTTTCTACATTTTATTGCAATGCGTTTGCGTTTCGTTTGCAATAAAACGGGAAAGAATAACGTTTTCTCCACTGTACCTGTTGTTTACAGAGTATGAAACTTTGTTTCCTAATAGCCGAGATTGATCTCCAAACATACAGTGGAGAAAACGTTATTCTTTTCTGGTTTAAACGCAAACGTATCGCATTAAAATTGAGAAATTGACAATTTTCGTACAATTCTAAATGTTCATTTTAATCCGAGTGGCAAACAGTTTGGAGCCTGGTCTGGTCCTAAGCTGTTTGTATTGGAAATAATACTTTTAGCGTAAACGCGTTTATTGGGAAATAATAACGTTTTTAATAACTGTTTTTGATAACGATAATTTATCAACGAGAAAAGACTGTGATACAGGGAGTCGCATGAACAACTGAGAAAAGAAGATAAAGAACACAAAAACGATAAAAAGAAGAACTAGAACGGCTATCACAAAAGGTGATAAATACCCCTACTATGCAGCACTCTGTCACACTTTGCAGACGTTTTCAATGAGGTTTGACAATGGCAGGGTGCTGCCACCATCATAAAAACTTGGAAAATTTATGGCAAGTATCAAGTAAATCAGGTTGAAAGTGAAGGAGTTCGCCGTACAAGATTTTGCCTGCCAATTTCAAGACCAATTTCAAGGCCAAAGGTCAAGGTCACAGAGATTTGAAATGTGTGTCTTGCACATCTACTACTCCTGAGTAACATTTATGCAAAGTATCAAGTGAATCAGGTTGAAAGTGAAGGAGGAGTTGAAAGTACAAGATTTTGCCTGCCAATTTCAAGACCAATTTAAATGACAAAGGTCAAGGTCACAGAGACCTGAAATTTGTGTCTTGCACATCTACTACACCTGAGTAACATCTATGCCAAGTATCAAATGAATCGGGTTGAACTGAAGGAGGAGTTGAAAGTACAAGATTTTGCCTGCCAATTTCAAGACCAAATTTAAGGCCAAAGGTCAAGGTCACAGATACCTGAAATTTGTGTCTTGCACATTTAGTACACCTGAGTAACATTTATGCCAAGTATCAAATGAATCGGGTTGAAACTGAAAGAGGAGTTGAAAGTACAAGATTTTGTCTACCAATTTCAAGACATATTTCAAGGCCAAAGGTCAAGGTCAAGGTCACAGAGACCTGAAAATTGTGTCTTGCACATCTACTACACCTGACTACACCTGAGTAACATCTATGCCAAGTATCAAATGAATCGGGTTGAAACTGAAGGAGGAGTTGAAAGTACAAGATTTTGCCTACCAATTTCAATACTAATTACAAGGCCAAAGGTCAAGGTCAAGGTCAAGATTTTGCAGACAGACCGACGGCCAACCAACCAACCGACCGACCGACCGACCGACAGGCTGATTCCAGTATACCCCCCTCAAACTCTGTTTGTGGGAGTATAAAACGTAACAAAAGTTGATTCAGTGTGTTGTGTTGACGAGTAATTCTTGTTATTCAACAAATTCAACCCTAGCGACGAATATACTCGTCATTTACAAATAGTGTACCTGCGAAAAGTACACATGTCTTTGTCAAGACGTTCGGTTACCCTAACCCTAATGCTAGAGCCCAAAGCTTGATGTGTGTTTAATCGGGCGTTCTATGAGGCGACAGTGTCTTTAGCCGGACACTAGTTAAGGCATGAACACAATATACAGACTATATGAAATATATAAGAATTTTCCTTGGGCTACTTTGCCTGATGATTGAGCATGAAACTACATAAAAACTATATAAAATGGATGAAACTAACTAAAAGTGGATGAGCTACTTTGCCAAAAAAAACCAATAAAAAAAAACCAATATCCCCGTACTCACTGACTGTATGAGCACAGGGCAGGCTGTGCCGTTAATTGATGTATGCTCAGCGTTTGTTTCGGCTAAGTTACAGTATGGTACTGATGCTGATCGCTTTTGTTCAGCGTTGATGAACAGTGTCACCAGCACTAGTCTCAAGTAGACTGCTCGGCGTTGTTGAACCTATGATGAGATTTGTCTCGAACAGATTGCTCAGCGTTGTGCCTGCTGAACTACCAAACCTTGGTTCCACTACAGTTCTATAATATCAATGTTCCAGCTTGTCATGGAACCTCTATGACATATCGTCGATCTGTAGCAAACATTCACTCTTCAATAATAACTGTTTTCAGTCCCATACAAATATCAATGATCTGAAACATCTTACTAACGAGCTATCATGAAAAGTAAGCTATCCCGTTAATAGCTTGTGGAGAGAGTTGTCGTGTGAACGAATTAGCAATCTCCATGTGTTCAATTTCTCTACAGGTTATATTCACCAACCGTCTAAAATTTAACAGTTCTTTCAATATACATAAATTAGTCTAAAAAATTGTTTATTCCTAATAATTAAGAAATTGAAAACTTTTACTTTACACTAGCGAGTTATAAACTTTGCTTATGTTTAAAATGTCCAGTACAGAAAAATAATGACTTTAAAGCTTATTTGAAAGCCAATACGCAAAATTCAGTTTTTCGTATACAGTCAGCATAAAACGTAGACAATTACATTAGGCAAAGAACAAAAACGTATGATTTGCGTTCTCTTCGCACTAGCTCTACATAAACCAACTGGCAATATACACATATGTTTAAAGTCCCATTGTGTTTTCAGACCTTTTCACAATGTCTGAAATACAATAACGGCTAATAATAATGTTTGAACATTCTTATGGGCCAAACTGATCTATGAAATAATGAATACGGACCTAAATCACCAAAAAGGGCGATTTAAAATCATAACAAACCGAAAATAGAACGTCTGATATAAACATTACCACACGGCTTAGTATCACGTGATACAGCCGGATTCAACTTCACCGCGTGCAACCGTTATCTACCTTCGCCCGTCCATCCATCAGTCAGTTAGACTATCACACTTTTTTGTCCGCTCTCTAACTCGAATATTTTTTATCCGATCTTCCACAAACTTGCTGAAAATGTTCTTGATATAAAATCAAGGTTTAGTTTGATTACTACTAAAATCGCATAAGGTATTTTTGAGTTATTGCCTGTTTATTAATAAAAAATGACTGTTTCAGTCATTTTTGCACTCTAAAACAAACAGCTTTTATCGGATATTCACCAAACATGCTGAAAATATTTATTCATACAAAATTTAGGTCTAGTTTGATTATTACTAAAATCGCATGTGGCATATCTGAGTTTTTGCCCTTTATGTATTAGAAATGACTAATTTCAGCAAGTTTTGCTCTCCAACACAAATACTTTTTTTTTAATCTTCACCAAACTTGCTGAAAGTTTTCATAAATATAAAATCAAGGTTAGGTTTGAATCCTACCAAAATCGCATGAGGCATGTTGGAGTAATAGCCCTTTAATTATTAAAAAATGGCTGTTTCAGCCTTTTTTGCTCTCTAACACAAAGAGTTTTCATCGGATCTTCACCAAACTTGCTGAAATGCTTTATTTATATAAAATCTAGGTCCAGTGTGATTATTACTAAAGTCCCATAAGGATTATCTTAGTTATTGCCCTTTATGTATTAAAAAGGACTGTTTCACCATTTTTTGCTCTCTAACACAAATACTTTTTTCCTTGACCTAGATTGAATACCAATACACGTTGTCAGCAAGTTTGGTGAATATCCAATAAAAAGTGTTTGTGTTAGAGAGCAGAAAATGCTGAAACAGTCATTTTTTAATTATTCAAGGACAATAACTCAGACATGCCTTATGCGATTTTGCTAGTTATTGAACCTGACCTAGATTCTATACTAATAAACATTTGTAGCAAGATTGGTGAAGATAAAAAAGTGTTTGAGTTAGAGAGCGGACAAGGCCGAAAGAGTCATTTTCAGCAAGCTCAAGGTATAGATCCTCCGTAATCGCTTACCCATGGTGAATAATATGTACACGTTGTCACTGGATCAAATAGTGTTTAACCCTGTGTCCATTGGTCGTAACTTTACGGGAGTTTACAAACTGTTTGAATCTAGAAAGACGCCGTGTAGAGCGGCGTCTCATCTGGATCCAAACTGTTTGACACTAGTCTTAAGGTCTGTTTAATTAAAACAATGCATAAATCTAAACTGAACAAATTTGCAGACGACAATGCCAAAGCAGACGTCTGTGCAGCAGAATAAGGGTTAACAGGGTAATTCTCAGTGCTCCAGCTATACACATGTAACCGGGAGTAATCTGAACTAATCTAACATTTTCTCACTCATTTCAGCACCGAATGATATGGTGTTACTACTGATTAAACCGTCTCTTCGAGGCAATTTTAATGAGTATGACACCATTGGGTTTAAAAGCAGAAATAAAGATTTTAGTTTTTCGAAATACTTCCGTTATCTGAAGCCCTGTATTTACAGAGTTGTCCTTCTTTCCATTCACAAGGGAGGCTTTTTAATTTGTGCAGCACAAAAATATTATAAATAAAATTTAACAAGAGTTGTCAGAGAGACAACAAAGCTCGCCATCTGCACATTTAGAAACTTAAAAGCACACTCAAGGTCACCGAGTTCAACCTTTTTGCCTGCATGGAAAGGTCTTGTCCATATACACATGAAAATCAAATACATGTATGAAGTTACACCTCAGGCGACATATGAAATATAAGCATTTTTAGAAACCTAAACACAGATTTCGAAACCTTAACCCTGGATCTAAGTTCAAGGTCAAGGTCACAGGGGTCCAAATTTTTCTGTGCATGGAAAAGTTTTGTCCATATACACATACACACACATACCAACTATGAAAGCAACCCTCAAGGGACATAGAAGTTACAAGCATTTTTCGAAACCTAAACACAGATTTCGAAACTTAAACGCGGGCCCTAAGTTCAAGGTCAAGGTCACAGGGGTCCAAATGTTTCTGTGCATGGAAAGGTCTTGTCCATATACACACACATACCAACTATGAAAGCAATACCTCAAGGGACATAGAAGTTATAGGAATTTTTCGAAACCTAAACACAGATTTCGAAACCTAAACGCAGGCCTTAAGTTCAAGATTCAGGTCACAGGGGTCCAAATGTTTCTGTGCATAGATAGGTCTTGTCCATATACACACACATACCAACTATGAAAGCAATACCTCAAGGGACATAGAAGTTATAGGCATTTTTCGAAACCTAAACAAAGATTTCGAAACCTAAACGCAGGCCCTAAGTTCAAGGGAAAAGGCCACAGGGGTAAAAATATTTATGTGCGTGGACAGCTCTTGTCCATATACACACACATACCAACTATGAAAGCAATACCTCAAGGGACATAGAAGTTATAGGCATTTTTCGAAACCTAAACACAGATTTCGAAACCTAAACTGTTTCAGTCATTTTTGCACTCTAAAACAAACAGCTTTTATCGGATATTCACCAAACATGCTGAAAATATTTATTCATACAAAATTTAGGTCTAGTTTGATTATTACTAAAATCGCATGTGGCATATCTGAGTTTTTGCCCTTTATGTATTAGAAATGACTAATTTCAGCAAGTTTTGCTCTCCAACACAAATACTTTTTTTTTAATCTTCACCAAACTTGCTGAAAGTTTTCATAAATATAAAATCAAGGTTAGGTTTGAATCCTACCAAAATCGCATGAGGCATGTTGGAGTAATAGCCCTTTAATTATTAAAAAATGGCTGTTTCAGCCTTTTTTGCTCTCTAACACAAAGAGTTTTCATCGGATCTTCACCAAACTTGCTGAAATGCTTTATTTATATAAAATCTAGGTCCAGTGTGATTATTACTAAAGTCCCATAAGGATTATCTTAGTTATTGCCCTTTATGTATTAAAAAGGACTGTTTCACCATTTTTTGCTCTCTAACACAAATACTTTTTTCCTTGACCTAGATTGAATACCAATACACGTTGTCAGCAAGTTTGGTGAATATCCAATAAAAAGTGTTTGTGTTAGAGAGCAGAAAATGCTGAAACAGTCATTTTTTAATTATTCAAGGACAATAACTCAGACATGCCTTATGCGATTTTGCTAGTTATTGAACCTGACCTAGATTCTATACTAATAAACATTTGTAGCAAGATTGGTGAAGATAAAAAAGTGTTTGAGTTAGAGAGCGGACAAGGCCGAAAGAGTCATTTTCAGCAAGCTCAAGGTATAGATCCTCCGTAATCGCTTACCCATGGTGAATAATATGTACACGTTGTCACTGGATCAAATAGTGTTTAACCCTGTGTCCATTGGTCGTAACTTTACGGGAGTTTACAAACTGTTTGAATCTAGAAAGACGCCGTGTAGAGCGGCGTCTCATCTGGATCCAAACTGTTTGACACTAGTCTTAAGGTCTGTTTAATTAAAACAATGCATAAATCTAAACTGAACAAATTTGCAGACGACAATGCCAAAGCAGACGTCTGTGCAGCAGAATAAGGGTTAACAGGGTAATTCTCAGTGCTCCAGCTATACACATGTAACCGGGAGTAATCTGAACTAATCTAACATTTTCTCACTCATTTCAGCACCGAATGATATGGTGTTACTACTGATTAAACCGTCTCTTCGAGGCAATTTTAATGAGTATGACACCATTGGGTTTAAAAGCAGAAATAAAGATTTTAGTTTTTCGAAATACTTCCGTTATCTGAAGCCCTGTATTTACAGAGTTGTCCTTCTTTCCATTCACAAGGGAGGCTTTTTAATTTGTGCAGCACAAAAATATTATAAATAAAATTTAACAAGAGTTGTCAGAGAGACAACAAAGCTCGCCATCTGCACATTTAGAAACTTAAAAGCACACTCAAGGTCACCGAGTTCAACCTTTTTGCCTGCATGGAAAGGTCTTGTCCATATACACATGAAAATCAAATACATGTATGAAGTTACACCTCAGGCGACATATGAAATATAAGCATTTTTAGAAACCTAAACACAGATTTCGAAACCTTAACCCTGGATCTAAGTTCAAGGTCAAGGTCACAGGGGTCCAAATTTTTCTGTGCATGGAAAAGTTTTGTCCATATACACATACACACACATACCAACTATGAAAGCAACCCTCAAGGGACATAGAAGTTACAAGCATTTTTCGAAACCTAAACACAGATTTCGAAACTTAAACGCGGGCCCTAAGTTCAAGGTCAAGGTCACAGGGGTCCAAATGTTTCTGTGCATGGAAAGGTCTTGTCCATATACACACACATACCAACTATGAAAGCAATACCTCAAGGGACATAGAAGTTATAGGAATTTTTCGAAACCTAAACACAGATTTCGAAACCTAAACGCAGGCCTTAAGTTCAAGATTCAGGTCACAGGGGTCCAAATGTTTCTGTGCATAGATAGGTCTTGTCCATATACACACACATACCAACTATGAAAGCAATACCTCAAGGGACATAGAAGTTATAGGCATTTTTCGAAACCTAAACAAAGATTTCGAAACCTAAACGCAGGCCCTAAGTTCAAGGGAAAAGGCCACAGGGGTAAAAATATTTATGTGCGTGGACAGCTCTTGTCCATATACACACACATACCAACTATGAAAGCAATACCTCAAGGGACATAGAAGTTATAGGCATTTTTCGAAACCTAAACACAGATTTCGAAACCTAAACGCGGGCCCTTAGTTCAAGGTCAAGGTCACAGGGGTCCAAATAATCTGTGCATGGAAAGGTCTTGTCCATATACACACACATACCAACTATGAAAGCAATACCACAAGGGACATAGAAGTTACAAGCATTTTTCGAAACCTAAACACAGATTTCGAAACCTGAACGCAGGCCCTTAGTTCAAGGTCAAGGTCACAGGGGTCCAAATTTTTCTGTGCATGGAAAGGTCTTGTCCATACACACAGACATACCAACTATGAAAGCAATACCTCAAGGGACATAGAAGTTATAGGCATTTTTCGAAACCTAAACACAGATTTCGAAACCTAAACGCTGGCCCTTAGTTCAAGGTCAAGGTCACAGGGGCCCAAATTTTTTCTGTGCATGGAAAGGTCTTGTCCATATACACACACATACCAACTATGAAAGCAATACCTCAAGGGACATAGACGTTATAGGCATTTTTCGAAACCTAAACACAGATTTCGAAACCTAAACGCGGGCCTTAAGTTCAAGGTCAAGGTCACAGGGGTCCAAATGTTTCTGTGCATGGAAAGGTCTTGTCCATATACACACACATACCAACTATGAAAGCAATACCTCAAGGGACATAGAAGTTATAGGAATTTTTCGAAACCTAAACACAGATTTCGAAACCTAAACGCGGGCCCTAAGTTCAAGGTCAAGGTCACAGGGGTCCAAATGTTTCTGTGGGAAAGCTCTTGTCCATATACACACACATACACCTATGAAAGCAATACCTCAAGGGACATAGAAGTTATAGGCATTTTTCGAAACCTAAACACAGATTTCGAAACCTAAACGCGGGCCCTAAGTTCAAGGTCACAGGTGTCCAAATTTTTCTGTGCATGGAAAGGTCTTGTCCATATACACACACATACCAACTATAAAAGCATTACCTCAAGGGACATAGAAGTTATAGGCATTTTTCGAAACCTAAACACAGATTTCGAAACCTAAACACGGGCCCTACGTTCAAGGTCAAGGTCACAGGTGTCCAAATTTTTCTGTGCATGGAAAGGTCTTGTCCATATACACACACATACCAACTATGAAAGCAATACCTCAAGGGACATAGAATTTATAGGCATTTTTTCGAAACCTAAACACAGATTTCGAAACCTAAACGCTGGGCCTTAGTTCAAGGTCAAGGTCACAGGGGTCAAAATTTTTCTGTGCATGGAAAGGGCTTGATCATATACACACACATACCAACTATGAAAGCAATACCTCAAGGGACATAGAAGTTATAGGCATTTTTTCGAAACCTAAACACAGATTTCGAAACCTAAACGCTGGCCCTTAGTTCAAAGTCAAGGTCACAGGGGTCCAAATCTTTCTGTGCATGGAAAGGTCTTGTCCATATACACACACATACCAACTATGAAAGCAATACCTCAAGGGACATAGAAGTTATAGGCATTTTTCGAAACCTAAACACAGATTTCGAAACCTAAACGCGGGCCCTAAGTTCAAGGTCAAGGTCACAGGGGTCCAATTTTTTTATGTGCATGGAAAGGTCTTGTCCATATACACACACATACCAACTATGAAAGCAATACCTCAAGGGACATAGAAGTTATAGGCATTTTTCGAAACCTAAACACAGATTTCGAAACCTAAACGCTGGCCCTTAGTTCAAGGTCAAGGTCACAGGGGTCCACATTTTTCTGCGCATGGAAAGGTCTTGTCCATATACACACACATACCAACTATGAAAGCAATACCTCAAGGGACATAGAAGTTATAGGCATTTTTCGAAACCTAAACACAGATTTCGAAACCTAAGCGGGGGCCCTAAGTTCAAGGTCAAGGTCACAGGGGTCCAAATGTTTCTGTGGGAAAGGTCTTGTCCATATACACACACATACCAACTATGAAAGCAATACCTCAAGGGACATAGAAGTTATAGGCATTTTTCGAAACCTAAACACAGATTTCGAAACCTAAACGCGGGCCCTAAGTTCAAGGTCACAGGTGTCCAAATTTTTCTGTGCATGGAAAGGTCTTGATCATATACACACACATACCAACTATAAAAGCATTACCTCAAGGGACATAGAAGTTATAGGCATTTTTCGAAACCTAAACACAGATTTCGAAACCTAAACACGGGCCCTACGTTCAAGGTCAAGGTCACAGGTGTCCAAATTTTTCTGTGCATGGAAAGGTCTTGTCCATATACACACACATACCAACTATGAAAGCAATACCTCAAGGGACATAGAAGTTATAGGCATTTTTTCGAAACCTAAACACAGATTTCGAAACCTAAACGCTGGGCCTAAGTTCAAGGTCAAGGTCACAGGGGTCCAAATTTTTCTGTGCATGGAAAGGTCTTGTCCATATACACACACATACCAACTATAAAAGCATTACCTCAAGGGACATAGAAGCTATAGGCATTTTTCGAAACCTATACACAGATTTCGAAACCTAAACACGGGCCCTACGTTCAAGGTCAAGGTCACAGGTGTCCAAATTTTTCTGTGCATGGAAAGGTCTTGTCCATATACACACACATACCAACTATGAAAGCAATACCTCAAGGGACATAGAAGTTATAGGCATTTTTCGAAACCTAAACACAGATTTCGAAACCTAAACGCGGGCCCTAAGTTCAAGGTCAAGGGGGTCCACACTTTTCTGTGCATGGAAAGGTCTTGTCCATATACACACACATACCAACTATGAAAGCAATACCTCAAGGGACATAGACGTTATAGGCATTTTTCGAAACCTAAACAGATTTCGAAACCTAAACGCGGGCCCTAAGTTCAAGGTCAAGGTCACAGGGGTCCAAATGTTTCTGTGCATGGAAAGGTCTTGTCCATATACACACACATACCAACTATGAAAGCAATACCTCAAGGGACATAGAAGATATAGACATTTTCTTAAAATTGTTTACGCCGTTCACGACGACGCCGACGACAACGACGACGACAACGACGACGACGACGACTACACCGGGGGTATTGCAATAGCTCGTCATGTACTTCGTACAGGCGAGCTAAAAAGCGAATTTCTTAGATAAAGCCGGTTTTTGTGAAAGAATCACGTCCTACGTAGTTCAAATGGGGCCCCAAACAAACGTTTTATGCAGGTTTCTCAAAAACACAATGCGGCTTTAAGAGACTTAATAACAGCACAAAGATTATTTCTGACAGTCTTATGTAAACAGTGCATATCAGTCAGAGGGCCCTCATGGCTGCCACTAGTTGACATGAAAAATCCTAAGACTTCCAATTTTTTTTAATTATTTAAGCGCAACATTCCGAATTCTACCGTTAAGCCTGTTTTTAGTTTTAAGATACGTGATGCTTAAAGCAGAATGAAAGTGAAGGCGAATGCGCCTTAATGCGCAATCTGCTTTACTTCCAGCCTGCTTTAAGCTACCATCTTCTAGGATAAAAAAATCGGAAGATTTGGGAAAATCCGGAGAAATAGCAGCCCTGGCCCTCTGTTCAAGATCATCTGTGGTGTTTGTCACTTTGCAGTACATTAATGAGTTAAATCTTACATTCAAACAAAACAGGTTACTTATGCTACTTTGATACTCATGACTAGATGTTTCAGGTAATAGGTCTATTCTTCAAAAGCGTTTACGTTTCATTTAGGAATACCTTACTTCAGAGGGGTAGGGTAGAGGAGATATGTTTACTCTAAAACGAGCATTTCCATTGCAAACAGTTTGGAGCCCGATCAGAAACCGGGTAACCCGGCGTCTGATCAGGTTCGAAACAATTTGCCACTCAGATAGAATTGAAACGTTTGTAGGTTCAAAGGTGTCGTTTCATATTATGTCATTGAGATGCGTTTGCGTTTTGTTTTGTTTAAACGGGATAGAATAACGTCATCTCCACTTCAAAAGCTCTATGAAAAAAGTGTGTATGCTTCATTTAGGAATACCATATTCCAGAGAAGGGCATGACTTGTGTTGTCTTTAATTGAAGTCAGGATATAGTGATTTTAATTATACTAGTGTGAGAAAGATGAAGTGAACTTTAAAAAAATGATGTTAGCGTTTAAAAGATCAAATAATGATAATACACGTATTTGATAATCAATTTGTCGAAGGTACTTTCAATGATAGGCTAGGGAAAAACGTGAATATAATTAAGACGGACTAATATTATTTCAAAGCGAACAGTGTAAAATTTAAGTGATTGGTTAACAAATTAAAGTGAATCAGAAATATCTTGCGCTAATTGGAGGAATAATGGCGTGAAATAACAAAATTTTGTGGAGTTACATGTAAGTGTAACATGATATCTTTATAAAGCTATTATCCCCAATAAACAAATCTCCATAGCGAACAACCTCGTAACAGAGACATAGACTAATATCAGAACGAAACTGCTCCAACACCTCCAACCTAATTTTAGTATCATATCTCTGACACTTTCATGCCTTGAATACTCACCCAAAACCCAAAGGGCGAACCGTTGTTGTACCATTTCAATTGTATCTATGCTGGACATTGTGTGATGATCCCACACACTACATGCATACTCTAGTTATGGAAGAACAAGGGTTTGGTAGATCTAAGTATAACTTCCTCACAAGGGTTTTGTAAGCATAATTTCCGGACAATCCCTTTGGAGAAGTCGTATTAGCGAGATTATACCGTATTGTTTGTTCTACAACTTCAGTGCCTGGCAAAAAGTTAATTTCAAGCCATTCCCACACTTCTACCAATAAAACTAATTTCCGTAGGAGTACCAATATAATTGCACAATTAGATCTATATTTTACTGAAACTCAATTGTGGGAACTCAATTACTTCCGTTAAAATGTTTACTTTTTACATTTGGGAAGATGTTATTCTTTCTCAGTAAACGTGATTACTGTAAACGTGATTGCCCTATGTGTTACATGTATACAGTGAAGGAGACATTATTCTTTCTCAGTAAACGTGATTACTGTAAACGTGAGTGCCCTATGTGTTACATGTATACAGTGAAGGAGACATTATTCTTTCTCAGTAAACGTGATTACTGTAAACGTGATTGCCATATGTGTTACATGTATACAGTGAAGGAGACATTATTCTTTCCCAATAAACGCCTTTACGCTTAAACTATTATTTCAATTGCAAACAGTTTGGAGCATGATCAAATGCCGGATAACCCGGCGTCTAATCAGGCTCCAAACTATTTGCCACCTGTATAATAATAAATAGTCAGATTTATAAAAAAAATGTTATTTTTGTACGTTTTAATGCAATGCGTTTGCGTTTCGTTTGCGTTTAAACGGGAAAGAAAAACGTTTTCACCACTGTACATTGCAGTTTGCAGACAGATCAAATACAGTTGAGATTTTTTTTTATTTCCAAATAAACGCGTTTACTCTAGACTTATTACAGGGCTGCCACAAGTTGATTTTGAAAAATCCTTAGATTTCCAATTTTTTTTTTCAAGCGCAATAACTTAATCAGGTTGAAATTAAAACAGAATTTACAGCTTTACTTTCAAACAACCATCTCTTAGGATAAAAATATCAAGATTTCGGCAAAATCCGGAGAAATGGCAGTCCTGTTTTTATTTCTAATGCAGACGGTTTGTAGTCAGATTAAACGTCGATAAACCCGGTGTCTGATCAGAGCTCACCCGTTTGTCATTCGGATGAAAATAGATAGTAAGAACTTAAAAAAGGAATATGTAATTTCCATAATTTTATTGCATTGTGTTTGCATTTGAGTTGCGTTTAAACGGGAAAGAACAACGTCTTCTCCATATATACTATACATTTCATGCAACTCGACATATGATCTTGTTTTTGAATTTTCATACATTGTCAACCTTTTTTTTCCAGGAAGTTTCTTTTCTTCATATCAGTGCAATGCGTTTACGTTTACCTTCTTTGAGATGGACCAAGAACCACGTCTTTTCCACTGTACATTGTTCAATCCCTCTCTGAAAATTACAGTAACAGAATATTCAGTCTTGGGATTGATTCTCAAACGGAAAGTTTGACTAAACAAAGTTATTATTCTATTTAATTTAAATTCGAGAAATAAACAAGTTCGGTGTGTGCGAAAATGAACATAACATTCATAACCAGGACTCTAGTTAAGACGGGGTTACTTGAACAAATCCAAATTTCCTTATTCATTTTAGCACCAAATTCTATGGTGTTCTACTCATTAGAATTGCCTCAGACTCTAGTATGAAGTAGTACACAATGTATTTAATGCAGACTTATTTTTTTTTATCTGGGGTCATGTGTCGTAGCGCATCGAATACAGTGGTAAATACGCTATTCCTACCCACTCTACAAGTTTCTTACGCGTTCGTTAACCGTTCACTATGCGTTTATTATCCGTTTCGTTAAACGACTTTCCTAGCCGTTTCTTTACGCGTTTATTTACGCGTTTAAAAGAGCCCGGATGAAAGGGTCATCACTTAGCCGACGGACCCCTTAACTTCAGCGGTTTACACATACACTTTATGACATGTGTATTACAGAACATTAGGTGGTATCGCCGATAACATTGCTATCTTTAATTGGCAATACACTGTTAATTCCCCGATATCTGAGTGGCATATATAGGCGGGTTACATAAATAGATTGGTTACAGGCGGGTGGTCAGTGCCTGTCGATTAGATCCGAAATCTCCTCGTGAAACGGATACCTGAAGCACCAATCGCAGCATCTCTGGTATAATCGTTTATTAACGCGTTGAAACGGGTTAAGATCGTTAGGCGTTAACAGTTCGTTAAGCGTTCGTTAACCGTTCACTATGCGTTTCTTACGCATAGATTAACGCGTAAATGGGTAGGAATAGCGTATTTACCACTGTAACACTGTTCTTCTCGTGTCGTAAATTAGAAAAATATATCAAAGATAAACGTTCAAAAAGGCATGTGCCACTACTTTCGAGACCAGGGTACAATGTAGTAATTAAATAGTTTGTTTTATAGTTTCATATCAGCCATTGGGTGGTGATGTCGTGAACGAACGTATTGTTTCTTTATTTTCTGATTATAAAAGTTTACCAGTTTGGTATAACGTCTTATTTCTTAATTATGTTTAACTTTGGCGGGCTTCCATAAACGGAGCAGAACATAGCTCCTTTTGGAGGAGCAACGGAGCTCTGTTTATAGGAGCAAACGGAGCTTCCTATTGCATTATATTCACGTGAATCTTTTGTTATCCTTGTGGTATATAACTGATGTAATGTATTTAGGCGAAGTCTTTTTTCTTTTATTTCTTGCGGACTAAACACTTGAAACACGTAGATCCTCTTCAGGCAATATTTTAGGTTTTAGAATAAAGTATCAGATTAAAAATGCTGGTGAATAAATTATAGTGATTGGATTTATTTGTTTGAGTGATTTAACTCGGCAGTTCTTACAGTCTTACACTAATTCACTTTAAATGTAGAAAAAGTTTGCCACATGTGAATCGATTATACATATAAACCAATCAGTATATTTGAGCTGATCTGGACACATGTTTATAAAGTGGTTGAGTTGAGTTTCAGGGCATTCTCAAGTGTTTGATTGATAACCAGATTTGATCAGTTTCCTCATATCTGACTTATCAATAGCCTAATCCTTTAACTCTCAATAACGCCAAAATGCGCGTTTGTAAACAGTTTGGATTCTAATCAGACGCCGCGTAACGTATAAAAAAACAATTTAATTGGCATGTTAAATTGCATGAGTTACATAAACTTCTTAAATGTGAGATTTCATTTAAATGTCCAGACAAAGAGATTGGGGTTTTGACATACAGTGGAGAAACAATAATCTATTTTAGCGTAGCTTTTAATCCCTCCACGACCTTTCTCTTTATTATTTGCAAACAGTTTGGAGTTATCCATCGTCTGACCAAGATCAAAAGTGTTTGGAAGTCATCGATATTAATTATGTCAAATTGCTTAAAATTATATCTAAAATGTTCTTTAGCGAAAAATAAAATACAGATGCCAATCATTAAAGCGGATGACGTCACGGTAGTCAAAGGATTTCTATCCACTCTAAAGTACTCGTACTTTAATATTCCTACAATAAAACTGAACATTTTAGAACAATGATTTACATGAGAAAAAATAGGGAATAACTATAAAAGCAAAGTAGCAAAACATGTTATTCATAACAAATAGCAGTGTTGAATAATACAGTAAAACCTCTCTATTACGCCCACTAAATTGTGATAATTATTAGGTGTTTAAGACAGGTGACTGTAAAAATGTAACAGTAAAACAGAAAGCTCCTTCAGGAGCGTTCTGTTTAACTGTCACCTTGCTTTAATCTATCACCTGTATTTTATATAATCAATTAGCCTTCGATTTAGTGGTACATGTAGTAACCGAGAGGCTTGACTGTATAATAAAAACTCTTGTTTACGATTCCATAATCAATTCCTCCTTGAACCTAATTTGCATGTATTTTTGACATTTCGCTGATGAAATATTGTTTACTTAAGTTGTCCTTTTACCCCGAGTCAGTGTGTGTGTGTGTGTGTGGGGGGGGGGGGGGGGGGGGGGGGGGGGGTAAGAGAGTATTTGAAGGTCTAACGTCTCTCCAGGTCAATATAGATTAATTATGGCGGGACGCCTCCTATTTCTCCATACAAATTAAGTTATTTCTCCACAATAGAAATATTTCCCCTTTATACAGCTATGAGCACGCTCCATTATTGATAGGTCCTGTATCCTAGCAGACGGTAGCTTAAATGCTTAAAGTAAAGCAGAATTCTCTGCCAGGAGCATACTGCTTCATGTAAAGCCTGATATATACAACCATCTGTAGTATCTACTATCTGTTTTCATTATTGAAAAAAAATATGATGATAATTTAACAATAGAGGTTAGTAATGTACTCGTTACATCCAAGTAGCGTTACTGTGGAGGAGAGGGATACATATTAGTCGAATTGGAAATACATGTAGTTGAAACCTTTAGTAACCGACAGTAATCTATTTATTGTCACAAAAATATCAATGTTATTTAATTAGGTAATGTCAACAAAAAGTTCTTTCGAAAATAATTATCAGCTCTCATTAATTATCATTAGATCTAGATAGTATTAAAGTTATTACACCACTTTTAAACGAAAACATTTACTTTCCAAAAAAAGTTGCTTGTTTTATTGTTTTCGCTAACATATTTGTTAAGTCAAAAAATTCAAATACCTAAAATCTAAATTTAAGAAATAAAAGCAGATGAAATTTGTTTAAGAATGATGACGTCATGGCAGTAAATGGGGTTAACGTCATTAAGGGGGACGCTTTAGCGAGAAAAGCTGAAAAATAACTTCATTTATCCTCTTTATTCGTTTATCCAGAACCCTTAGCGAAAAAGGATTATAAAGATAATCAATTTAAATGGAAACTGGGAGATACATTGAACGAATATGAGAAAAAACAGTTTTCTAACTGAAAATAACAATAAAAGTAATCAAACAACTTAATTGTTTAAACAAATACCAGTTATTCAAACTAACCTTCGGCTGTAAATGCAGCGCCGCGAATTCTTATTATGCCGGAAGTTTGACGTCATCATCCGGTCTTCAAAGTTTCACTAACATTCCAAGGTTTTTTTCAGCATTGTTTTCGGCTATTATGCTGCCCGCATCTACTACCTAACCGGAACCGCTTTTTGCGATGACGTAAGCAAACCGCACGCGCTATTGCAAGCGTTTTTGTGAGGCTTCCGGAAATGTAAGAAGGGTCCGTTTTACGAGAATGAAGGATACATGAACTCAAGAATATTATCAGATACAACTATATAAATGCAATGTCTTAACTTAGCAATGTATTTCTCGTGTCCTAGAGAAAGTAGACTGATTCTCCTGAACCCCCACCACCCACAACTAACAAGCTTTTGAAAGTTCGCCAAAACCTTTCTCGGCTTTTACATGGTAGTTGGGGCGACAGAATGCACATGTATTATATAGATAATAATATATCATTGAATGAGATAGGACTGGTTTATTCTGCGAGGGGAAAAAGCCAGTTACCGCGAGGCTTTACATATTTATTGTGGTTTTATTGTACGTCTAAGAATTTCTTTCTCCGCTTGTTGTTTTGAAAATAAAATAGTTCCGGTTTATTCATACACCTACTATATAGTCCAGCGGATAGCTGAAAAATCGTGCACTTTGTGATAAAAGCATGAAACTTGGCACACATGCATTTCATGGCATAAGAAAGAAAAATAGCTATAGTGCCAAGCTCGATTTGACCTCTGACCTCCATGGCGGCCATTTTTTAAAATGGGCGCCACGGTTGTAATACTGGGTGGCTTTAAAAAGACTTCAGGGTCTAAATCAGTGGGATTTCTGCATGTAATTGCTCGTGTCAGATAGAAATATGCTTCACAGTCATACAATATTTGACTAATTTCTGCCTTTCCATTTTCATGTCCCGAAATTGAAAACATTCAGGATCAAATTGTTATCGATGATTAGATGAAATATCCATTATTATTCGAAGAACCACTTTTCGACAACTTTAAGCAACTTTCTTCATAGCATATTGCAAGACATCCACTTGCTTACAGCAGACTAAAACTATTGCATAAAATCATTCTACAGTGTTCCTCCCCACAACGACCCTCCTAACATCCTAACAACGAACCCCTTCTTACAACAACGCTTTCCGCACTTCCTTAAACAAGACAATTATGTCTAATCATTTTTTACTGCTGCAATATCGTCTGCTTAAAACTGTCGTCTGCTATTTTACTCAAAGTTAGATATAAGTGGACATTTTGAAACAAGCTTTTAAGTAATGTGTTAAACACCTCTGACTTGAAAATCCCTCTAAACCGGAAATGTATGTTATCCCCACTCATGTCCGGTGTATAGGGGTTTCACTGTAGCATAAAATATTTTTAAACTGCTAATATACTTAAATATTTGTTTATGAATATGTATGTTGTGTCTATGTCACAGAGTCAGATTTACCTGTTTATCTATTCATATATATGCTTAGTTATCCATCTTTGTCCGTCATTTCATCTCATTATTTCATCACCTCATTGAGTTACTTTCGTTTTGATGCTAACCCTAACCTCTAACCCTAGTTGACCTTTGGTGGCGGGAAGCTACGTCATATCCCACAATTCCTAGCAGTCACCTGTGCACTTGGTAATAAACTACTGTTGACGAAGGTCGCATGTTTATTGTTGCACAGGCCATTTTCCCATTCTAGCGTGCCCGCCTTACATTTCAGGTATTTATTGTATATGAAAGTAGCTTAGGTATTTTTCCACCTTTTGCCATTCATCATTTTCCATGTCATTTCATTTATATCATTTATTCATAACTTTTCCTTGCGTGGCAAGGGCACTTGGTAATAAACTACTGTTGACGAAGGTCGCATGTTTCTTGTTGCACAGGCCATTTTCCCATTCTAGCGTGCCCGCCTTACATTTCAGGCAACCCACCCAACTAAGAAAGAACTCACATCAACCCAGAAGTATTGCGCATTTGAGGTTGGTAACATTTGGTGGCCAGTGTTCTCTTGGTTCGGTTGGCATTGGGTGCGAATTGGTCGGCCATTACAACGGCTAGCGCCGAGGAGACCGGATGACACCGGGGGTGTTCCGAAGTGACGTCACTACCGGGGATTCCGCCATTGGAATGTGGTGTAAACAAACACACGTTGGAGTGAAGTAAACAGTGTTGAGTATACGCAAACCAGTGAACTGTTTATTTTGTAATATCTACCGCGTGTCAGTGATATAGTAATGTGTTTCCGTGGTTTATCCATTTAGCAGATTACACGTCAGTTGTTTGACATTATGCTAGTGACACCTGTTCGTCTTACGCTATACACATCAGCATGAACGTTATATAAACTTTCCCTACGCTTGAAGCAGGATACGCTATCTACTTTGCATTAAATATAATAAACAGATCCTTCAGGTTGAATTCAGTGCTGCAGTGACAGTGACACTCTAAAGTGACATAAATATAAGTGAATTCATCAGTGACTATAGACACTTAGAATTAGTTTTGGTTGTATTATTTATGTATTATATATTTGTTAACATGTGCTATAGTTTCAATTCACTTTTTCAGATGTCATTGTGTACTTGAATGGGTTGTTGTTGTTGTGTGTATGTGTGAGATTGGCACCTTTGGCACGTCACAGTCCAGCACAAGCTAACAGAGTTTACAGATTGTTGAGCACTTTGGTATTGGTGAGCACTTTAACCTACTAACATCCTTTATCTTCATAGTCATCCATCCATACATCATTTTCAGAGTGTCTCCATCTACATGAAAGTTGCAAACAGTATTTCTGTAATACTATATAACCCTGTGAAGTTTCATCAAAACCAGTTATTGAAAATTGTTCTGTTGATGAAGTTTGACAGGTTGCTGTATCATCTGTAAATTCAGTTTATATGATAGATACTTATGTAGACTGTTGCTAGTGTCACATGGTGTAGATAGATATCTGGTATAGCATAGTAGATTGGTATCTGGTATAGCATAATAGATTGGTATCTGGTATAGCATAATAGATTGGTATCTGGTATAGCATAATAGATTGGTATCTGGTATAGCATAATAGATTGTTATCTGGTATAGCGTAGTAGATTGGTATTTGGTATAGCGTAGCAGGTCGGTATTTGCGTATAGCTATTAATATAGTGGATCACTGTTTACATATGGCATAGCAGGATATTTTTGTGTATAGCTTAGTTAACTGGTATTTGTGTAAAGAACAGTTGAAAGTGGTAGACTGCAGTAAGCTCATTAGTTCAAACTGTTACATCTCTCTTGATTGTACAAATATTTGGAAATTGAGTAATAGGCTTTATAGATCTAGTTCTAAAAAAAAAAAAGAAAAAAAAAAGAGTTGTCTTTTCATTTAGAATTTGAAAGCCAAAATATAATTTCATAAGCATTTTCAGAATTTCAGGCGTAACTATTTTTTCCCACAGTCCATTGGTGTGCTTATTCTCATTTGGTTTTTGTTGACATTTATACCCTGTCAAGATGAGTTATGTGCCATGGAATGCTGAATTGAATTATTATGTTGAACAGGTAATGAGATCAGGTCTTTCTAATGTAGCCCCTGTAAGGCAAGCAGGCCCGAACATAGCCCCTAGGCTAAACTTTGATGGGCTTAACCGGAGCGCTCCACCTGTTGTTGTTCATTCAACTCCAGCACCTCAGAACACTACTTTTGTTAGACCTCAGCCTCCCTTGTTTAATTCCTTAAATCAGACCCCTGGTCATGATAGGTCAAGTCATACAGGATTAAATCCTAGGACGCCCAAATTGTCAGAATTTTCAGGTCAGACGACAGGAGATGACTTCGACATTTGGAAGTATGAGGTAAATTGTTTATTGAGGGGTAGGCAATACATGTATACAGATCACAGCATTTTGGAAGCCATTAGGAGAAGTTTAAAGGGAAATCCCAGGACAGTGCTGTTGCACTTAGGAGAATTTGCAACTCTTACAGACATCATGTCAGAGTTGGAAGGATTATATGGGAATGTAGCATCCAGTGAGAAGCTCAAAGAGCAGTTTTATTCTGCTGTTCAGGGAGAGAAAGAGACCGTAGCAGAATATAGTCTTAGGCTGGAGCAACTTCTACGTCGTCCTGGCATAGGATTGGATCCGTTTACTAAGAACGAGATGTTAAGAAGTAGGATGTGGTCAGGGCTACGGAATGAGATGTTAAAGAATGTTTCCCGTTATAAGTTCGAGAGCATTCGAGACTTCAACACATTAAGAGTAGAGCTGAGAAAGATTGAGCAGGACTTGGAACGGAGCAAATCTACAGATAAGGAAGTATATAAGGACACCACACCAGCAGAGCCTGATAAGAAAGACAGAAAAGAGACCAAGGAAGAGACAGTTTCCAAAGAAGACGTTTCTGCTTTCATGACATCCATTGAAAACCGGATGCTCAAGCAGATGCAGGAGCTTTCTGAGCAGGTAAGTAGGGTAAATAACCGTATGGATGCCATGGACAGAGACATTAAATCCCTCAAGAAAGAGAAAGATTGGAATAGAGGTAAAGATAACAGGGATGGACAGAACAGAAGATGGGGTGATAACAGGAACTGGGAAAAGAAGCAGGAGAACCAGACAAAAGAGAAGACGGATTTAAACAAGCAAGGACCTCCTCCGAAGGGTCAGTAGGGGATCCTAATTTGAGAAAAGACCCTAAGCTTCTTCCTCTCATTGGCAAAGCAGCAGAGAGCAAGGTGTTGGTCAACAATCAGGAATGCGCTGCCCTTCTAGATTCTGGATCCATGGTCACGCTTTTGAGTGAATCCTTTTATAACTCCCTTACTCCAAAGCCAGATCTACTCAGTCTTTCTGACTTTAAACTGGATATCAGGGGAGCTAGTGACAGTTCTGTTCACTATCTTGGCTATATCATTCTTGATATTAGTATCCCTTCCTCTGATCTTTCACCCGTTTCCGTCCCTACCCTTATTGTTCCAGATACTAAGTATTCGGCAACAGTGCCTCTTCTTATAGGTACCAACGTTCTCCAGCAGTTCAAGGCAAATACAACAGAGACTATTTCTTCTGCTTTCAGTGAAGCATTTTCTGCTTTACCTCATTCACATGTTATTCCTGTGAAGGCTGTTTGTTATAGGGCAATTGTCTTGCAACCTCATGAGACTCGTACCGTCCAGGGTAGAGTAAGGAGTACAGATGGTCTGAAATTGGGCGTTACAGAAACCATGGATTCAAGTCATTACTTGAATATCTGTCCACGGTTAGTTGAGGTAAACCCTGACCGGAGTTTTTCCAAACTTCCTGTTCGGGTTTGCAATTTGTCTGCTCGACCTATCACCATTTCACCTAGGAGCCTCTTGTGTCATCTTCATGATGTTGATGTTGTTAAAAGGGTTGACCCATTTGAGCATGCAGATCCGAAGGTTGATAACTCTGACAAGTCTTTGAAAGAGCTTGGTGTTTCAGTCTCTACTGATTCTTTATCCGGACAGGAGCATTCTGAAGCCATTTCTTTCCTTGAAAAATGGAAACATATCTTTTCAACTGGTATCACTGATCTTGGGTGTACTCCCTTGGTTGAACATGAGATTGAGTTGTCGGAACTAGTCCCTTTTAAGGAACCTTATCGTAGAATACCCCCAGGCATGTTCGAAGAAGTTCGGGAACACTTGAAGGAGATGTTGGACGCGGGTGCTATAAGGGAATCTCACAGCCCCTTCTCGTCGAATGTAGTGCTGGAGCGGAAACAGGACCGATCTTTGAGATTCTGCATTGATTTTCGTCGGCTGAATAACCGTACCATTAAAGACGCCTATTCCCTGCCCAGGATTGAGGAAACAATCGATTGCTTGTCGGGATCAAGATATTTCACAAAACTTGATTTAAGATCTGGGTATTGGCAGGTACCTATGAAAGAATCTGACAAGTCTAAGACTGCTTTCTCGGTTGGTCCGCTTGGATTTTACGAGTGCAACCGCATGCCATTTGGGCTTACCAACGCCGTCGGAACGTTCCAGCGCTTGATGGAGCGCAGTATGGGTGAGCTGCACCTTAAGGAATGTCTGATTTACTTGGACGACATTATTATTTTCAGCGACACCCTAAAGGAGCACTTCAAGCGGCTGGAGAGTGTTTTCGAGAAGCTTGAGCAAGCGCGGTTGAAACTCAAGGGGTCCAAGTGTGAGTTTTTCCAGCAGCAGGTGAAATATCTTGGGCATCTTGTCAGTAGTCGTGGGATTGAAACTGATCCTGATAAGATCCAGGCGTTGAGAGAATGGCCAGTTCCTTCTTCTATAAGTGAGCTGAGAAGTTTCTTAGGTTTCACTGGGTATTATAGGCGCTTTGTTCCAGGTTTCTCACAGATTTCCAAGCCCCTTAATGATCTTCTAGTTGGACATCCGACCAATAAGGGTAAATCTGGTAAGGCTTCAACTCCTTGGCTCTGGAGTGACAGTCAACAGCAGGCTTTCAATACTCTTATTGATAAGCTCACTTCTCCACCTGTCTTAGCTTACGCTGATTATAGCAAGCCTTTTGTCATTCATACTGATGCCAGTTCTTCTGGGCTTGGTGCTGTTCTCTACCAAAACCATGATGGAGCCTCAAAGGTAGTAGCTTATGCTAGTCGTGGTCTTCGCCCCAATGAGCGAAACTACCCTGCACATAAGTTAGAGTTCCTTTCCCTTAAATGGGCCGTAAGTGACAAGTTTCATGACTATCTCTACGGAAACAGTTTTAAGGTCATAACTGATAATAATCCTCTGACTTATGTGCAGACTTCGGCTAAGCTCGATGCGACGTCCCATCGATGGTTGGCAGCTCTTTCCAATTACAATTTCAGTATTCAGTACCGTTCTGGGAAGCAGAATATCGACGCTGATACTCTGTCACGTCTGCCAGCTATTAAGCAGGCCAGAGGTGCCACAGGTTCACAGGAAACAGTTCTTTTCCCTGAGGTAATAAAAGCCCTGATGGATGTCCATCTTGTTGGCATTGAGAACTCACCAGCGATCGGTTGTGTTTGTATTGTACAGGATGTATCCCTGTTAAAGGAAACAGATGATTTTGGAGTCGACTGCAGCGGCATCAACTGGGAGCAGGAGCAAGCCTCAGACCTTACTATATCCAGAGTCATTCAGATTGTCCGTGCTGGACATAAACCCACTAGCAGACAAGCTGCTAAGGAACCAGAAGCAGTTCGCCGCTATTTGAGAGAGTGGGGTAACTTGTACCTGTCTAATTCTATCTTGTATAGAAAGGGAACATGTAGTGGTCAACCTGTAACTCAGCTTATCTTGCCAGAGCCATACTTCGATATAGTGTTTACTGGCTTCCATGATGAAGCTGGGCATCAGGGTAGAGATAGGACCATGGCTCTTTTGAAGTCTCGGTTCTTTTGGCCACAGATGGACTATTTTGTAGAAAGAAAGGTCAGAAATTGTCCTCGTTGCATCTGAAGAAAGACCAAGGTTCGACCTGCAGCTAGTCTTGTTTCGGTTCAGTCTTCTTATCCATTACAGTTTGTTTGTATGGACTATTTATCTTTGGAGATGTCATCTGGCGGTTTTGAGAATGTCCTAGTAATTACCGACCATTTTACCCGGTTTGCCCAGGCTATACCCACCAGGAATCAGACCGCCCATACAACAGCCAAAGTTCTTTTTGAGAATTTCTTCTGTCACTATGGATTTCCCTGTAGGCTCCATAGTGACCAAGGACGTAATTTTGTAGGTGCTGTCATTAAGGAGCTTTGCACTATTGCCAGCATCGACAAGTCCAGAACAACACCGTACCATCCAGAAGGCAATGGCATGCCTGAGCGTTTCAACCAGACCCTGTTGAACATGCTTGGTACATTAGAGGAATGCAAGAAATCCAATTGGAAGGCCCATGTACCTGCCTTGGTCCATGCGTACAATTCAACACGGCATGAAAGTACCGGACTCACTCCCCACTTCCTTATGTTTGGTAGGCACCCCCGTTTAGCAGTAGACGCTTTTCTTGGGATTGAGCCGGACACCATCAAGCATAAAAGTTATTCCAATTATGTGACTGGTCTTAAGAGTCGTCTTGACTATGCATATAAAGTGGCATCCAGAGAGGCAAGGAAACAGTCGAAACGTCACAAGAGGCGCTATGACCTTAGAGTGCGAAGCGTTAAGTTGGAGCCGAGCGACAGGGTTCTCATCCGTAATGTTGGGATTAGAGGAAAGCATAAGCTTGCGGATAAGTGGGATAGAGATATCTATATTGTGATTGACCAGCCACATCTAGACATTCCTGTGTTCAGGGTGAAGAAAGAGCATGGCAGGGGTGGGGTTAAGACCCTACATAGGAACCACCTGTTGCCATTTATGTCTCTTCCTCTTAAGCCTTCAGCAGAGAAATCTGCAAAAGATAGATCTTTACTTGACACTTCACAGTCCTTTTTGGATCAGTCTGGTCATTTACCTATAGAGTCACCGGCAAGTCTACATTCAGATGGACAGACAGTTTCCATTCCCTCTGCAGAACTGTCCTCTGCAGATTCTTCTCTATCCTTGTCTTTAGAGACTCCGTCTATGACAGACACTCCTCCTGTGCCCTCTGGTATCCCTGTGAAGCCCTTGACACAGAGTTCCCCGACTACACACTCGACAAAGGGCAAGCGTTCAGTTAAGTATGTTATACCAGCAAGGCGTCATGAAATTAGCCCTTTGGCTGAGCCATATATACCATGCAGACCAGAGCGTGCAAAGAATAGACCAAAATGGTTGAAATCCAATGAATGGATCACATAGTGAGTTGTTTTAAGCCAGTGTGAGATTTGTTCTCACTGAGAAACTGAGTCAGTTTACTGTAGAATTCAGTCCAGTGTTTCAATTTACATGTAATTTGTACATAGATAAGCATAAGAACCTAAAGAGTCAGTATTTTGAAACCCTCATTTGATTTCTTATGTTGTACTGCTACAATCTTTGTAGTATTTGTTATCTAGTCAATTTAACTGTTTTATAGACAGTGAAATTCTGTTATTCAGGCAGGAGCTTGTTATGTCCTTACAGAATTAGTGCCATCTGTAAGGATTTTCATTTGTCTCTTTCTGCCTGTATGAAAGCTAGATGTTAGCCAAATACTGGTGATATTTCATTAATTGAGCTAAATGTAGTCATAACAGTCATTTAGTAACAGTGATTGTATCTTACTTAATTCCATGTGGAATGCATATGAATTAATGTTGTGAATGTTTTAACATTCATCATGCCTAGAGTTCATATAACTCAACATTGCAGTAATGCATTGAATTTAAACTCTTGTAGAGTATTGAGAAATAGTCTGTGAAGTAAATTTTTTGTAAACACTATGGATAGGTGTACACTTGCATATATATGGTGTCTTCTTTACATTTTTCTGAAAGGGAAATGTAACAGGTAGTAGATAAGACTTACATGATAATTGCTTTATTGGAAGATAGTTCACAGTACATAGGCTAGTATAATGTTCCCAGTAGACAAATATTGAGTATGTGCATAAGTTTTGTGCTAGTTATGTAATTATTTACACTCAATTTATTCTGTAGTTTTCTTAACAGAAACTATTGTCAAACTTTGTCGACAGGAGGATTATTGGCTAAGTTCAGTTTGTATTTGTTTAAATGTCGGGGCGACATTTCCCGAAGAGGGGGAGAATGTCACAGAGTCAGATTTACCTGTTTATCTATTCATATATATGCTTAGTTATCCATCTTTGTCCGTCATTTCATCTCATTATTTCATCACCTCATTGAGTTACTTTCGTTTTGATGCTAACCCTAACCTCTAACCCTAGTTGACCTTTGGTGGCGGGAAGCTACGTCATATCCCACAATTCCTAGCAGTCACCTGTGCACTTGGTAATAAACTACTGTTGACGAAGGTCGCATGTTTATTGTTGCACAGGCCATTTTCCCATTCTAGCGTGCCCGCCTTACATTTCAGGTATTTATTGTATATGAAAGTAGCTTAGGTATTTTTCCACCTTTTGCCATTCATCATTTTCCATGTCATTTCATTTATATCATTTATTCATAACTTTTCCTTGCGTGGCAAGGGCACTTGGTAATAAACTAATGTTGACGAAGGTCGCATGTTTCTTGTTGCACAGGCCATTTTCCCATTCTAGCGTGCCCGCCTTACATTTCAGGCAACCCACCCAACTAAGAAAGAACTCACATCAACCCAGAAGTATTGCGCATTTGAGGTTGGTAACATCTATGTAAATTATATGTTACTCATATGTTCATGTACATTTTATGAAATGAGAGTAATAAAGGAACATAAATTTGAAAATCAAAATTCATTTGATCTGTTAGGTAAGTATAATAAAAACAGCATTTCTAAAAACAGAAACAGAAGACGGAACTGAAACTTAATGTTAACAGGCATAACATATTGAATATGTCTAACAAAGAATGTTATAATGTAATGCGAGACAATACTTATATAAACATACATTTACATATGCAATGTGTGGAACAGAACCTTTAAAGACATGATGGACCCCAATTGTTCTCGATAGGGCGGGAAAGTAACCGTAAAAGCATGCAGCATATGCTATACCAATTTCAGTTTGCCTAGTGAGGCCCAGACATACTCATACTCAAGAGTTTTTTCAATGGTTATTTCTAACCAAACTATCACATATAACAGTCGGGACCTCACATGAGACGATTCAATGATTCACAGTAGTACATGTATGCACAAAAAGCATGATTTTGAAAGGTAATTTCCTGACAATGTGTTATCACCGAAAGAAGGCCAGGAAATGTCTTTAAAGAAGTTATACGACCGTACACTGGAAAATACGTCTTGACACAAGAACAATCTTGCCCTGATAACCGTGTCAGTTTTTACACTTAATTCTAAACTGATAAAAAACATATAAGCAACAAAAATGAACTTGTTTAAATGAAAACTTGAAAAAAACTGTAATATTTTCAATGAAACAGAAGATTATGAACATTTTTTTCTAAAATGTAAAGCCTTTTTCGCTTTTATGGCTAAATGCTATTAAACGTCTTCAAATTATGCGGATTCCAAAATAACATCTATTCCATACAAACTTAAATATTAGGTAATAAAATTCACGTTCTCAACCTAATAGGATTATGCATTTACAAAGGATATTATATAAAAAATAAGAGAAGAAATACATATAATATAGATGAATTATTTTTTAAGACATTTCAATTTCATGTATTCCAACTTGATTTTAAAACAAAGATGGTTAACACTCCTAGTTAAGTTCAGTATAAGCATTTGACTAAAAATGTGAAATGATGTGCTTTATTATATTGCCTAGGTGTCGTTTTGTTTGTATGTTTTAAGAATGTATATACTATGTGAAAATATATAACAACAGATGTTGAAACACTTCACCAATATATTTGTATATATATATAAAATTATTTTTTTTACATTTGTACATGACGGGAAAAAACATTGCGGCTCATATGCATTTGAATTATTTGGTATTCCGATAATACATTCCCAGGTATTGTCCTGACAATCACGCCTTCACTGTTATTTGACAACTGTTTCAATTCCAGATTAGACATCGCGTAACGCGGTGTCTGATATGAATCAGTATATTTTATACCACTTTTAGGCTTCTTTGATAAAAATAATGCATAAATCTAATTTTACCAACATTTATAGACTACAATTTTAAGGCAGACGATATTACGACAGGATTAGGGTTGTATAAATGGCATGTTAATCCAGGACTCTAGATATGGAGGAGTAAACTGAACAAATCCAACATGTTTTCACTTATATTAGCAGCAAATCCTATAATGTTATTACTCATTAGAATCGTCTCTTTGAGACAATTCTAATGCGTAGTGACACCATAGAGTTTAATGAAGAAATAAAGATTTCCCCTATCTGGAGCCCTGTTATCTCCTTCAAAGAATGATACAGACGAGAATGATAACAGAATTGCCCTGAGTACTAAAAGAATAAAGAAGTGTGCGATTAATTACTCAAGAAACTCCATTAAAGGTATTAGATAGTCTCGTAGAATTGATGTGATAGCCCTAGATGCTATTTGCAAGGAAATTGTATAAGTGCAAAGTAAATTACTAGGGAAATTCGCAGATCTAATTTCTCTGCCAATAATGTGTCAACACTGTGCCACTAATTCGGCCAATGCGTTTGAAAGGTTAGTTTACATATGCAGTGTTCCCTCCCTACAACGGCCCACCAAACAACGACTCTCTCCCTACAACGACTATTGTCGCAGTTCCCTACAACAGACAATTATATCTAACGTTTTTACTGCTAGTTTAGTTTAAACATATTTTATTTTAATATATACAAAGAAATGGGGTTGGGCCACAACTTCTTACAACATTAGATTCGGCCCTTCCCCTTATGTTTAAACATTCAAAGTAGTGTAACAATGGCTACAAACATATTATTTAATTTTTTAATAACAGTCAAAAGAAGTGGTTAGTGAAAGGCAGAGAAAGGAAGAGGAGAGAAAGGAAGCAGAAGGAAAAGAATAAAATAAAATAAATGCATATTAATTAATTTCTTGTGGTGTGGCAATATTGGATTATCCAACGAAACAGCAGAAAAGTACAATGAGTCATGCATTATGCGACAATTCGAAAGACGTCAAAGGAGCTTGATAGAAGGGTGTACTTCGATGCAGATAAAAACAATGCAGAATTCATCATCTGCTGCAATATCGTTTGTTTAAAATTGTTGTCTGCTGTTTTGTCTCAAAGCTTTCAATAAGTGGACATTTCGATTGAATAAATATAACGACGAGTGACAAACAATTCTTTGTAGACTACGGTAGACCTTGTATATGTATAATTTATTATACATATACAAGGTCTACCGTAGTCTACAATTTTTTATTTTTTTTTAAAAATCGATCTAGATCTACATACACAGGGAAAACAAACATACAATACAAGCACCTGTGGCACCAAGGGTAAAACATCCACTCGTACCAATGCATTGCACATATCACTTCCTCGCCGCATAACTTCAAACATTTGTGTTCGATTCCTTCCAAATTTGGAGATATTATTGCCAAAGGTTTGTTTTACGGATTTTGATAACGTTTATTTTTGTCTAGGTCCTATAGGCAAAACCAGAGGAAAGAATCAAAATGCGAAATTTCTGAGAATTTAACAAAATTTTCAAATCCATTGAATTCTACAATATAATGTTCTTAGACATATCATTGAACAGTTTTTACCTTTCAATTGTACCCATTATTCAAGTGTAAAGCATGCTGGTTTACTAAAAAACGCAATTTGTATCTTTTGCAGTTTTCTGTGAAAAAGTGATATTTTATCTTTTTTACCAGTGCACCAGCATTGGACATTTACATGCGCAAGTCGCAATTGAACCTGTAGAATGGATCTCTAGCTTTCACCCCGGAATATTTTGTCAAAATTAAACAAATCTGTGGAGGTATAAAAGAAGAAAGTGATAGGGTCGATGCATTGTTTCCTTTGGAGGTTATACCTTATGTGCAGACTTTGAGTAGTATATGTTTGTGGGTTTGTGTTAGTGGTACAGTGCCAGAGTTTATTTAGCAAGATCATTAGCAGAACGTTTCAGTTTCTCAGAGTTTAGATAAGCCGGTCTCTGATCAGGCTCCAATCTGTTTGCTATTTAGATTAAAAATAACATTCAGAATTGTCCAAAACTGTTGCAAAGCTTTGTGAAAAAGTGCAATAGTGTTACATTAAACCCATTTGCGCCCAGTGGATTCTTCTACTTTTTATCTAAGGATGCCTCGTCTAAATTGTCATTTTTGTTTTGTTTTATATTGAAATTTCTATTGAAGTAAACAGTGTAGACTCATATAAGAGTTTACTCTGTTTTCCTATGTCCAATATATTACTGGATATTAGATATTGAACTCTTCCTATGTACTTGGAAGACTATTTTATTATAGATATACAAACGTAAACTAAAGACACTGTAGTACTTGCAATACATCCTGTCATACGAAACTCTGGACAATGTGACGTACCATCAGGGTGTACACTGTTTGCTACATGTCTAACAGTGGGGATGAAGTTATTATCCCCAATAACGTGTTTACATGTATACTAAATATTTTAGTTACATTGCAAACATTTTCGAGCAAGATCAGACATCGGCTAACTGTTTGCCATTCAAATTAAAGTTAACACTCATAATTGTTACATACTTGCCATTTGCTTATTTTTTATTGAAATGAGTTTGCGGTTCGTTTGCGTTTACATTGGAAAGAATAACGTCTTCACCACTGTGTGATAGGCAATAATTGCTAAAAAATGCACTTGTAAAGTGGAAAGTACGTACAGTGGAGCAAACGTTTTTCGTTCCCAATAAACGCGTTTACGCTAAAACTATTATTTACATTGCAAAAAGTACTCGGCGTCTGATCAGGCTCAATACTGTTTGCCACTCAGATTGAATAACAATAATTAGACATGTCAAAAATGGTAATTTCCTACATTTAAGTTGCGTTTCGTTTGCGTTTCACTCTTTATCCCCTGAACCTTACAATGGACAATTCCAGTTTGCAATAAAGGCTGCTCCAGTTTAGACTATTTAGATCTGTTTTTGTAATAAATTGCAAAATGACAAACAGTGAAGTTCCTGGTCAGAGGGTCCCTTATTTGCTTATTTTAACCCATTTATACCAAGCGGATTCTTCCATGTTTATATATTGGATTAGTCCATTTTTTATCAAAGGGATGCCTGGTCAAAAATTTTATTTTCATTTTGTTTTATATTTAAAATCCTATCAGCCAATGTAGACTCTGATCAGACGCCGCATAATGCGGCGTCTGATCAGAATCTACACTGTTTCCCTATGTCCCATATATGGGATCGTGGGCACAAATGGGTCAAACACTTCTCTGCCTTACACCGAGTGCGTGTTATTTGCAAACAATTTGAATTCTGACCAGGATCCAAACCGTTTCACACTAATTTCAATATTTCTTAAAGCAAACTATCATAACTTTAAATTTTAGATATAAACGCAGACGCTTATTGTTTAAAATCGATGACGTCATGGTAGCAAAGGGGTTTGTTATGTCCCTTGAGAGAAAAACCTACATACATGTACTAGTTTCACATAGTTTTGATACTGATCAGAGTTACTCGGTATCTGATTAGGATCCATACTGTTTGAAAGTTCAAGTCAAGTCACAATTAGCAGGCATGCGCGTTAAGGCTAGAATTATTGTTTCAAAAGCAAGCAGTTTAGAGTCAGATCAGACCTCGGGTAACCCGGAGTCTGATAAGGTTCAAAGCTGTGTGCCACTCACATTAACACATATAGTTAGAAACTAAAAAGAACGATGAAGTTTCTACATTTTATTGCAGTACGTTTTCGTTTATGTTTACAAGTAATCGGGAGAGAATAACAGTTTCTACTTTACGAGCGGTTTGGTAAACGATTAAGTTTCTACATTTTATTGCAGTACGTTACGAGTAAACGGGAGAGAATGACATTTTCTACTTTACGTGCGGTTTGGTGAAAACGATTTCAATTATCCCTTTCATGATCAAATTAACCGTAGGGGTTTTACCCCTTCACCGCCATATTGTCGTCTGCTTCAATATTGGTGTCTGCAATATCGTTTCAAAATTAGATTTAATGCAGTATACTAAGGACTGTGTTTCATGTGGATTACATATTTGGCATCAAACAAACAAACCAATTTTCAATATGGTAGACCAACATCATTTACATATATACAACAAGAATCATGTGAGAAGGATAGTGCAACTTGTAACTGTGTTACGTGGAGTCTGGTCAGGATCAAAACTGTTTGCATATGGGCTTTATAACGTCATTAAGAGTGAAATGGTTCATAAACCGCTAGACCAAAAATTTCAAACAAAATTGTTCAAAAGCATTCATTTTATATGTAGATCTATTCTATATTCTTTAACTCATAGTGGAATAAGACGTTATTCTTCCCCATTGGCGCGTTTACAAGTATTTTCATCATAAACAGTTTAGAGCCTGCACAGACGCCGAGTGACCCGACGTCTGATTAGCCTCCAAACCGTTTACCACTAAAATGGACGTTCAGAAATTTGATAAAGCTGTTATTTTCAAACACTGAATCACTCTGTGTGTGCGTTTCGTTTCATAAAAACCGGAAATAATTACAATAAAATATCTCTATTACGACCACAAGTTTGTATTTAGTATTATGAGTTTACAGCAGGTGACTGCTTAAAGAAAGGTGACAATAAAACAGAAAACTCCTAAAGGAGCTTCATCTGTCTTTTATACCTTCAATTAGCCTTCCTTTAAGTGGTCGTGATAGAGAGGTTTAACTATATTCTTCACCGTATATCTGTATTCAGTAACACACGTCTATTACGACCACACCATCGTGTAAATTATTAGGTGTATACAACAGGTTCATGACTTTCTGTTTTAATGTAATTTCTTTAAGCAAATTAAACTGTCACCTTGCTTTAAGGTGGTTCGCGGGTCAGATTATTCTGTGTCAAAATTCTTTGAAACCTTGATTAAATTGAAATGTACCATATGGAGAGTGAAAAATCGTTAAAATAAAAAAAAAGTTGCAGTGCCGTTTATTTCTGACAGGACCTTTTGTCGAGAAAAGCTCCTTTTTTTAATAAACAGGAATATTTTCTTTATAGAATGATATATACTCAATAAGTTCTGCACATTCATTTAAACTGTACATAGACTATAAGATATTGGGCAAACAAAAGTAGTTCATGACATATTTTCTGGAAATATCAATATTTTAAAAAAGTCAAATTCTGAAAATCTCATATTACAAAAAATCTAGCTGTTTAACATACACTAATTTTAGTCTTATTAGATAGATATAGCTTAATTCTACTAGTCACAAAAATTTAATGAAAATCTACAGTAGAATTTACATTTTATACATGATTTCCTGAAATTCTGACAAAATGTTAACACAAAACGAGTAACCTCCCTTGAGTTCAACTTTAAAACGCCGTCAGCGCTAAATAATACTATAAGTTAAACCTGTAATAAGGGACCATTGAATACGGTAGCCTGTATATCTTTAAAGGCAAGTGACTGCTTAATGCATAACAAAAGTAATGCAAAAAACCTCCTTTAGGATCTATCTTTTAGCATTACTTTTGTCCTGTGTTAGCTGTCATCTGTTATATAGGCTATAAATCCTCACAAATTTAGCTGTCACTTGACAATACATGCATCTGATATTATTCATTATTACTAGACTAAACATAGCCTGTCCTTTGATCACTGCGTTATGAATTGACTAGTCACTAAACCAAATGAGATGCCTTTTGGCACCGTTGGCAGTGAAAGAGTCAAAGATGAGATGACTTTTGGCACCGTTGGCAGTGAAAGAGTCAAAGATGAGATGACTTTTGGCACCGTTGGCAGTGAAAGAGTCAAAGATGAGATGACTTTTGGCACCGTTGGCAGTGAAAGAGTCAAAGATGAGATGCCTTTTTAAAGTCTCTTGTAGTCACTACAACGGGCTTATTTGTTCGATGTCGACAGTCAGTTTTTAATCTCGGTTAAAATAGCTGGTAGACATTTGAAAATAAATCTAATTTATTTCTGACTTTGGTATAATCTTGAATTCAATCAGCATTCAAGCTAACACACAACCAAGCAACTACCATCGACATTTCATCCGAGTCGCTACCAAGTGGGTCAACTTATATGTTCCCTCCCTACCACGATCCTCCCAACCACCATTTCCTCCTTACAAACACACTTGTTGCAGTTCCCGAAAACAAGACAAGTATGTCTAACGCTTTTACTGCTGCTATAGCTTCTACATAAATTTGTCGTCTGTTGTTTTTCTCAAATTACATAATTGTCCCACCAAGTGGACATTTTGATGGAATAAATAGAATGACGAGTGACAAACAGTTTGAATCAAGATCAGACACCGCGTAACGCGGCGTCTGATCTGGATCCAAGCTGTTTGCAAATGTAAGCCAAGTCTAAATAGTTCCTCCATATAACGAATCCCTGCGAACAACAATACAATGTATCTCACATTTGGTGTCGTTGTAGAGAGGGGCACATGGGTCACTATTTTTTAGGAATTTTAAGTATAAAGTTAACCTTGATAATTCGAACTCACACGTATACCGCAATGGACTAACATATCGAAATTAACCATTCTTTTTTAAAATTTCTAACAATCCAGTTGTCTAACATTTTGGTTTTCATAAAGATGCAGAGTTCTTTTCAGAGACGGATCAGTACAAAATGTTTGAAAAATATTTTGATGTAAAAATGCCTTTAATTGAACGTTAAGCAGCCAAAATTGTCTTATATAGGTAAAAAGTATAAATTTTTCAACAACGGTAAAAACGCAATCAAAGTGTGAAACAACGCAACAAAAGTGTGAAATTGTTTGTCATATAACTACTTACCACTACAACAAGTTGCTATTGTTAATTTCTGAGGTATAGACAACTTTTCCATTTCACCAAAGGGCACATCTGCTTTTTGAACATGTTAAGGCTGCACTAAAACGTTTTTTTGCCCTTTTTTATTCCCAAAAGAACATATATGTTTTAGACAGGGCTGCAGATGAGAGGGAGTAACTTGAAGAATAATATATTTTCGCTCGTTTTAGCACCAAATCATAAGGTGTGACTACTCCTTAGAATCATATCGAAGAGACAAATCTTATTAGTAGGACACAACAGGGCTTAATGGAGCTATAATTCCGTATATCATAATCAATTTCCCTAAAGCCAGGGTCCATGCTTATAAAGCCCTTGAATGGAGTCTGAATTCATTCTCAAGCATTGGATTGGTCAGATTTGAGCCTAAGCTAAAATCTGACATATCAAATGCTTGAGAACGCACCCAGACTCAACTCAAATGTTTTATAAGCACTGGGCCAGATCTCTTCATACTGCAAACAAGATATGATGTCAGCAAAGGAGCCAATCCCACCATCAAATCACCATGGCTCCAGATAATAGGGAGTAATCTGACCAAATCCAATATTTTCTCACTTATGTCAGCACCGAATCATATGGTGTTTCAACTCATTAGAATCGTCTCGAAGAGATTTTTTTCAGTGTAAGATCGAAATTTAATCCATTGAGTGAACATCAGACGTTATATTTTCACGAGTGACGAAGCCACGAGTGAAAATATAACAGTGTGATGTTCACGAAATGGATTAAATTCAATCTTACACTGAAAAAAAAACCAGTTATTCTATTTATTTATGCTTTTAATCCACTTTTTAAACGAAATTGAAAGCGAAAGTACATTATTTATCCCGTGCTGAGCCCCAAGTTTTATGCCGAACACACGTACGTGACAGTTGGCGGTACAATGACGTCACTTATGTATTGATTTGACGTCAACGGAATTACGTCGTTACTTCCGATCTTGGATTCGTGTTCTTCCGATGAGTGGTTCACGACAAAACGGACTGCCGGAATTGAACGATAAGACACGATTGACTACGATTCTTGGGGAGCCCTACGGGGAAAACTCATAAAAGAAGCACGAGCGACGATAATCCCACTGCTTGAAGCAGTGGATTACCAAGTGATAATCCACTGCTTTTTCCCGGTAATCCACCGAAAAGCATAAATAAACGTTTTTAATGGGTAGTTACACCATAGGGTTTATGCACAAATAAAGAGTTCATTCTTGAAATACCCCCCCCCCACTGAACTGGAGCATCGATCACGTCTAAAAATTTGAACAAGGTTCACGAAGGGTCAAAATTGGCCCAATACCAGAATTTGATGAAAATGTTTGTTTGAATAGAGTAAGTGGTCATTCCTTAGAAAATGGTAATATTTCATTCACACATTAAAGATTGTTGCCATGGCAACCAGTTATTCAACAGCATAAAAAACGAAGGATTTAACATATGGACGTGAACAGGTGAGTATAAATCATATGTACACTAACATAATTTGTTTTATTACCTAATGCTCTATATAACTTGTAATTCGTTATTTTTGACTGTTTTACTGTGCTGTTCTGACGTTGCCTAATCCGGGGGCAATAGTTTTAACTATTGCCCTCTAGGACGAACTGTTTCCATGCGCGAAAAAGATGCGTAGAAGTTCTAAAATCAAGTTTCCCCGTACCCGTAATGGAACAGTATTGAATAATTATCATTGATTGGTGTCTGGAAGATTAATACATTATATCATGCTTTATCATTATTTATATCAATACTATAATCATTTAGACGAGTTCATACTACACATCAAGTTTCGTCGCTATCCTTTAAACAGAAAATAACACGGACCCGCACATTACAATAATGTGCTGATGTAAACATGCAGACGCTAACAAGACGACGCTGATCAGTCATCAGACGTCTGTCAAAAACTCAAAATGTATATTATTAGTTACACGGTATTTCGACACCCTGCCGGAATGCCGTGTAACGAATTTATTTCCAGTCTAGATCCAATATAAGAAAGAAAAAATACATACATGTAATCTGACAAAGTTTTACTCAATTGACCCTAAAAGTTGACACTTGAAATTGACATCATGTCACTGAAAACTCTCGCGCTATAGTACACAAACTTATACAGTGAAACCGCGATGTCTGGAACTCGCATTTATAATAAGTGGATCTGGATCTTTACTGTTTGCATAAGACATTAAGTGTATGACTCCTCACAGGTCACCGGTATACTCGTCGCTTAAGTCGACTGTGTTAAAGTAAACTAGATCTAGATCTAATTGTAATCAATTATTTGCAATAGACTAACCATTGGCATATTAAATTGATTTAATTACCTTCTATTTTCACAACAAAAGAAACGTTTAGATTAGTTTTATTTTACTTTATCTAATCTAATCTCCATTTAACATCAGTTTAAAAAATGATAAATAAAGCAAATAAAACTATGGTTTTTATTTTCATACTTTAATATTTACATGTAGATCTAGTATAAGTATTAAGCTATAGATCTAGATATCTATTAAGTTTAATGACAAGAGTAGACCTATGACGCAAGTTAGTATAGGATCAATGATTTTCTTGACTTTAATCCTGTGATATGCTCATATAATGTAGATCTATAAATGTTCATATGTATAACATATAATTGCTTAGATCAAAACGGAATTGATTGCGCTCAAATCAACGATAGCAATCAATGAAAAAACAAACTACAAAAAAATTAAAAAAAAAGAATTGCCTCTACCTATAATTGAACCGGGGTTGTCCGCGTCACAAACCAAGGACGTAACCACTGGACCACGCCGAGCTGCTTACGTTCCGTTCTGCAAAGTAGATACAAAACGTTTGAGTCCAAAAGCAACGTTTATCACGCTGAGTATTCGTATTCTTTAATTCCTCTCAAGTATGTAAATACTGTCAATAAACATAAATAAGTATGTATAATACCAAACATTTGGATCAATTTCAATTTATTTGTAATCGTTGTAATCGTTTATCTACCTATTGTAAAAAATTGGCTTTCTGACGTCAGCATCGCGTCTGTAGCAACTTGAACATGATGTTTACTTTACAACTTTATATGGTGCACAATTGCTACAAATCTGTTGAAAATACAATACATTACACCTACCTACAGTACTTTACACACTGTCGGCAAAGGATCCAAATTATTCCAGGAAAACGTTTGTTTTCTATGATCACATCTCGCTTTCTAGAGCGAGTTATTTACCTTCTTCGCCATACCGAAAACAAAAACATCACACCAAATACCCACCGAAAATATAAGGTATCGTATATAAAAATCAACAACACAACTTTGTGGTGGTCGGCTGTGACTGTTTTATCCCCAAACGTACGCATAACTAATTTTTTGTGATGAATGTTTGCGAGCGAAGCGTTCGAAAAGACGGGGAAACGATTCAGTCATTTTGAGGTTTTTAGAGTATGCGTATTCCGGTAATTCGTTACGCCGGATTCGGTTCAAGTTTTACTAGATGTTGATGAACAGTAATGTTTTCGTACACACAGGTTATGTTTTCTACGTGATGTTAGATCTACATTTATTTTGTTCAATTGTTTATTTATTTATAATCCAATGCTTTACAAATAATTGAGCTACACACGTAAATACGACGATACTTCTCTTATCTAACTTTCATAAGTTCGGATAGGAATGATTCGGATACGAAGTCTGATGTCAGGAGAAATTATTGGACCTTTGTCACGGGATTTTCGTGATGTTTTATTAGTGCTTTATATCAAAATTACAACTCAGTGGGGTTAATAACAACATTTATACTTATTTAACGCCAAAAAGTCGATTACCATCAATTGATAGTCGATTCTTGGTTAACACCACCAGGATCAGAAATCATTTTTCTTAGATATGAAGAGCTAGATGCGACACCACCATATTTCAATATTCACTTCACAATACTTTTGACATCATTGTCTGAAAAGGAATAGGTGTCGCATGTGGCTCTTCATATTTAATTTTAGGAAAATATTACAAAAAATGCCCTAAAAATGGCCATTTCGCTTTTATAGATGGTAAAGATCACATTTTTTCTATAAATAGAAAAAAATATTTTGGTAGTATTACACCTTTTACGTATAGATAATAGGTCATATTTTATGACAATAGTAGGTTTATGGCAATTATATGAGATTGTGATTTGAAAAATCACAGGGCGGAAATACGCAGTTGGTGAATCTAGCTCTTTATTCTCCTTTTAACAAGCACTACCCGCATCTTACATAGCTTGCTTAGTGTGAGGTAATTGCAAAGTGAATTTAGCACATGAAACAATGTCCTACGGAAGTGCACTCTACAAATTGGATAATACAGGCTAGGTACACTAATAAGGCAAAACTCACAGCAATTATCAATGTTTTGCCTATCTTAGTGTTGCAATGGTAAATCATTGCTATTGATTTGTTGTCTTTCTCTTTAGGTCTTTAACCCGCCTGTTTATAGTTTTCAAGATAGGTAACAACTTGAAACAGGCTTGCAATAAAGCAGAAAGCGCATTAAGGCTCGTTCTGTTTTACTGTTAGACTGCTTTAAGCTACCACTTACTAGGTTGAAAAAATATACATGTTTTCATTTGGTACATATTCATAACTGTATAAAGCGAAACTATTTTCTTCAGTGTAAGAATCTACCAAAGGCGTAAAAATTCGTATTTATTGAGTAAGTGGATAAAACATTATTTTTCGACTTTGACATGAGTGATTGTTGCAATTTTTTTTAATCAAGATCAGACTGCAAGTATACGTGTATCTTAATCTGTCTCACATCTGTTCGACTCTCATCATACGGTTTCTTCAAAATTGAATGCAGGACAAACATTATACACGCAGAGCTCCAGCTAAGGGGGGTATTTCGAAACTAAGTTTCTGCACAACACTTTATGATGTCGCTACTCATTAAAATCGTCTCTTCTAGACGATTATAATGAGTAGTAACAACATACAATTTGATGCTGAAATGAGTAAGAAAATGTTGGATTTGTTCAGTTTACTTCCTCTTACCTGGAACCGTGATATGTGCATGCAACAGTAGACGCAATTGAGCTCAAATAGAAGACACAAAGTGCCATGCCCAATGACAAAAGTGTGCACTGTAACAGTGGTGAAGACTTTCTTCATTCCAAACAAATGCGTTTACTCTTAAAGTATTACTTCCAATGCAAGTTTTGAGTTTTGGTTACCCGGTGTCTGATCAAACTCCAAACTGTTTGCCACTCAGATTAGAATAGAAAGTTTAACATTTCAAAACGTTGTAATTTCCTACATTTAGTGCAATGCGTTTGCGTTCAAAATCTTTGTATGACCAAATTGTTCTCAATGTGCGTGAAAGAAACTGTACAAATAAATACGAAAGACTCAAGCAGGAAACGTAACACAAACAATACACCCACCTCTCAAGCAGAACACACACATACACAGTCATACCACAACAAACACACACACACACGCAATACCATTCCTTCATCTACACACTAAATAGAAAACAACACGCAAGACAAACATAAAGCTAAGTGAATATAGGAGCCCGCCTTGGTACGGTCAGCAGCAATCAATAATTAATTATAAATTAACCATTAACAACCACTGGGGGGTTAAACCTGGGTTTAGGGGCGCCCAACCTCACTCTTATCTCCTATATTCACCTATAAAGACAAACAGTGTACATAAAATATAAACCCTGTTCCAAAACCTTACAATCAAAAATACCGCCAACACAGTAAGTAAATACATGTAAAACATCTAACAAAAAATCTATGACAAGATTATTAGTAACACGGGAAAGAATTTAACATTCAAGCCCGTGCTAAAAATAACCCACTGTGGCAACGGTCAAATTGTACTCAAGCGACTAGTCTGTAGTCACGAGTAACTGTAAGACATGGATGGGTTCAGCGTACGACAGAGAGGGAGGGAAAAAAACAAACAAAGCACGAAAATCCGACATAACTCTCCCGGTTAAGGACGGCTTTTGAGATACATCATCATGTAGTGCTAAGCCTTGTCTGTCGTCGCACAACCAAAGAGGAAAGCATGGTTATCAATTGTAGATTGATCGATAACCAAACGTGAAGTGCGCAGCAATATAGTTGGATCATAATCTTTTTTGAGGAAAAATCTAATACGTTTCACAAACAGGTTTTGAAAATGAATATGTCCAAGAATCTTACGAAGTTTGTAAATAACATCACCATAAAACTCCGGATGTGAAATACCTTGCCGCAGAAAAGACTTTAAGTTACATTTATACTTGTTAATGAGAGGACGATTTCTATAAAAGAATTTAGAAAATGTTTTACGAAGTTTATGAAATCTGTACCCCTGTTTAAGAAGCTTTTCAGTAATAGTTTTATTACGAATGTTGAAGTCCTCAACCGAGGTACAGACCCTAGCAAAACGAATAAGTTGTGAGATATAAACCCCGTAAGATGTAGAACGGGGAACATCGCCATCTAGATGAGGATAATTTACAATACTAAAATCAAAATCATCTCGTTTATCGTAAATCTTAGAAGAAACAATTCCGTTATTTATTAAAAGATCTAAATCTAAAAATGGTGCCGACAAATTTGACTCATTTGTTTTATTAAGGCGTAGTTCTTTTGGGTAAATAAAAGGAAACGACGTATCAAAAAATGGGTTGTCTATATTAAAAATATCATCTAGATAGCGCGATGTATTGTTAAAGGCTTCGATCATATCTGGCTGTGTATCAGGTTTTAGACTTAGCATAAAGTCCCTCTCATAACAGTACAAAAATAGGTATATGGTACTCCCAAAACGTACATAAATATTATCCAGAAGAAATGATAGTGATTTACAAACATCGGTGCAAGTCCACATAGTGTAATGCTTAACCGTGTCATTTGTAAAAAATGACGATCAGTATTACACGCCAGCAATAGTTTCCTTTCTCTGGCAAAAGTCTTTTCAATAAGTTGTATAAGTTTAGCTTTTATTAAATTATGAGGTAAGGTAGTATATAGTGTTGAAAAGTCATAAGTACTTATATTGCAAGCTTGGTATTTTCTATTTTCAAGCTTCGTCAATACTTCATTCGTGTTTTTGATAGACCAAAACTGATTAAGTCCAGAATTTTCGTAAGTCTTTGCACAATACCTTTGAACATGTTCCTTGATTTTAATTAAAGACGATGTCAAAAGTTTGGAAAGCTTAGTAGTAGTACATGCACTTGAATTAGCAATAAAACGATACTTATATGGAGTTTTGTGGAGGTTTGGTATCCAGTACTTTGTAGGAAGTTTGTGACATGCAATATTGACTTCAGCTTTTAATTGTACACATGTATCAAGATGATCAGATACTACATTACGTTCCGTAAAATTGGTTGATATGTAGGAATTGGTATTTACAAGTTCCTTGTTTAAAGTATCAACATAATGTAATCGTCATACAATTATCACATTATTGGATGCTTTGTCTGTAGGAACGAGTACATATTTGGAATGAAAGTCTTGTATGCCCTTCTTTAAGTGACGAATGTTAAATTTAGGTTTAGGTGGTAAAAGATGGTTATTGGATAAATAGAACGAAATCCGGGTATCGATAATATCAAAAATTAACTCTTTCCATTTTGAAAGAGCGTCATTTTCAGCATGTTCTCTTCGGCACCAGTTGGTACTATAATTATTCAAAGCTTCCGAAATATACAATACAATACAATACAATATATTTTATTGGCATTAAGTACAAAGTAGCTACTTCTAGCCATCCAGTGTCACTGGAGTGAACATGTAAATTACACATACAAATTACAGTTTATCAGAGAAGCATGAATAATTCATCAAATTATAGTTAGTCAAAAATCAATGGTAATTAGTTTTATTGTTAATTTAGTCTTGTAGTAAACTTGTAAGTATTAAAACGGCTTATTTGGAAGCTCTATGGTTACTTACTGTTGAGTTAAAACCACACAGAAAGCTACTGCTATAGCCTTCTGTATCGCTTTCACTCCACCACAAGTATTTGTCTGTTTTAGAGATTACTAATACACATGTTAATTTGCGTCATGCAGTAATCGCTTAGTTCAATTTTGAGTGTTTCAAAAGTCCGATATATCAGTAACGTTAATTCAACATCCCATATAACAAGTATCGAAACTATCGCTGCAAAGAGGATTGACTGTATAACTATACGTGTACGTAAGAATGTACTGCCGCCGACATCCAATGAAATCATGTCAACAGTGTTGATATATTTTCATTGGATGTCGGCTTACGAATGTGCGGGTCGTAGTTTCCCGCCAGCTGTCACGTGTTACGTCTAGTATCACGTGACTTGGCCCCGGAAAATTATACCAATATATGTTCCGTTTGTTTACGCTCACGTGATATAATGTCATTGGTTGACAGTATATGAATCCCGCCAATTGTCACGTGCTACAATCTGGGCGTTTTACTATAGTTACTATGCGATTAGTATCACGTGACTTGGTCACGAAAACTTCAAAATACAGTCATGCCTCCTTACATCGACATTCGAATTTTACAGATAATTCCGCATATACAATGTTTTAACTGGCAAGAAACTAACATATTTACAATATAATTACAGTCAAACCTGCATCAAGCGTTTATCAAACACCATACTCACTGTACGACTTTGATATAGGTGACTGCTTAGCCCAGAGCGGATGTAATGTATCAACACTCCCAGAAGGAGATTTGTACTTTACTTCCGACCCGTGCAAAGCAGTAGCCTGTCTTAATTAACATTCGTCGATTGGTCGCCTGACACAGTTTTGACTGCTACAAATAAATAGGGCACATAAATGTATCAACAAGCATAGTTCGACCTGTATACAATGTAGGTACTTATAAGTTATAACCGTCGCTATACATCGGGCTGGCGGTTTGCACATAGGACTTACTGTTATAGTGACTGTGTTAGACAATACAATTACATGGTGTAGGGGTAATGACATTCTAGGAATGACAACTGCTGCATATGAAATTGAAATGCAAAAACTGATACTAGGGTCTTCGTTGACAAGCAATGTATATATATTTAGCAATATTTTTAATAACAACAGATGATTTTGACGACATAAGTGATTCAAATTTAATCATGTTAGGCCATCTGCAGTAATAAGGTTTCATAAACTTAAGTCTAAGATCTCTATAGAATGGACAGACAAGTAAGAAATGATATTCATTCTCGACTACGTTCATAGAACATAATGTACATATTCTATTTTCTCTAGGCGTATTATTATAGCGTCCAGTTTCTATTGCTAAGTTGTGGGATGAGACTCGAAATCTAGTGTAAGATATTCTATATTTCTTTTCAACTATAAAGTTAAGGTAGGATTCCTGTGTGAAATTATGTTTATAAACACTGTACCATGATAGCCTGGGTGAGTTGTTTATGTCAGAATACCAAGTTTGATGAAATGTGTCTAGAAGTCTTTGTTTTATGCAATTGATAGGAATTTCTATTTCAGATTGGTTTAACCATATCTCCCCAAGACCATGTGACTCGAGAATGTCTTTGACTTGTGTAGCCCAGTTTTTTCCGTTATAACTATTTGATTGATTAGCGTCATTTCTGAGCATGTGATAAATAGTTTTTACTAATGAGTTGTCTGGTAATTTTAATATTTTTGACCAGTATTTAATTAGTCGTATTTTACGCATTACTTTGAGAGGCACTCTGCCTAGTTCGCCATATAAAGCTGATAAATTTGTAGATTTTTTTTACACCTAGTATCCTTCTCATAAATTTTGTGTGAATAGCTTCAATATTTGCGGCATTGTGATAACCCCACACTTCGGAGCTGAAGTTTAAAATTGACCCAACAAGTGAGTCAAATAATTTACATTTGTCTGTTATAGTTAATTCCAATTTTTGAGATATTTTGAATAAATTGTGTAAGGCAATTGCTGCATGATCAGCTATACATTTTTGACTGCGGTACCAGCTACCATTTTTGAAAAAGTAGACTCCAAGATATTTAAAGGAGAACACAGTTTCTAACGGTGTATTATAAAGATAAAATGTTTTATTAGTATGACGACCATTTTCGAAAATCATAACTTTAGTTTTATTTATGTTGATCTTTAAACGCCATTTATTGCTGTAGTTTTCAATGTCGTTTAGAAGTAATTGAAGGGATTCTGGGGATTTAGCAAACACTACCTGATCATCTGCATAAAGTATTAAGAACAGCCTTAGTTCATTCAAACAAAATAAATCGTCTAGGTCTGCATTAATATTTTCATCAATGTCATTAATGTACATCATGAAGATGAGAGATGAGCTTGGGTCCCCCTGTTTTACGCCTATATTTGAGTCCATGAAGTCCGAGTATTCCGAATTATACCTTACACTTAACCTGACTACAGAGTACATTGATTTTAGTGCCTGAACAAATGTTGAACTAACACGTTGCTTTATCATTTTCTGCCATAGTAGAGTCCTGTCTATTTTATCAAAAGCCTTTTCATAGTCAATGAATGCACAGTATAGTTTTTCTTTTGATGCTAGAACTTTTGAGATAATTGAATGAAAGATGAAAATGCAGTCTACGATAGATTTATTCTTTTGAAACCCAAATTGATTATTGGGAATTTTTTCATACATTTCGGACCATTTTTCTAGTCTGTTTAGTAAAATCTGCGAATAAATTTTTCCAAGAATGTTTATAAGTGTTATTCCTCTGTAATTTTGGGCATCGTTAATGTCGCCTTTTTTGAAAATTGGCACTATGATACTTTCTCCCCAAGATTTAGGGTATTCGCCATTTCTAAAAACTCTGTTGTATAGTTTTAACAAGAACGGCATTATAATATCGTACGAGCATTTGAATAATTCTGGGATTAAATTATCTATTCCGGCTGATTTATTATTCTTTTGACAGAAAACTGCTTTTCGTAATTCGGATTCTGAAATGTCCATGTCTAAATCGTGATCTGATACTTCGTCTGGGTCTACATCGTGATTATCGTGATTTTCAACATCTTCATTTTCAAATACAGATTTAAAATGAGTAAATAGTTCGTCAACTGTGAGTGTTTTACTTTGTGGCTGTTTATTGTTTGATGATTTCTTGATTGTTTTCCAAAATTCACGAGGATTGGTTTTGGCTAAATTATTTAATCGTTTACTTTCCTTTACTTTGTGTGCGCGCATAGTTTTACGTTTTAAATATGATTGCGGCAAGTATCGAAATCAATTAAGGCAGGTAATCTAAATTTAGGTCCCTTACTCAAAAGCGCTCTGATGCGTTTATCTTTAATGATATCAAAATTGCCTGTTATTATATGACCCACTGGAGCGTAACAAAATTTAGACGAGGTACAGTCACATGTATCTGGTGTGTTTTCGAGAACTTTAAGATCAGAAACAACTTTATTGTAGTTAAAAATTAACCCTCTTACAGATTTATTATACTTATAGCAAATAATAGGTGGTTCAAGATTTTTGAAATAATTTGGAATAGCATTCATCACATTTTTGTTTCGGAGAATACTTTGTAAATCTATGAAGTCAATACCTTTATTTATAAAAGGGACCTTAATGAAATATCTTTTGTGATCGTTTAAAGAATCAATATGAGGTCTGAGAACATGCTGAGTATAACTTTGTATTAAACCCGCAGTATAATACAGAGGATTTGTGCGTAAAATTATTCCATCAGCCTTGTCGTCAATATCTCTTAAAGACGACAATGACAACGAAGAAAGCCGAGAAAGCATTTTATGTTTACAAGAAAGTAACAGCAGATTATGCAAATCTGTTATAGAAACCGACTTACGTGATTTACGTTTAATATTTCCATTTATACGAATACCATGCGATCTAGATTTACGGTTGCGTGTAGAATAAATCGAAAAATATCAATAGAAGGTTCTTTGGAAATATTGCCAGATTGGTATATATTATCATTCAAGCCTAAAGGAAAGGGTGTCTGTAAATTTTTAATCCATTTTAATTCCGTTATAAATCTAGCCTTACATTTGAAACTATTAGTAGCATTTTTATCATACGTAATATGTTCGACAGGTTGAATTGAAATAAAATCTAATCCATGTCCAGATTTCCGAAAATGTTGATACAAAAAGTTCCTCAGTTTTTTGTTTCTACAAGTACGAGGATGTTCATTAAACCTAGTTTTGAGGGGACGACCGGTTTGCCCAACATACTGGACACCACAACCTGGTGCTTTTCAAGTTAACACGTATATAATATGATTAAAACCCATTACAACCTATTACATTTGTTCTTGATGTTGCAGACCCAGTTTGTTATGCCTAGAGAAACCCCGACATACTCAAACTCAAGGTTTTCTTTTCAAAACCAAACAATCCAAGATAAGAGACGGGCCTCACATGACAAGCTTCATTGACTCATTGCATATACAATACTACATTTTTCAGCAAACCTGACATTGTTGCATGCTTTTTAATAACTTAATAACGAGTGATAAACAGCTTGACTCCAGATCAGAGGATGCAGTATGCAGCGTCTGATCTGCATTCAAGCTGGTTGCAAATGTAATCCAATTTCAATCCAAATAACGTCTCCTTACAAACAACGAATACAATTTTTGTCCCGAAATGGGTGTAGTTGTAGAGAGGGAACACTGTATATGCAATAATTATACTCATAAATAATTCCAAGCTAGTTACCCTATCGATGTAGTGGTAGATTTATCATTTTCTTGAGTTTATTGAATTTCGTGGATATAAGTTTCTCTCGGGTAAAAAAACCTGCTAGACATAAACACCGACACCAATTGAGATATAAATAGTTGTTATGACAACGAAATATATAACGTACATATAAAGAAAAACGCAAGGATTTCTAGGAGGTTAATTATATAGGACAATGCCAAGCTGATGAAGTTATTGGACATACAGTTCTCCCTCCCTACAGCGGCTCTCCCAAACACAAGTCATTCCTTACAACAACGCTTGTCGCTGTTCCCCAAACAAGACCTATAATGACGATTGACAAACAGCTTTACGCGGCGACTGATCTGGATAAAAGCTGTTTGCAAATGTAACACACACAGCCGTTGTCTCCTCTTAGTTGTCGTTGAAGAGAGGGAACAATGTATATAATAAACTCATTCACCCATTAATCTTCAAAAGGTCAATTCCAGTTTCCAATTACGTCCAAGCCTATTTTAGAATGTTAAGGATTGTTTTGTACAATGTTTTTCACAATGACAAACAGTGCAGCCTCTGATGTTGGTGTACATTGTTTGCATAGGACAATAGCTTTCTACACAGATGCACTGTTTTTAATCACGAATATACTCTAGGGTATGATTGGATGTGTTAATTTTTAGTGGTGCAAAAAGGTCTACTCTGTGTACATATAGAGATAAAGTCATTGAAAACAATGAAACTGGTTATATCACTTGTTTCGAAGTACATACATGTATTTCATCCTTCTACATAATAATGGAATGCAATTCCTCATTAGAACTCTGAATGCTAAATTACACAAGCCGCTTTCCGTTTGCTTTATAACGAAGAATAACGACCCCGTCACTGCACGTTTTCCCTTCTATTGCTGCGGAGCTGAGCAAAATTAAGTGTTTGGATGCCATGTTTGGAGTCGGCTGACAGTAATCTGGGTCAAAAAAGAGCATGATTAAGTTTCCTAGACACTTAAATATTTGTAATAGAGTAGACAAAGGGAAGCGACTCGTACAGTGCATGCTAACAGCTGATAAGGAGTTACCTGCCGGTGTAACGAAGTATTTTGACCCCCATCAAAAAATGACCCCGGTCAAAATTCGACGGCGTAGAATGACCCCCAGTCATTTTTCGATATCGTAGAATGACCCCCGGTCATAATTCGACGTCGAAATTTGACCCCCGGTCATAGTACTATGACTCCCCTCATGAAGTATTTTGACCCCTTCTGAAATATATCGACCCCATCGAATAATGACCCCTACCCCACTCCAGCAATTAAGCGCCACAGTTTAAACTATTGGACACTAGCGAGGAGTATATTAGTTGTTTTCAAAGTGTTCCTGGCAATAGTACACTTGTCCGTTGTAAATTCTGTAGACCCAAATAAGAATATACCCAAAGGAGCCCTATGATATACAATGTAAGTTTGCAATAAATGTCAGTTTTGAATTTTATTGTATAAAACAATTCTAGCTGGTCGAAAATTGACTTGACATAACTAGAAAGAACTTGTCCTCTTGAAGTTTCAGGTGTGATTGAGTTAAAATATACATGAAATATAGATGATAAACAAGTCAAAGTTCAGACTTATCATATGCGCACCATGGGAACGTACATTATACAAAATGCTGTTCCCAAGGGGTACCGTTGACCTGGTGCCTATCTGTTGGATACTGATGGTAGGGATTATCCGATCTGTTTGAAAAAAAGCTGCCTACGGATCTGTGGTATAATTCTTTGACAGCTTATTTATAAATAAATTAAAGGTGTAATTCAGCCATGGAATATGCAGGTCGGTGGGACGGGGCAGGTACGGTGTGAATTACTGGAGAAAGTTATACATTACATTACAAGTTTACAATTACATTGCTAAAGAGTGCATTATATTACAATCACCATTACGTAACGTTTACAGTTGTAATGTATTAAATTACAACTATATTGGCAAAGTAATGCATTACATCATTCATTACATTTTAATAACAGTCCAAAACAATACTGAAAAATAATTAATAAACATATCATATATAACTGATAGGTTATCGTTTACAAAGTCTTAATAAAATATGTATGCAAGTATACAGTTTTAAAAGTCAAAGCCTTTTCATAGTGCCCACAGGGTAAGGAAGCATATTTTGGTAAGCCAGTGAGCCCTTAACCCTTTCCTCCACAGAAGCGCCCAGATCGCCTGTAGTTTAAGATTCACTAATAAAATTCAATAAAAGTTTTGATTACAGGCGTCAGCTAACAACAAGATGAGTGTAAAGCAGAAAGCTTACAGCACTATTTACATGGTTTTAGTTTAATGTTTTTTGTATTGAAATGCTGATAATTGAAATATGATATTCAGGTAGTTGTTTGCTGTGATAACTACTTAATAGTCTCTTATAATTCTTATTTGAATGGCATGGTTAATGTTGTTTTATGACTAAATGTATGTATGTATATGAACCATGATGAGACTGAAATAAAGATATTATATTTACAGGAGCTTTCTGCATAAAGTCCATACTGCAGTATGCATTGTCCTGCCTTTAACACAAGTATACATAGTTAATTTGCAAGATTGCCTATGGAGCAAAGGGTTAATACAGACCAAAAGTAATGTACAAAGCTCTTTGAAGTGCTTTCTACATATAAAATTTGTTATACTTACTGGCATGTCGTGTTTGCCTGTACACTTCTTAATTGAATTACTGCTATGTATGGGTTCAACTTTACCAAGACAAATTGCATAAATGTCACTGTTGCCTAAAACATCAAATGCATTGTCTGTTAGATGCAATTATGTCAACACCCGAATACTTAACCCTTTACTCCATATCCTGTTTATATTCTTGAAGATAAGTGACCACTTATTGAACGTAGTTCACAGTCTATCAGTGGTACTCGATACCAATAAACGTGAACGACTGAAAATATCTACCTCCTTTTTACAGTATATGTAATATTTACATCGATTCAAATTGTATTCGTCTTGTTACAATGTGTCGAAACAGAAATAATGCGTTATGTGACTATGGAGATTAATTAGATTATTACAAGTGTATTGTACATGTATGACATAGAAGCATCAAATAACTTAAGTAATTAGCAATCTGACATGATTTAACCCTCATGGGAGCTAATCGCGACCATGGCGGGGTTATTCTTCGACATTGAAAAATGACAAGGGACCTTTGTTTGACATCAAATACGAAAATTACCATACCAGCAGGGGGTGGTATTGTATAAAATAGAATAATATCAGGGGGTCATTCTACTACATCGAATAATGACCGGGTCATTCTACGACATCGAATAATAACCGGGGAGTCATTCTACGACATCGAATAATGACCGGAGTCCATCAACGTCACTGATTGATAACAAGGGTAATGAGACAATATTGCACAGCCTCCGACCTGGATCGAAGCTGTTTGTAGATGTTGTTAAATGTACTTATATAACATGATAAACTGTTAAATCATATCAGCAAGAGTTGGCAAAACACAACATAGCCCGCTTGTAGCGGCTTTATTTGAATGTTCGCAATTTGATAGGTACTTCAGAGCGCAATGTTATAAAGAGTTTGAGTTGAGTCTGGGCATTTGCACCAATCTGACCAATCAAATGCCTGACAACGATCTCATACTTAACTCAAACTCTTCATTACTTTGAGCTTTGGTCACTACAGTATCCAAGGTCAAACTGAGGCAACATATATCATGGTATATGTACTCACACCATTAGTCACTTGCTAAATAGGACAAGTGTACAGTTCACAGTTGCTACGTTATGCAGGGATAGAGAGTCTTTCAAGTAAACTTTACTATACCATTTAAGTCATCCGATGCGAAACTACATTATTGAAATGTAAAGCCCGGGAACACTAAAACTAAAAGTAATGATAATAAACAGATGAATAAACTATACCTGCAAGTGCAGCTTAATAGGTTTTACAATTGTTTTGATACCAACTATACGTACTTCAGATTTAACGACTGAGATCAAACTCGAGTCAGTGTCCCGAGACAAGAACATTTGAAACGAACTCCGCAACCAAGGCACATATTAGATCAAAGTTTGTTGGCCAAATTGAGATACTTTTCAATAGAACTGTTGTGTATTCGAAACATAAATGTTAATCTGCAATCATGTTTAAAAAGAAATGAATTAATAAAAATTCCAAAGCTTTTGTCACGGACATCCCTCAAAATCTCCCACGTATTGACTTGCCTACTGACATGTATCCTTCTAAATCAAGCAAAAAACGTACATGTATGAGCGCCATGGTACCAAATATACGCCATAAAAGTTGGTTTTTTTGCTGCAAATTAAGGCCAAAGGTCAAGGACAAGGTCACAGTGACCTGAACATGTTGTACCACACTTTGCCCAAAATGTTCTACTTAAACAAGTATGGCATCCCTAGCTGCTATTGTAAAGAATATATCCGAAAGATAAGCTGTTTTTATTTACATACAATTGAGGACATAAGGTCAAGATATATGTCACAATTAATGACCTAAACTGTTATAGGTCACTTTGACATGGGAAGCTGTACTCACGCACCAACTTTGGTAAATCTTGCTGATGTGATAAAAAAATGTGTTCTGGACAAAAGGTACATGGGCAGACGGAATCACTTTAAGTTACGCGTAATTGTGTCACTAACATACGCCCAAAATTGAGCTTTGGGGAATAAGAGACAATAAGCACTTGCCAAACTAACTTTAAAACAATATAAAGGTAAGTAGATAGGGTGTCATTTTTCGACAGCAGTGGGTCAATATTCGACGATGGGGGTCATTCTTCGACGAAAGGAAGTATGAAAATGGTACTGAAGTTTGGTTGACACAGTGGAGAAGACATTCCTTTTTCCAAATAAATGCTAATTTGCTAAAACAGTCATTTCAATTGCAAACAATTTAGAGCTAGATCCGACTTCGTGTCATCGGGCGTCTGATCTGGATCCAAACTGTTTGCCAGTCAGATTAACAATTTTATAGCCGAATTTGCAAAAAGACAACTTTGCAAACAGTGTGATCAGGATCCATACTGTTTGTCCCTCGTATCGATATTTCTTAAGTCATTCTTCCATAAATCTTACTTTGAAATGATCTTGCAGACAACAATATTGAAGCAGACGATAATATGGCGGTAAAGGGGTAAATAACTCATGAATATTTTTGCGCTGTAAGTTTGAAAGTAAGTCGTCAAACATTTCAAAACGTTGTCATTTTTATAAATAAATACGAAAGAAGACTCAAGCAGGAAACGCAACACAAACAATACACCCATATTGTACAATATTGTACATGTAATACATTTGTGTTTAGTTCGTTTTATAAGGGACATAATACGTGTAACATCTGATCCAGTGTACAAAGTTGTCTTTCTAAAGAGCTTTATATGATATTATATTGTAAACATTTATATGAAATAGTTGTTTTCACGAGAAACTGTATAGTTTAATTCAATAAGTATATTTCATTTCCATATACATTAGGAAATGGGGTCGGGTCAAAATTTCTTCCAACGTTAGATTCGACCCCCACCCCCTACTGAGTGTATAAAACAATGGAACAATGGCAAACAAAATATCACAGTATGCGGACTCCTACTGTACCCTCACCGGAAGTCGGTAGCTATTAGGGATACAGTTTCGCCAAATAGGCATACAGCCGTGTTATTTGTTGCTCATCGCGGGGGTATAAGCAGTTTTTGAGACGTCTAATCGCCAAATTTACCCTTTTCACATGTACAAACCAGATTATATCTTCCATTTTCTTGCAAAAAATCGAAAGCGGAAGATTTTTCGTGTAGAGCATATATTGACCAAACAGTACGAATAATCGCTAATTTCTGTATGCTAATCGCAAATTTTATAAAACGACTGTATGCCTAATCACATAATCCCGATTTCATGTATCTAGTAATTTCATGGAAATGGCTGTGCTATAAGTGCAGTTTTTCTTCATTTTCAATCGAAGAAACCATCAACCAAGCTGTCTACAATCATTCAAACAACTTTCTCAAAGTAGAAATGAAAACACATGTAGGAGGAAACACATTCTTCAAATAAAAAAAATTCGATTGTGCTTTCAGCAATATTCGTGAAAAACAAGTTGATTTCCCCGTATAAAGGAATCGGCAGAATATAAGATAGCAATTTCGTCATGCTAAGATTTTAAAGATACATTTGAGTCACCAGACAAAACAAGAAGCGTGTACGAGATACACGAATGCCAATGATGGCACAGGGAGGTGAATCAAGACTATCCTATTAAACCGTTCGAGTTAGAGAGCGGAAACCGTCGTGGATCGCCATAAAAGCACCATTTTGAGGATTTCAAGGGCCATAACTCCAAAGGGCCTAGTGTAGATTGGCACCGATGGTTATCGAACTTGGTCTCCATATTATGACAACGCACAGATAATTCGATGAAGATCAGATGAAAAGCAATGTGTTTGTGAAACACAAATGTCCCTAACAGCGTATTTGCAAGAGTAGGTCAAAAGTCAAGATCGCATGGTAAAAACATTGGCATAGTTGGACAAGTCTTAACACAAGAAATATACAATGTAAATACAAAGTATGGAAGCTCTATAGGCCTACTGGTTCAAATGTTATAGACATTTAAAGATTTTTACAAAAGTAGGTCAAAGGTCAAGGTCACAAGGTAAACACATTTTTTATGCCAAATACAAGGGGCATTTTTTAACTACATGTAGTGGCAAATGATCAGTAACGTCAATATAATAAGTGCAAAATGCATGTGTGCTATATCATTTTAAAGAGCGATTCTTTTCCGACACGATGGTGTAATGCACGATAAGATCACATAAGTCACAAAATGATCCTAAATGACCCCTACTTCAGGACATTGAAACATAGCACTTGTCAGACATTACTTTTTGATGTAAAACTTCTTTAATTTTTTTGAAAATAATGGTTTAAGTATTTAAATGTAAATAAAACTTCATTACCATTGGAAGGGTTATCTGGCTAAGATATATTTTTTTCCAAAATAACATTTTCTTATTTTGCTAAAGAAAAAACTCAACATGTGTTTCCGAACACTAAAATCTTTATATATATCGGTATGTTTAAAATTTGATTTTACAACATAAAATCTACTTCAATGACTTCAATTATAGCCTGGTTTAATATAAAAATTGAGTATTTTTTAAGTTTTTTATTCAAATTATTTACTATTATTATCTATTGTATTATTCTAATTTGTTATAATATTATAATTCTTTTTTTTTAAAATAATATCATTTTAAACTGTGAAATGTGTGCATAAATGTCTGATTTTACTTGACAGAAAGTTTCATAAATTTGTTAAGATAATAAAACCGCAATGATAATTATAGTATCAAATTTTGTTAAAACATTACCTCTACAATACACAAGTTAGATATAGCGTCCTGAAGTAGGCGTCATTTAGGTTCATGTTGTGACATATCGACTTATGTGATCTTATCGTGTGTTATACCATCGTGTAAACTAAGAATTGCCCTTTAAAATGATAAGCATTTGTGTACCACCCATGCATTTTGCACTTATTATATTGACTACTAAAAATGCCCCTCGTATTAAAGGCCCGTGTGCAATAATGCAAGAGTTATAGCCAATGTTAGGGTTTTTGACACAGACAGGCCGACACACGGACAAAAAGAACGGACAGTGCAAACTCTATATGCCCTCGAATCATAAATTCTGGGGGCATAACAATACTAAGACTAACCATTGAAACCAAAATAAACAGCTGTTCGTGTATACTTCAGACGAAGAAATGGAATTGAAAGAAACTCAAGAATCGTCCACTTTGGAGGATGTAGCAGAGCACAATACTTGATGTCTAAAACCCCATTGACAGCCATGGTTTTAAAAATTGTATCAAAGCAAGCTGTACGATTAGCAAATTATTTTAGAAAAGTATATGCAATTATTGTACAGTGCGTTTACGATTAGGCATACACTGCTGAAAATATATCGGCTATTAGGCTGACAGTACATGTTTTCAATACGAGCCATTCCAAGCAATAGTTTGACCAGTTTCTACTGTTTAAGTCAGAAAGCAACGTTGATCCCTTTAGATACATCAATGTTAAACTGTAAATCGTTTAGGAAAACGAATCTATCCGTAACTGTGCAACACAAATAACACGTCTGTATGCCTATTTGGTGAAACTGTATCCCTAATAGCTACCGACTTCCGGTGAGGGTACAGTAGGAGTCCGAATACTGCGAATATGGTATAGACAAAACAACAACTATCAACGCATGATACCGATAGTAATACAATGACCCCTAGTATCTTTTACAAACAGTGTACTTCTAAAGAGTACATATGTCTGATGCAAGCAGTGAAGACCGAGATCAGAGGAATTTGAAGGAGTCCTCCGATCAGAGTATGCATTGTCCGCCGCTTTGCATTTTGCTACAGTAGAGATCCTTCAATAGACATAAAAGGCTAGACCAAATTGGAAACAATCCTTAAGGGGTCAGTGAATTATGCATATCCAATCGTTTGTAACTAGTTAACTTATATGAATGAAAATGAGAAATGTTGTGTTTTAAGTACAGTGGAACCCCTTCAAATCGGAACCTCTAAATACCGGACTTCTCTCTAAACCGGACGAAAAGTTTGGTCCCGTTTCAAACCCTTCTTTTTTTTTTACCATAAATACGCCTATTTCTCGCCTTTAATGTATTCCTATTCACTGAAGAAAATACATTAATTAATATGTATCATCAGAAATAATTTCTATACTCTAGTAAATGATAGCTAAAAGCAGGTTGAAAGTAAAGCAGAATGCGCTTTAAGGCGCCTTCTGCTTCATTGTCAACCTGGTTTAAGTGATCATCTATCTTCCATTCTAGACTCACGCTATGGGATAAATGGTAAAAACCCCGCATAACCGGACACTCCTCTAAACCAGAAATGTATGTAGTCCCCACACATGAATTGAATCCATTTATTGTTCACAAACGTATTGACTTTTGACACGTCTACATACAAGTAATTGCCAATCAACTAATCGATCAACTGATCGTATATTAAACCTCTTATCTGCATTACACCGTAGAAAAAGTTAGTTCAAAACTGTTTGACACTAATTTCATTATTTCTTAGACAAAATACATAATTTTAAATTTGCAAATTAAAACAGACGCTTTGTATCTGAAATTGATGACGTCATTGTACAATGAAGGGATTAACCGTTTCTTTGATGTAACGTTATACAGATCTCCCTACCTACAAAACCGGCTGAGTGGCTTAGTGGTAGAGCGTCCGCTTGCAGTGCGGGAGGTTGTGGGTTCAATCCCCGGCCTCAGGATTTCGAGTTAGCATTACAACTGGTTCGTCGGTGTCAGGATAAAGTGACCAGCCGGGTACAGTCCCATTGGTGCACCTAAAAAGTGCCCCTGCTCGTAATACCCGAAAGGGGCGTGTAGCAGTATATAGAGAACGAAAGAAAGAAAAAAAAAGCGCTCCGAATAACGACCCCTCAATACAACAACGCTTGCCGCTGTCCCACAAACATGATAGTTATATCTACCGCTGTCACTGCTGCAATATCTTATAGTCGGAACATATTAACCTGACGTTGAACTTTTTGCATGAATAAATTAAAAGTGCGATGACGCAGTATAAACCAATAATCGACAGCAAACCGTACAGTTTCGGTAAATTACGTAAATCTTGTTACAGTTGTGATCTTCAGTTGGTTAACACTTCACTTTGAGCAAGTTGAAAAAGTTGTTGTTGATAAACTATTATACCTGAGTCTTCTATTATTATCGTATCTACTAAACAGCATCATGTTGCACTTTAGAGGGAGTTTTAATTCATGTAAGATCATCGATGCCCTCACCTCGACTCACAACAGCTCACTATATTACCTAATTGACAACCCATTGAAGTATATCATCTGTCACAGGAGTGTGGTTAGAGCGAATGATTTGTAACAGCGAGGTCCCGGTTCGAATCCCGATTGTGGTGAAATATTTTTATTTTATAAATGTTATTTTATAGACCAAATTGACGCTAAAACATAAACTTTGTAGAAAAAAAAAGAATCAAGTTCCAATCGAAATAAATGTTGAATACTTAAAATAAACAGTACAAAATAGTAAAACAATTAAAAATCAAATGTATGAGTATTGCATGGGATCGGGACCACTGACTTTTTCGGAAAAAAATAATGTCTATGGTCTTCTTCCTTACCACTTGCGCTGAATACTCTTCGATATTTGTGGAACCTGGAAATTCTATATTTCCTCGGTATCGATTAGTTACAATGTGCGTTCTCGTATAAATGATAACACGGTGTTCCGAAGCTATACTTAGAAATACAACAAAGTGTGAAACTATGCTAATAGAGGTCAACAACGTCAGGTCAATATGTTCGGACTATACGCTTAAAGCAGTCGTCTGCAGTTTCTCTCAAAGTTTCATATTGGATATTTTTATAGAAGAAACATAATAACGAGTTGCAAACAGCTTGAATCCAAATCAGACGCCGTGTCATGCGGCGTCAGATCTGGATTCAAGCTGTTTGCAAAGTTTGTCAAGTCCTAATATTCCCTCCCTATAACACCCCGAACAACACACACAATATTTGTCTCCTATTGGGTGTTGTTGTAGAGACAAAATATTCTTTCTGAGAAGCTTTGTAAAATGAAAATATAAAAGTAAAATGTCGTGTTGTGTGGTATAGTATATAGAGCTCAGTGAGTTATTTAAAAATACAAAAAAAACATATATCTAAACAGTATAACACGTCATTTCCATATTTTAATTGTTATTTTCTGCATAATGTATCGCATTCTTTTACTTCTTGTGGGTCAAACAGAGATTCTCAGCATTATCTGTTTAACAAATGACGCGTATACATGCTACAATGCACTAAAATGTAGAAAACAGCAACTTTTTGAAGATTCTGAATTTTCGTGTAAACAAAAGTGGCAAACAACTTGGAGCCTGAGCAGACGCCGGGTTACTTGGCGTCTGACCTGGCTCCAAACTGTTTGCAAGGAAATACTAGATTAAGTGTGGGCGCGTTTGAGAAAAGAACAACATCTTCTCTACTGTACTAGGTATCCATTGGTGAAGGTAAGTTTAAAACATTTACTGATGTATAGTTCTGACAAAGCTTGCTTGTTAACGTTGCTCATACTTAATGTCATCAGGGACAGAAACTCCACACTGATTAAACAAACACCTGGTTCTCAACATTTGATGCTGGGGAACATTCCCGTAAAAATCGCTGACTTTCAAAGATATGCACAATATACAGTGTGTGTTTTTTCATCAGGGGCAATAACCCTAAACTAAACATGTGGAGAGGATTGTTACGATACTCTCCTGTAAAGTTCGGTGCCTTTGGTTCTAGTGGTTTCAGAGATACGCGTGATTCGAAGTTCTATCATATCTAAAGTTATCAGGGGCGATATTATCATGGGAGACAATTCAACATCCCATGGTGCACAACAAGATATGCTGGACAAGATTCCTGTATAGTTTGGTGACATGAGCCCAAGCGGTTTCAGAGTCAGGCTCCAAACTGTTTGCTACTTAGATTGGAATGAATAGTCAGAATTATCATAAAGTTGTCATTTTTTGCCAATTTAGTGTAATGCGTTTGCATTTAATATGCGTTTAAATAGGAAAATATAACGCCTCCTCAATGGTACGTGCGACACGAGCTTGTAACAGAATCCGGGCGGACGGATAGAAAGGAAAGTCAGGCAAAAACCTGAAGCCATAAAAACCTCGATACCTTTTCACTGCCCAATCTTATACAAAGGAGGAGACGTTATTCTTTCCCAATAAACGCGTTAACGCTAAAGCAACAATTTCAGTGCAAACGGAGCTAGATCAGACGCTGGGTAATCCGACGTCTGATCAGGCTTCATACTGTTTGTCACTCAGATTAAAAAATAAATTGTAAAAATTGCCAACAAATTGTCATTTTCTACGTTTACTTGCAGTGCGTTTGTGTTTCGTTTGCGTTTAAACGGGAAATAATAAAGACTTCTCCACTGCAACACTTACTTTTGCAAACAGTGTGGCTACTGATCGCTTTCCGTGTAACGCGGGTCTTCCTCCACCTATAATTAGCTGGACGTCGCGATATGACTGAAATACTGTTGAAAGCGACCTAAAATCAAAACAAATCAAATCAAATCCGTGTAACGCAACATCTGATGAGGACCTAAACGGTTAGACACCCATACCAATACTTTTAAATAAACACAGTTTAACAAACGTATACAATTTCAAATTTAATAAATAAACGTAAGCCAACGATATCATGAGCTGGGTTGTTACGTCATATTGGCAGTAATTGGAGTCTTAACTTAAAGATTCGTGTGTGTTTGCCTATACACTATATAGTTTGAAGGCAGACACTGTGAGGGCGATTAAAGGGTTCCCGTGGAGACGACGCTATTCTTTCTCCTTAAAACGCAAACGAAACACAAACGCAATAAACTCAAATGTAGAAATGACAACTTTTTTGAAATTTCTAACTATCTATTTTAATCTGAGTGGCAAACAGTTTGGAGCAAGATCAGCCACTGGATTACTCGGCATCTGATCCAGCTCCAAACTGTTTGCAATTGAAATAATAGTATAAGCGTAAAGGCTTTTATTGGGAAAGAATAACGTCTTCTTCACTGTTCACGAAATGGTGTTGAAAGGGTTAACACATAAAAGCATACAGTGGAGAAAACGTTATTTTTTCCCGTTTAAACGCAAACGAAACGCAAACGCATTGCATAAACTTGAAAAATGACAACTATTCGATAAGTCTGACTATTCATTTTAAAATGAGCGGCAAACAGTTTGGTGTCTGATCAGACGCCGGGTTACCCGGTGTATTACCTGGCTCCAAACTGTGTGCATTGGAAATAATAGATTTAGTGTAAACGCGTTTATGGGGAAAGAGTAACGTTTTATCCACTGTATCATGTAAAGAACACCTGCGAAGTCTGTATTTGTTTTTGCTATTTTGACTCGTCAGGTTCAATAACCAATTCAGATACATAGATTGCGGTTTTGATTTATCCTGGGAATACCATGTCAACAAGCGTTACCGAGCCAGATCAAACACGATATAAAAACACCAAGTCTTTTTAAAATTATTCTCCGACAGGTTTTCTTTAGATTGAAATGTAGGCATGCCGCATGCGGACTTCATGAAACAATGCTTACGAATGACAAACCATTTAGAGCACGCCAGGACACCGAGTGACTCAATCTCAGAAGTAATTTCAAATTGTTTGCAAAAAAAAATATACTAGCAAATATATTAACCCATCCACTGCCATTAGGATGTAATAACTCGACTAGCACAGTCGCTGACATATTTTGTTCTGTTTGTGTCTTTCGTCTGCTTTTACTTTAAAATTCAGGGCGTCCAATGCGTTTGTTTTGTCTTAAATTGGTAGGTTCACATTTGTAAAGTAATTACTAATTCTTCAAACTTTGCATGAAGATAGTAAAATTAGTTTCTATGACAAAACTGGTGAAAAATGGAGGTACCGGACCTTTTTTCACAATTTGAGATTGTTCAAGACTAACGTAAAATTGAAGCTTGACAAAAAAAACCTTTTTATACTACATTTTTTTAATTTTTATTTATACAAACTATTTGTACAAGAAAGGTCCTAATTAGTATTACCATAGTAGGAATAAACCCTGAAAATAAGGTTATGTCAAGATAAAAACCAGACTGCGCGTTCAATAAACGCTTATGCCCCCGGTGGCATCCTTGACAATATATTCTGAATTTTTTCGAAGTCCAAACTAGGTCAAGGTCAAACTGAGATTGGATATTTTTGCTGAGTTGGTAATGGTCCAAGGCAATAACTGTATAAGTATCGAAGCATTGTAGTAAACAGTGTTGATGCTAGATGAAACGGTAAAATCTAGTTAACCGAGAAAGAGCCAATTTAAAATATTCTAAGTTAAAATAAGGTCAAGGTCAAGGTCAAAATCAAAGTTTGGTGATATTGGTGGATAGGGAATGGTCAAAGGCAACAACTGTATAAGTATCAAAGCATTGCAGTCAGATGTGTTGATGCTAGACGAAACGGTAAAATCTAGTTAACCGAGAAAGAGCCTATTTAAAATATTCTAAGTCCAAATTAGGTCAAGGTCAAGATCAAAGTTTGGTGATACTGGGGGATAGTAAATGGTCCAAGGCAACAACTGTATAAGTATTTAAGCATTTGGGTAAACGGTGTTGATGCTAGACGAAACGGTAAATTCTACTTAATCTTGTTACGGACACACGGACGGACGTTCTCACAGTTGGACATTTGTTGGGTATATTTTTTGTTTAAAAGTACCCAACAGTACACTAAAATACCCAACAATAACAATAGGGCAATCACGGAATGAATGGAATTTATTGTTCTCCCTACCCAACAAAGGACCTTTCGTGCGCTCGGACAGACTGACTGACGGACGGACTGACGGACAGGACGATTACTATATGCCTCCGCATCTGTCGATGCCGGGGGCATAAAAAGAGTGCAATTTACCCAACCCACTTTTTTATAATGGGAGATTCAGGTACAGTGAAAATTACCCTATGAATCATAGCAAACTAATAGCATTTTATTTTATTTTCTTGTTTTTAGCCTTGCAAACATAACGTTTTAGTGAAGTAGCAAATAAAAACACAGGGTCCCGAAAAAATACAGACCATTTTATTAAAAAATCCATTTTTCTCATCTTTTCACTATTTGTGTATTTTTATAAAAAGTAACATTTTTTTTTAAAAAAAAATCATTTGAATTGTCTATAATTTATAATGAAACCATACTTCCATAAAATGTCATGCTTATATTCTGAGAAATTGAAATGAAACCGGATGTAACAAAGTGCAACCTACCTTATAAAAACGGCGTATGCTGTAAACTACGAATCGGACAAAAAAAGTTCAAAAGTCACGTACGGTACGAAACCCCATTTTTTCCCCGCGAAAATAGTATTTTATGATAATATGCATTCACCGAAAATGAGTTTGTTAATGATTATATTTTACGCTATCTTAATATTTTTTGGAAATTTTATCACGTCAAAAAGACAGGCCGTTGTCCTTAAGTGACACATATATGAGTGACAATCAGTTAAAAAGCCGACCAGACGCCGCGTGACGCGTCGTCTGATCAGGATCCAAACTGTTTGCAAATGTCCGTGTTGTCAGCCGTGGCAGTAAAAGGGTTTATGCCAGACAAAAATATAAACGCAAGGCAAAACTAAACAGAACCTTTCTGTAGCAGCTTTCTACTTTAAATCTAATCTGCACTGAGCAGACACATGTCTAAGGAACATCAACAACATATCATAATCGTTACACAACAGACGTTTGATTAAACATGAAAAAGCTGATAATAGAGTCTCTTCCTCATAGGCCGTGAGCCGGAGGGGTTGTTTGGTACCAATCGGGTGAATAAGGTTCACTATGATTTTCGGAAAGATCAATGTGTGACTAGTTAAGAAATGTATGATAGCAGTAAAATCATGGCAGCTTTGTTGACTTTTTAGGCATTTTTGTTACCCCACCCACCAAGTTTAACATTGCAAAAGGACCATCATTATCACAATCATACTTTTGGTAATGTATGAATTTTTATTGAAACATCATATTGAAAATGTATTGTAAAATGCCACTTGACATTATTGGAATTGTTTAAGTAATTTACTTTGGCGAAGAAGGCATATTTGTTACCCCACCCACCAAGTTTACCATTGTAAAAGGACCATCATTATAACAATCATACTTTTGGTAATGCATGCAAATTTATTGAAGTATCATATTGAAAATGTTTTGAAACATGTCATTAGACATTATTGAAATTGTTGAAGTAATTTACTCTAGCAAAAAAGGCATATTTGTTACCCCACCCAACAAGTTTAATATTGTGAAAGGACCATCATTATCACAATCATACTCTTGGTAGTGCATGCATTTTTATTGAAGTATCATTATAAAAATGTATTGTAACATGCAATTAGACATCATTGGAATTGTTGAAGTAATTTACTCTAGCAAAAAAGGCATTTTTGCTACCCCACCCACCAAGTTTAACATTGTAAAAGAACCATCATTATCACAATCATACATTTGGTCATGCATACGTTTTTTTGGAGCATCACATTAAAAAAGTATTGTAACATGCCATTAGGCATTATTGGAATTGTTTAAGTAATTAACTTAAGCGAAAACAATAACGAAAAATCCCTGTTTTGACTCCTGGAATCTATTGATGCAGGTGGCATAATTAAAGTAATCGCCCTGTTCGTTCGTTCGTTCGTACGAAGTCAACCATATCTTAACATTTTATATAGCATGAAAACAGCTCACTAGAATGATTTTACACTTCTACAGTTGTTGCCTTGAACCATTCCCAGCTATTTTTTAGCTATTTCTTGGTAAAATAGATTTTACCGTTTCTCCAGAGTTATTACTTCTTTCTGGAATGATTTGATCATTGCATACTGAATACATTGAACCTTTCGAATTCCAGGAATATCACCAAAGCTTGGTTTGGCCTTGGACTTGACCTAATTTGGACCTCTAAAAAAATTCAGAATAAACAGTACTGCTAAGGGTGCCTCCGGGGTTCTCTTAAAGCAGTAATGTTCTAAGACATTGTTACTCTCTTCTTATGCTAAGGCTAATATTGTACAAATCCTTGACTCTGCAATTTTCAAATACACCTGCTAGCACATACCAGATGAAAAACAAATATTTCGGGTCAAAGGATTTAAGTTTAAAGGCAATCTATTGGCGTTAACTTACAAACCATTGACAACAGTGTTATGAAAATGTCTAAACATCTAGTCGGCATTGACGAATAATCAATGCATTACAACCACTGAAGTGTAGGTTGTATTTCTTATGTAAGAATACCAATTCTCTCATTTCCTTCACTCTCAATGTTTTCAGCCTCTTCCAGTGGACGTTCTTCATCATTTGATTCTGTACTAGTTGCCTGATTATCACAGTTGCACATGTTCGTACTATTCAAACCATAAGAAATGCATACACATTTAGGCAAAGTACATTTACTAGCACAGCTCCCCGATAGTAGGTCAAGCATCTACGTCGGATCTGTTTTCTATCCAGCAAGTCGTCTAATAGCTGATCAATCTCACCCTCTTTCACAACTTTCCATCCTCTTCCTACATGACTTGGAATATCATCGACTCCAAATAGCAGCCTTGAGGTTAGCTCTTAAAGTGTGCTTAACTAAAGAGTCCAGACATTCCTATCTTGTTGTATTTCTGTGGGTTAATTGTCATACGGAATTGTTTCTCTTTGTTAGAAAGAAATTACCCCCTCTTCTAAAAACTAAAATTAAGGAAGACAGGTAGTTGGTTTTAATCTTATTTGCTGTTTTGCAAAGGACGAAATTAGTCAAAATCATCTGTGCGAAGTCATCGTCATCATCGCGTCTCATCATTTCCCCATCATTCACTGGCGCTTTATGACCCATTTTGTGGCGTAGTGCCGTAAACCAAAATAAATTAATCCATCCATCCAGGCATGAGGTGTAGCTGGTGGCGCTCTATCTTACCCTATGTGGTACACAATAAGCCGTACCGCTGAACATTCACTTTTGCTGATGACGCTTACAGGGCATAGAGCTGACGTTTATATCTCAAGTCTGTATATCAAAGCAGGAGGGGTACCCCTTTCCTATTCAACGTCTGGGAACATTATTGAGCTTCAGCATTACCATTCATCAATTTCAGTGCGCGTGTTTTATTCTTACCAGCAAATGCGCTGACCGTGTCACAACATGTTAAGACATACATTCAATTCAGTGACTTGCAAACATCAGTGTCAATCGCGTCCTCAATTTTCAGGATATCATATATAACTTGTGCATGTCTTTGTCCAGCATTTCTTAAATATGTTCATTTGCTTCTTCTTGGCTGCTTCAAAGACCCTGTACCTCCTCGCATCCATTGTATTTTATTTTGAAGCATTTGATTTCAACGTAAGGTGCGATATTTTCCTCTGTAACCTAGGGGCCTCCGTGGCCTAGTGGTATAGTCACTGTGACTTACATCACTAAGTTCCTCACTGCTGTGAGTTCGAATCCCAGTAGAGTCGTTCGGATTTCTCATGTGGGGAAGCCTTCCAGTTGGCTTACGGAAGGTCGATGGTTCTACCCAGTTGTCGATTTGTGCCTGAAACAGTGCATAAAGGACTTCTGGGGTCCTCCTCCACCTATAATTAGCTGGACGTCGCGATATGACTGAAATACTGTTGAAAGCGACGTAAAAAAAATAATCAAATCAAATCCTCTGTAACCTTTGACTGTGCTCAGTTTTCATCCATTGATGCACCAGGAATGCTATAAGAATATTATTATTGACCTTATTTCTACAGAAGCGTCTCCCCTGTCTACATCTATTCTATCACTGTCACTGCCGCCTCGAGTACCATCGATAGAATAGTGCTTGCGCAGCCACAAAAATGCATTGGTATCTTTTGACTTTCTATACGAGGTTCATTCCGTCAATCACAGAGACAGACTTTTTCGGGACACCTTCAGCTAAGCCAAGCGTTTTCTGTTAGCTCAATGCTCATGCAGCATTGTTTGATTTCTTAGCAAACCATTTGATGTTGAGAATGACTATTGCCAAAGAGCAATAAGTAAAATAATGATTTATCTGGAGATTGCGTGTGTGTGCCATAACTATGATGCGACCGAACAAAAAGCATTATCAGCTATAAGAACTGCCAGTCTTCCACTGGATTTCACTTTCATGCTGCTTGAGGTCTAAACTTTGTTGCTCTTTATTCCATCATGGTTGATCTCCTTTAAATTGTGCATACGAGCATTGACCAATCTCATCATTGACCAATCGCATGCGCACTCAGAAGGTATTTTGCGATGTCTCAAGGTACTGCATTAACGGTGGATATGCTAATCAGATCTTGATTTATTTCAAATGGGTTGAACCAGCCTCTTATTAGATATGTTACTTTAGTAACTTTTTCCTCGTATTTCTGCATTTGTGACCTTTTCAGCTGTGTGTGAGGGTTCTCGTGTTTCGTATCTTCAAGAATGTCTTTAAATTTGCTGATAGATGCACTGTTATATAGTAACGCTTGGTGGCACAAGTGTTCAAGCGGAAGTGTATGGTCCCAATGCGAGTTTGTGTGTCCTCATTGACAGTGATCTCTGTGGTAGTATCAAGGTAAACACAAGGTTGGGTGATATGGATAGATTATGAATGGTATAAGGCGACAACTGAATAATTATGTATCCAAGTATTTGAGTAAGCGGTGCTAGACGAAAAGATAAAATCTATTTAACCTTGGCATAGCACATAAAACATATTCTTAGTCCACAATAAGGTCAAGGTCAATGCCAAATTAAGTTTTGTTGATACTCGTTGATTGGGAATTATCGAATGTAACAATTGTGCAAGTCTCAAAGCATTCTAATAAAAGTTGTTACACGTAATGCTAGATGAAACGGTAAAATCTAGTTAACCAATAAACATCCCTTATTAAGATATTCTAAGTCCGAATTCAGTCACGGTCAAGGTCAAAATGGAAGTTGGGTGATATGGGTGAACTGAGAGTGATTCTAAGCCATAACTGTGAAAGTTTCATAGCATTCTACTAAGCGGTAATAATGCTAGACGATGCGGTAAAATCTAGTGAACCAATAAAACAGCCCTCATAACATATTTTAGTTCCAAATTCGGTGAAGGTCAAGGTCAAAACTGAGGTAAGGTGACATGGGTGAATTGGCAATGATCAAAAGCAGCAAGTATCAAATCATTCTTATATGCGGTATTGATGCTAGACGAAACAGTAAATCTAGTTAACCAATAAACAACCCTAATAATATATTCGTAGACAAAAGGTCAATGTCAAACCGAGGTTGGATGATATGGTTGGATTGGGAATTACCCTAAACAACAACTGTTTAAGTACCAAAGCATTTTATTACACGGTGTTATTGCTACAAGAATCGGTAAAATATGTTTAACTCGTACGCACCGCCAGTAGGATCACTATATGCCATCCTCATCAAAAAACATTTGTCTAAAGGCATAAAAAGGTGATTTTTTCGTCAAAAAAAGTGGTAGAAATTTGGTTTTTACCAAAGTTAAAACCTTTAATAATGTCAATAACATTTAATGGCATGTTTCAATACCCGTTTTGATATTAGGCACCAATAAAAATGCATGCAGTACAAAAAGTTCGATTGTGACAACAATGATCCTTTTACAACGTTAACTCGGTGGGTGGGGTAACAAAAATGCCTCAAAAGCCAACAAAGCTGCCATGAATTTACTGCTATCATACATTTCCTAAAAGCAGAGGGTTTGGGCTTCCTGAAAATTATAGTGAACCTTATTCACCCGAATGGTACCCGTACCTCAAATTTCAGGTGCCTGGCTCACGGCCTATCAGTAGATCTAAACATCGTACGACAAAACCGCTCGTAAGTCAAAACTTTAAAAGATATTTAATTCATGATTTATTCAACTAAGCCTGTCTTGTAACATCTCTTTGAAATCGTCTTTTCAAAACGATTACAAAGAGATGTTAAAAGACAGGATAAGATGGAGACATGAATAATAATTGAACATTTTAGAATCTGACTTGCGACAATATTTGTCGTACTCGTAAAATGGCCCCTGAACCTTTTCTTTTGCTATCAAAAAGTAGTATTGATTCTTCATTTAATGCCGGTTTAACCATACGTCAGAAGATGATACACATGGAAAGTGTTCTTATTATATCCCAGACTAAACAAATTATGACTAACTTGAGCAACTGGATTTTACGATACGTTAAATATTGAACGTCTGAATATTTCAATATAATACCTGTTTACCTACTACTGCAATCACAGTATTCTGCATCTGATTATGGTCCAAACTGTTTAAAATAAGATCAAGTTATAAAAAAGAAAAAGAAGAAGAAGAAGAACGTTTTCTGACTTAGGCTATACAGTTTATTGTCATACACACAACTACATATAAATGTTTAAGAAATAATATAGTGTAAGGTCAATTCTGACGTAGATTTAGATCTACATCAACTCAATTTCAACTGTATTTCATCTAGAATTATGAGAAGTAAGTTAGTATCACGAGGTTGGTTTCACATGCATTGTTTTACTGTCAGTAGGACTAAATTATAAAAGAATTATAAATAGAGGCCTGTAACACCGTTTGGTCCAAATGAGACGCCGAATTGCTAAGTGTCTTAAATGACCTATACCAGTAAGAAGACCCCTAAAGGATTCAAGCATACAGTTAACAGTTTATTACTGTCGTCGCATGTAAAAGAATTTAAACTGCAAAACTACAAACAATATACAAGTGCAAACACACTTAAGTCATTCAGAGTAACGGGTCAAACTGACTCCTGAATAAGCCCCCTGACCAGGGTCTGCACTGTAAGCATTCGTGCAATATACTGTAAAATTCAACTCTTAATAACCAAATATAGAATTATACAGACCTAATTGTAAATTGAAAATGAAGAATATATAGAAAGGTTTGTGTGTATATGTATGGCGAGTAATAGATGTTATATTGTTTCACTGTTTACAAGCATGTTGTATTAGGAACTTTGTATGAAAGCTAAATGAATGTTTGAAAACATATACGTAGTAGTTAACTCTCAGAAGAAAAAAGAAGAAGAAGAAGAAAATAGTCTAAGCAAATAGGCAAAATTAGTTAATTCCCCCTTTAAAGTGGACCTAAAACAAATGTGAGTTATAAATAATATAACGAAGAAATCTTTTCCCCAAGTTTTTCTCTATTCCAGTGTTTTGGATCTTTTCAAAATTCATCATAATTATACAACCTAGCCTGACAACCATGTTGATCACTTATATTGTGTATGTGCGAACTGTATCAACCTCTTGTTTCGTACTTTGTATGACTGAGTGAATAAAGTTCTGTTCTGTTCTGTTCTGACTAAGGTCTATCTATATGAAGTATTTATATAACTGAACATTTGTTTACTTATTTAATCCCCGCGAAAACCGCAGGAAAATTGTGTTTATTGTTTGTTTTTCTCATTATATTTTCAGAAAATGTTGAAACGAGTGCAAAACAGCTTTGATCTTGGTCAGGCAACGAGCAAGGACACCTGACATGTGTGTTTGTGTGTCATTGAAACCCGATAACTTATAATCTTTCTTTCACTGCCAATGGCGCCAAAAGACGACTTTGCAAACAGTTTGGATCCTGATCAGACGGCCGTTACGCGGTCCAAACTGTTTTACACTCGTATCGACATTTCTTTAAAAAATATTGCAAACAACACTACTAATGCAGAAGATATTTTGGCAGTAAAAGGCAGTAAGAGGGATAAAGCAGACGAAAAACTTGGCATTGAATGAGTTGCCCGGCACGTAATACTCATTTGAGGGTGTATGCCGTATGAAGAGATAGATAGTTAATAAAAGATATTGTTCCAAATAATTGTAACAGCATTGTCCTGTAATAAGTTTCTGTACTGAATGATTTGAGCTGTGCAATGACAAAACCAGCCTTATTGCATTGCAACATTTTACAGACCAAACACCGTTGTCATCACTGACTCAGTATCTAGATTCATTCTACACTGCCAAAAACCGTATATATTACAATTATTATTATTATTATACCATTTTTATATAGCGCTCTTTTCAAACAGGAGTTTTGCGTTCAAAAGCGCTTCACATGAACTTACATTTTTTGTCAGTATGAAAATGAAAGACATTATTATCATTAGTTTATAAAATCAATTGTTTTTTCAAATATTTCTAAGAAAACAATAATCACATTCTTAAAATAACTTGATTTAAAATGCATTGTTGCTGCCCCCTCCCCCTCCCCCACACATAACACACCAAGGTGGAGGACCTCGTCACATTAAGCGTATTACGCTGCGCAATGCTTAAGCCCAGGGAAATATTTCAACCTTATTGTTGTTGTTGTAATCACTCCGGACTGCATTATATAAAGGCTTTCAGCTTTATCCTCCTTGATAAAAATATTTTAGAAATGTATTTATAGACGTTTTTTGATGGATGCCACTGAGCTTGCATCTCGTATGTCTGATGGTAAAGTGTTCCAATGTTTTGGAGCTGCATGAATGGAACTTCTATCTCCATACTTCACCAAACGGCTTATAGACACAACCAACGATACCGATTTACTTGCCGACCTCATTTATCTTCGAGGTCTATACACGTCAAGCATATTGACCATGTACTTTGGATAATCGTTGAACATGGCTTTGTATGTAGGTGTCAGATTTGTTGAACTTTACACTGGGTTGAATTGGGTGCCAGTGAAGCTCCTTCAAGACTGGAGTGATGTGATTGTACCGTGGAGTCCTGATAATGATGCGGACTGTTGCATTTTACACACGCTGTAGTTATCGTAGTGTGTTTTGGCGGCTTTTAAAATAATAGTATCACGTGTTGGAAATATAAACTACTTTAGAAGAGATTAGCTTACAACTATTTTCCCCATTTACCATATAGTCTGTTTCTAAAATGAAGATAGGTGGCCACTTCAAATAGGTTGAAAGTAAAGCAAAATACGCCTGCTTTAAGCTGCTATTTGGTAGTATATAAACACGTATAATGATCCATATTTACTGATGTATAAATTGGCACTATTTATTGTAATAGAGGAATTAAATTAATACGTAAAAGTGCTTCACGATGGAGTTATGAATTAAATCTCTCCGCAAACTAACGTGCTACTTTAAGGTAACAATTGTCTTAAGAACTGTGGCACTCAACAGTTTGTATCATTTAATCAAATTATTTGAACACGCAAAACCCGCATCTAACAATTGTTCCATGTGGCGTAATTCTAAACTGATTCATGCATTAACCCTTTCACTCTCAATTACGTCACAAAGCGCAGTTTGAAAGCAGTTTTGATCCTGATCAGACGCCTCGTCACGCGGCGTCTGATCAAAGTTTAAACTGTTTGCCACTTGGTTTGAAATTCCGTCAGTAATACTGCCTTAAATCTAACTTTGAAATGACATTGCAGAAAACAATATTGACGGCCAAGGGGTAAAACTCACGATAGGTTTAATCATGATAGGATTAAGGAAAGAAACATAAAAAATGAATGGGAGAACATACCGGTAATTAAAGGGACATTAGTCCGACCAGTTTCCTAAATGTTATCAAGAGCATTTCCTTGTGCCAGAAAAGTCGAGGCGAAGTCTAAATGACAAAGTCCCTGCAAAACACTATGCTGTAATATCCGTTTCGTCCTATTGAATTTTGTATGTGGAATTGTCTTCTTAAATGATACACAATTTAGGTCGAGCTTAACTGGTATGGGAAAACAAAATGTAAGGAAACACGAGTGTTGTGTTTGTAACTGGGCATTTTATTACGAACGCCATTAACTTATTAACGCACAGCATGTGTTGCATAAAAATTTGTTAACATAAACGTGGAACATATATTGTGCAATATGAATAATATGGTATGTTATGCATGTAATATACAAATGTTCGAATCATCAATATACTACATTACTGCGCCCACTGTGGAAACAGTTTAGTTTAACTTGACAAACTTGGAACATCATAAGTAAAGCAAAACATTTTTAAGTGTCTAATGTGAATTATTTTTCCCGAGCAAACCCACAGATGGCTCTGTAGTAACAACAGTGACTAAAAAAGGACTGATAAAACCGCTTGTAGCATGAATGATATATATTTTTAATAATGTCGTCATGTCATTTTACAAATTCAAATTCAATTCAAATTCAAATTGCTTTATTTTGTATCTCAGTTTACATATATATAAATACATGAGACAGTTATACTAAAGGTGGTGGTCTGGCATTGACGTGCAAACACATCTAGTCGAACTTATGCTGAGCGGACATTCCCTTCAAAATAGACCATTAGATTCTCTGGGATAGGTTACATACAGGGCCGATCAGGAGCAAGACAACGGCTCTATTTTGAGTTCTCTGCAAATTTCTAGATAATTATCCGCCCTGTTGCAACCCGTCCTCAGAGACCCGAATTAGATTATTTCCCTTCTTTGTCCGCTCAGCACATGTTCGATTGTAGGGCTGTACATGTACAAAAGATTCTCAGCTGCGAGGTCAATTTTTGTGAAATGGACAAAACGAAAATCTGGTTATTGAATGAATTGAGAAAGGTGTTGTGGGGGGAGGAATTTTGGACGAAGCGTGCAAGTTTCACTACAGTGGTTCGGATGGATAGCTAAGCCAGAAGAAATGTATTGATATGCAAATTAGATTCGTAATGTTTGCCAGCTTTAACCAATCTTCTGGGGCTGGGACTGTCATTCAAGAGCGATTTGTCAAGCGAAAGTCAAGCTTGCTAATCTCAGTCACGGATTTCTCGCAGGTAAGAATCTTTTACTATTTGTTTATAGATATAAATCGTTTGTAAATCTCCATCAATGAAATACTTTCGTGGGGAGCTTGAAGTGTTGTCAGTAAATCAAGTGTACCTTTTACGCGTTACTACAAGCAGATAAGCATTTCAGTTATTCCTTGCGGGAATTCTAGAAATATTTACATGCTTGCCAGTGGGGGGCTCTACAATATATGGTAAAAAGCAAATATATTTCTAAACAAAAATTCAAAGTTGTGGCTGAATGCGGCTGACCGCCAAATATGTACATAATATTTTCAGATATCATACATAAAAGTTACCGTAGCGGACCCTTTTTCACTCTGTAAGGTTTTGGAAGGTTTGGAGCCAGACCGGGTTCCATAGAAATGTTTCCCAGTCTGGATCCAGATCATCTCGTTCAGCTAACGTTTTAGGGTATAAAGAGGATCGAGCTTATGCCGGAATATTCAACATGTGGCGTTTTTAAGAGGTGACGGACATTTAGGTGAGAGAGAGAGTTATTCTTTGCGCAGTAAGCACTAGCCTCGCGCATAATATGTGAAATATTTAGATCAAGAACAGGTCCCAGCAGATAAGGGTCCCGGTCTGGATCTAGATCAAGTCATTCAGATATTATTGTATTTTAGTTTAATATTTTAAATGAGTCTATGCCCATGATCATGCTTGTGTAATGAGTAAGCTGATGTCATTTTTGGCGCACGCCAGTAGATGAGTTGAGAAGGATTCTTTACATGTCAAAACGAATTGCTATAGCGTATTTGCTTGGGAAAACAAAGTCTAAAGTTGTATACAAAATGTCCCGTAGTAACCGGTCATATAAATGTTACATATTGAAAAATAGAGCAGAAAGTAAACTATTTCAGCTTTGAATGTTTTGGGAACAGTTTGGGTTCCCTTCAGGCCCCTCATAATGTGGGGTCTGAACAGAATCCAACCCCAGCCCAAAAAGAGCATAGATCTAATACCTTTAAGTATTACACTTGTATTGATTTTATTCCGAAGACAAATTTGAACGTCATAAAATAATGTTAGTGAATAAGATAAACACTGTTTAGATTAAAACTGATTTTTGTATAAGACGAGTCTTTTCACATGTTTGATGTTGTGTTTTATTTTTTTTTATACTGCTTTATCTATGGATGAGAAAACCCAACAACAGTTACGGCGAATCGTTTTCCTTTTTAGCTGAGAACAAAGTGAAAGTAACTTTCCAAGCAGACGACATTACGACAGAAAAAAGGCTAAGAAAAATATAAATGCATCGTCATTATTCTGTCTTAACAGCACTAACAAGCTAAAACGATGCATTCACAAAGGATGTATCAAACAAGTCAAAGGAGAATAATACTTTAAGTTCAACGTTTTAGTATTCAGGGTATCCGTTTCGATAGCTATGCTTAACACATTCAATCATAGCGACGAGTATACTCGTCATTTACAAACAGTATATTTGAGATGATTAAACTTGTCCAATGCAAAACAGTGTAGACCTTAATTAGAGGGCTCCTTCAGGAGCCCTCTGAACAGGGTCTACACTGTTTGTCATATTGAAATATATTGTAACAATCAACCCTAAATCGTCCAAAGTGGGCTAGACTTATTTTTAGATCGGAAAATTCCATTAAATGTTCCAGGGGTGAATTAGTTAAGGCCTTTCGCATACGGAAGTCGGTCTTGCGGGCGAGTGGACATGCGTCTTGACGACATAGACTTGCTCCGTACGTGCTTATACTAGAACATTTATATAAAGGAAATGTTAATACGATTTAGTATAATCCTTCACAGCGCAGTCAGTAGAGTGATTGACTAGCAATTCTAAGGCCATAGGTTCGAGACCCATGCGATCCAAAAATTTTTTTTAAGTGTCCGATTTATTGACTTGTCAATCCATAACGCAGTGATCAAGGGACATGCTATGTTTAGTCTTCGTTGATTAGAATTAGTGATGTTATATACGGTCCAATTATATGTCCACTTACATGTACGTTTTAGTTTAATGACTTACACGTCAATAAAATCGGTATATACATGTATACGATTTGATCGAACTATAAAGTCACACATTGAAGCTTATCAACACGTCAGCCTTTTCAAGATCGATATTGCCCATTATTATTATGTGTAAACAATATAATTAACCTTGTATGCAAGTCCATGAATAAAAAATAATGCATTTTCATGACAGAATTTAAATTCAAGGTAGGTAACTGTATCTCAACTTCAAATATCCTACATTTCAATAAGGAAATCTGTTATTACAACACATCCTGGCAGTAATATTTTCTAAGTTTTCTAAGTGTTATACTGTTTGATGTGAGGTGTGTTATACTGTTTGATGTGAGGTGTGTTATACTGTATGATGTGAGGTGTTATACTGTTTGATGTGAGGTGTGTTATACTGTTTGATGTGAGGTGTGTTATACTGTTTGATGTTGTTTGATGTGAGGTGTGTTATACTGTTTGATGTGAGGTGTGTTATACTGTTTGATGTGAGGTGTTATACTGTTTGATGTGAGGTGTGTTATACTGTTTGATGTGAGGTGTGTTATACTGTTTGATGTGAGGTGTGTTATACTGTTTGATGTGAGGTGTGTTATACTGTTTGATGTGAGGTGTTATACTGTTTGATGTGAGGTGTTATACTGTTTGATGTGAGGTGTTATACTGTTTGATGTGAGGTGTGTTATACTGTTTGATGTGAGGTGTGTTATACTGTTTGATGTGAGGTGTTATACTGTTTGATGTGAGGTTTGTTATACTGTTTGATGTGAGGTGTGTTATACTGTTTGATGTGAGGTGTGTTATACTGTTTGATGTAAGGTGTGTTATACTGTTTGATGTGAGGTGTTATACTGTTTGATGTGAGGTGTTATACTGTTTGATGTGAGGTGTGTTATACTGTTTGATGTGAGGTGTGTTATACTGTTTGATGTGAGGTGTGTTATACTGTTTGATGTGAGGTGTTATACTGTTTGATGTGAGGTGTTATACTGTTTGATGTGAGGTGTTATACTGTTTGATGTGAGGTGTGTTATACTGTTTGATGTGAGGTGTTATACTGTTTGATGTGAGGTGTGTTATACTGTTTGATGTGAGGTGCGTATACTGTTTGATGTGAGGTGTTATACTGTTTGATGTGAGGTGTGTTATACTGTTTGATGTGAGGTGTGTTATACTGTTTGATGTGAGGTGTTATACTGTTTGATGTGAGGTGTTATACTGTTTGATGTGAGGTGTGTTATACTGTTTGATGTGAGGTGTGTTATACTGTTTGATGTGAGGTGTTATACTGTTTGATGTGAGGTTTGTTATACTGTTTGATGTGAGGTGTGTTATACTGTTTGATGTGAGGTGTGTTATACTGTTTGATGTAAGGTGTGTTATACTGTTTGATGTGAGGTGTTATACTGTTTGATGTGAGGTGTTATACTGTTTGATGTGAGGTGTGTTATACTGTTTGATGTGAGGTGTGTTATACTGTTTGATGTGAGGTGTGTTATACTGTTTGATGTGAGGTGTTATACTGTTTGATGTGAGGTGTGTTATACTGTTTGATGTGAGGTGTGTTATACTGTTTGATGTGAGGTGTTATACTGTTTGATGTGAGGTGTGTTATACTGTTTGATGTTTGATGTGAGGTGTGTTATACTGTTTGATGTGAGGTGTGTTATACTGTTTGATGTGAGGTGTGTTATACTGTTTGGTGTGAGGTGTGTTATACTGTTTGATGTGAGGTGTTATACTGTTTGATGTGAGGTGTTATACTGTTTGATGTGAGGTGTGTTATACTGTTTGATGTGAGGTGTGTTATACTGTTTGATGTGAGGTGTGTTATACTGTTTGAAGTGGAGTTTCAAACTGTCTGAGGTTAGGTTTTTTATACTAAAATATATATAAGAGTAAACAAAGGCAGATGACAATGGTGATTAAACCGAGAGTGTTCTTCCTCAGCAATTGTCATCTGAGAAACTTGACAAAAAGTGTTTTCTATGCAACTTTGCTGAAAATTTCGACTAGTATTAGTCATTTTAGATTATGGTCAACGTTTGCTATCCTAAGTTATCAGCAAATTTTGCAGACGACAATTGCAAAGCATGCAGAATGTTAGAATACTTAATGGTGTCACAAATCAGATAATGCGCAATCAGCGTTAGATTGGAAGAAATCGGTTTGAGACTGTTTACAGAGGGAGATAAATTATAAATTCCATGTTATACGCAAACAAAATGCCACTAAATGTAGCGCATAGCTGCTTTTCTTGACACTGGTGACGAAATGTTTTGCTTTCTTATATGACTCTCTGTGAAACATATCTTTTCCGCGTGCACAAGTGTCTGTTCGATCATATATCTTACTGCTTGTATTTTATATGGAACGCCTCGACTGTCTTATATTGTGAGATTTCTTTGTGTCATGTGGGAAAGTCAGTTCGTTACGTGGACGAATCAAAACAATTCGTTACGTGTATGTGTAGTTTGTCCTGTGTAAAAGACAATTCGCCATGTACAAATATCAATTTGTTAAGTACACAAAACAATTTGTTATATAGTCAAAACAATTCGTTATGTCTACGTTTTGATTTGTTATGTGCAGTTGCCAATTTGTTATGTACAGTTTGTAAGTTGTCCTGTGTAAAAGGCAATTCATTATGCGCAAATATCAATTCGTTAAGTATCCAAAACAATTCGTTATATGTAGTCAAAACAATTCGTTATGTTTACGTTTTAATTCGTGATGTTCAGTTGCCAATTTGTGATGTACAGTTTGTAATTTTATACTGGGCAAATGTTAATTCTTCAATGACCCCTGTTCCTACGGGCCTGGGTTAGATGCACGATCTCATTTGACCAACCGTTAATCTATTAAAGGTTGCTTTATATTTCAGACAAATATCAGAATAGAAATATAGAATACCGAAACGAAATATCTTAAAATCCAGTGCTCCCTCTCTACAACGGTCCTCCCAACAACGACTCCCTCCTTACAACGACCCATGCCGCTGTTCCCTAAACAGGATTTTACTGTCTGGAGCGTTCACGACTGCAATCTCGTCTGCTTAAAATTGTCGTCTGCTGGTTTTTATAGGAATAAACAACATCTTTTTGACGTTCATGACGGTATGACTACATTAGCTTCGCAGGGGGTAAATTTTGTAAACGCCCGAAGGGCGTTTTCATTTAATTTACACCCCGAAGCTAATGTAGTCATACCGTCATGAGCGGCAAAAAGATGTTGTTTATTCCTTATATTTATATTTTTATTTTCTGTCATCCATTTAATGTGTAGTTTGACCAGATTTGTTTTCATGTATATGAATATACCATATACCGGCCAAATGGGTTTGATAGATGTAATATCGATGTAATAGCCATTCCAGTTTCTAAATATGGTGTCAAAAGTAGTCCTTACTACATGTACTGTATTTGCATGATAATTTCAGGGTTCTACGCAGTAAACTTTCTCGCTGTGCTTTAAGAACGCTCGTAAGAAATTAAAACAAAAATTTCAATCTGAATATCCATTATCAAAGCATATTTTAAACAATTAGGTGGCGCAAGTTTTTATACACGCTTTACACTTAGCAACGCGAATAGCAACGCTGAAATGCGACTACATGTACACAGTCAGCGTGTACACACACCCGCGGCTATCCGTGGCATATCCGATACACATAGACTAGTTTAAATATGTCATAACGGAACATTACGTTACCAATTTAGTAAGTGTGAATGCATTATTTTGCTTTATGTTTGAGCGACTTTCCTATGTATTCTGGTGAACAAATTGTTTGAAATTGTCAATTTCAAACCGTAATTGGAAGACAACTTGTCTAATCTATAAATAGATCCATGCTCACTCGGAGAAGGGAGAGAACGCGTACAGCTTTAATGACGGAGTGTAATATGATAACCTCCCTTAAAAACAGCAATTAATTAATTTTTTTATCGCAATTTGATTTTAATTGAACTGTCTGCGACTTTAAAAAGGGGTTTCGAAATACCCAAACCAGGGGGCGCAACGTAATGTAGAGAATGTTGCTATTTAAGCGACGCTTTAGAGAATGTTAGTAAGATGGCGGACAAAACGTGATGTTTTCTGGATGAAACGGATACAATTGTGGTAAGTTTCAACATTTTATTACCTTTCTGAATAAAAAGTATATGCGCATCAGGTGACCGCCAGTTTCAAGAAAGCTCACATGAAAGATCATGAACGTAGCTGTCTTCGTTTTCGAGCCAACCCCGGGACAGTTTTCTAAGTTGGAAGTTGGAAATTGTCATCGCTCTACTTTCGTTTTTATAAGTCATTCAGTAGACGTTTTTTAGACTAGTCTGACGTTTTTGAAACGCCTTTACTGTAAATTTAAACTCATTAAAGCTTAAATTCAATATCTGCCGATTTTAAGCACTTCGTCGGGACCCGCACGCCCGATTTTTCCTTTTTCAGGTACTTTTTTGAGAATGTTTATAATTAAGCCGATTTTAGAGAATGTTGGTCAAATTAATTATTTAGTTTTTTTCCCTCGCCTTATATTTACAGTCACATCCAAACCACAGCAGACGGCACTATTCTGTGTACTTAATTAAACGGAACACATTTAGAAAAAAATATTAGAGCTCTACTCCCCGCCGATGAAATTGGGAGGGTGATGTTGTTTTGGCGTTGTCCGTCCATCCTGCCGTTCGTCCGAAATTCGTTTCCGCGCTATTTCTCGGCAACTACTAACTGGATTCCATCGAAACTCTGCGCAAACCTTCCATACCAAGAAGAGATGCGCATATCCTTAGTGTATCCCGGTCACATGTGTCTGTATCACTTGGCGTTTGATCAAAAACAATTTAAAAAAAAGAAACAAACAGAAAAAACGAGCGAAAAAAATCCGGTCCCAACAAATATAATCTTCTACAAGGAGAACAGCCATCTATATCTCTTTTGTCCTAAGATTGTGGAACATCGGGTACCGTCGTTTTGGCGTATAAACAGATTCCTGGTGGAAAGTCGCTACACCGGCGAGTAATTTATATAAAAAGTCATTGAATAGCACAGTTTACCCCGTATTAATCAATCAATGGACTCTGAACAAGCTAAACTTTTCAAAATCAACAGAAATTCTTATTGCTGGCCGACATTTTGTCTGATTGTTAACCGAATGTAATACGCGATCTGATTGGACGGCGAACATGGGCTGCCACTGGTGAAAAATAATACCGGAATAGCCCAAAATATTCTTTTACATGTACAAGTATTCGATCCAGCGCCATGAGTAAATCTGTAACCCAAGACATGGTGAAATATGGTCTTGTAAGCTTGTGATAAAACTTTCTCCAGAAATCGGTTCCAGAAGCAACACCAAACCGTCCACAAGACGCCATCATTCTCATGGCGCTGGAGCGAATACTTGCAGTAGAATATTTTGGCACATTTGCTGCAACTGTACTCATGACCTTGTCCGTGCACTTTCACTTTGTGGGCATTTAGACTTAACGTTGAAGTTGTGGCAACTCCACAAATATCACAGCTGTACTTTGCATCTTCATGACCTGTGTCAGCATGGTAGCGTTCTTGGTGTCTTTGCAGAGCAAATTTTGTATTAAACGTCTGTTGACACACACAACATACTTTACTGTTTTTATGGTTTCTTTGGCGATGTAGAGACAAATAATACTGGTTTGTAAATTTTTTGCCACATTCACATTCCACTTCATTAGAGTTGTGTGTTTGAATGAGAACTTTTAACGTTTGTTTTCGGTAGTATTTTTTCTCACATATGGTGCACTCAAATAGATGTGATGGTTCTTCCTCGGCCATGATTGCATGTGACTGAAAATAATAAAAAGCATTCTTTATTATTGTGCATTATATCCCACGACAGGAAATATTAACCAAAGTTCAAGGATTATAAGTTTATAAGATTCCATGAGACATGTCATTGTCTGTAACTGTTTTGGCGGGAACGAGAAATGTTCTCAATATCTAATTGTATAGGTCAATGTCAACAAGCAGAGGATATGCACATCTCATTGGGGTATTGAAAGTTCCCATAAAGTTTCCTTGAAATCCAAGTAGTAGTTGTCGAGAAAGAGCGCATAATAGAATGTTACAATTAAGGGGCCATAACTGTGTGTTAAACGATGCGGATGGGACATGAGGATAGACCCATAACTTTTAGTTTCGTTGAAATCTGTTTACATAGTGCAGAACTAATCTGGACCATAACTCTGTGTTAAAAGGTCCGACCGGGACACGCTAAGGATATGCGCATCTCTTCTTGGTATGGAAGGTTTGTTCAGAGTTTCGATAAAATCCAGTCAGTAGTTGCCGAGAAATAGCGCAGAAACGAATTTCGGACGGACGGAAGGATGGACGGGCAACACCAAAACAATATCACCCTCCAAATTTCATCGGCGGGGAGTAGAGCTCTAATAATTTCTTCTTAATGTGTTCCGTTTAATTAAGTACACAGAATGGTGCCGCCTGCTGTGTTTTGTATGTGACTGTAAATATGAGGTGAGGGGAAAAAAACTAAATAATTCATTTGACCAACATTCTCTAAGATCGGCTTAATTATAAACATTCTCAAAAATGTACTTGAAAAAGGAAAAATCGGGCGTGCGGGTCCCGACGAAGTGCTTAAAATCGGCAGATATTGAATTTAATCTTTAATGAGTTTAAATTTACAGTAAAGGCGTTTCAAAAACGTCAGACTAGTCTAAAAACGTCTACTGAATGACTTATAAAAACGAAAGTAGAGCGATGACAATTTCCAACTTCCAACTTAGAAAACTGTTCCGGGGTTGGCTCGAAAACGAAGACAGCTACGTTCATGATCTAAAGTTGTGAGCTTTCTTGAAACCGGCGGTCACCTGATGCGCATATACTTTTTATTCAGAAAGGTAATAAAATGTTGAAACTTACCACAATTGTATCCGTTTCATCCAGAAAACATCACGTTTTGTCCGCCATCTTACTAACATTCTCTAAAGCGTCGCTTAAATATCAACATTCGCTACATTACGTTGCGCCCCCTGCAAACGGATAATCTAAAAGTCGATCCTAACTTGGTCGGTATCTCTCCGCCGTATGGAAGATTTTCTTCGCGGAGGAGACTCCGCCCTCTTTCTAACTGGCTGGGACCGGATTCGATTCGTAGGTTCATCGAGAATTGACCTGCATATTTTTAATACGATTACATAGAGACTTTACGTGTTGAATGTAAATATCTCAAAATATACATGTTGGACATTTTGATAGAAAACAGCATAATGACGAATGACAAAGAGCTTGAATCCAAATAAGACGCCGCTCCACGCGGCTCTGATCCGGATTCAAGCTGATTGCAAATGTAAATCAGTTTCCTTTTGTATAACGACTCCCTCCGAACAGCGCACACATGTTTGTGTCCCATTTGGTGTCATTGTAGAGAGGTAGCGCTGTGCATTGTTACTGCCTTTGACAGCTTCATTTACGGTCACACACTTTGAAGCAGTAAAAGTGTTCCGTTTTATAGACAGACTAGGGCACTGAGTTCTACTATGCTGACAAACTACTACGAGGGATGTTCAAATTGAAATGCAACTCAGATTATATTTGGATCAGATTTTAGAATAGCTTTAAACCAATTATTGGATTCCTTCAAATTACTCGCCTGTGTGTGCTATGCACAGTTTCAGCCTTTTGATCCATGTTTTAAAGGCATTTTCGTAGTTCTTTCTTGGTATACCATTGAGACACTGGAATATGGCTGAGTCAGGAGCTTTTCTTGTTTTATATTTTCTTCATGTGAGGTACTTTTTGAGTTTCGGAAACAGGAAAAAGTCACAGGGGGCAAAGTCAGGTGAATAAGGAGGATGTAGAAGTTCGACTTCTTTTTCCTGCCTCAGAAACTGATATACAAAGACAGACATGTTGCAAGACACGTTGCCATGCAATAATCTAACACCCGACAAACCCATTGCAGACCTTCGCTTGTTGAAGTATTTTTTCAATTTTTCTTGAGATCAACTCCTCTGTAAAACTTGCTATTGACCGATTTTCCTTTCGGTAGAACAATTTGCAAAGCAAGTCACTGATTTGTGAAGAAAATAACATACAACAGTCGGCCCTTGGCTGAAGTTCTTACCTTAGTTGTGTGTTTCACTTGACATTGTACAGTGTTCAGTTGCTTCACACTAACACAATAGGTAAGAAATGAAACCAATGGGGCCAATAGAAAAAAGTTGTTATCCTTTTGAGCAGAGAGAACCGATCTCAAATCATCTTTAGGGATTATGCGAGATCAAGCACCCTTAAAGTTTTACTTTGTCAGAATGGAGTTGCTCATAGGAAGCTATGTTCAGCTCTGTTACTGGCCTGGTTTAGTGGAGTGCGCCAATATGGTTCATATCATTCAATAGCAGCTCTATACCCTTTATTGGGTATTTAAAATCCTCTGAAGAGGGAGCATGGCTGCCTATATGGCGAGGTAATTGAAAACAGCTATGCACGTAATCCTCCAGCTTGACAGACAATAATGTCTGTACCAAGCTGTCCTGTGAGTGTTAAGCACAGGTACGCCAACAACAACAACAACGACAACATACAACAGTCGCTCTTTCGCCAATATTGTTACAGGCGATGAGACCTAGGTTCATTTCCACGAGCCCAAGCGCAAGTTTCAGAACAAAATATGGGCTACGAAACACATGAAAAGGCCATGCATAGCAAAACGTACCATCCGTGTGAACAATTTTGTAATTTGGGTACATTTTAAGCAACATTTTAGCAGTTTTTACCCGGAGGCGTTTCTGCTCCTCTGTGAGCAGATGGGGTATCCATCGTGCATATATTTTGTTCAATTTAAGATCTTTCTTCAGAATGGTATGAGCAGCTCCTATTGAGATACCTACCTTTCGGGCTATTTCCCTAACAGTAAATATTGCATCTGTTTATACAATATACTGGATTTTTTCTACCATTTCTTGGCTGGTTGCTGTCCGCATGCGATGGCCACAGGGTGCATATTGGGAGTATGTAATTCCAAATGCAAACTTCTTGCACCACCTAGTTACTGCGGCATAAGACAGCTCACCAGGTCCATAAATGGAGCATATTTCATGAAATATCTCTTTTGCACCTATACCAAGAAAACAGCGGTTCTTGATATAGGCCCGGATTTCGGTAGCGAACGCAGACTCTTTCCCAACCATTTTATCATTAGTATATACGAGTATACAATGTGTCTAGCTAGACTGGACTGATTTACACAAAACCGGTATCGACTGAAAGATAATTTATTCCCCTAGGCCATCCAGGTAATTTTTTTCGCGAAAAGCGTGCTAATTTGCATAATATAACCCGAGTTGCATTTCAATTTGAACATCCCTCGTAACTATATTTAAACGCGACAGAAAATTAAAATGTAGATCCATCTAATTTCAGGAAATGTCTAAAAGTAACGCATTTATATTTGAATGGATTTCCTCCTTGAAACCTATTTTAACTTCTTATAAATGTCAATGTTCTGAAAATATGTCTTCTTAATGCCCTGAAACATCCCATAGAACATTCAACTGAACTTAAAAGCCCCGCCGAAGCACCTTAAGTGAAGAAAACGTTATTCTTTCCCAACAAATGTGTTTACGCGTAAATTATCATTTCCATTGCAAACAGTTTGAAGTAAGATCAGACTCCAAACTGTTAACCACTTAGATTAAACTAAATAGTCGGAATGGTCAAACGCAAACACAGTGCATTTTAATGTAGAAACAAATCAATACTTATCTCCCATCTCCAATTAACGTATAGTTAAAGGGACCTGCTCTTAACGATGTTTCTTCAGAAGCAATGAAAGTGTTTCGTTTTATTGACAAACTAGGGCAGTAGTTTGTAGTTTCGATAATGCCGATAGCTTAACCCATTACCCCATAAATACGCATTTTTACGCCTTTCATTTATTCCCCCATAGAATAATCTAGGTCCAATTTATACAGCATGAATATGTACCATGAAAAAAAGTTTCTATATCTTAGCAAACTGTAGCTTAAAGCAGGCTGAAAGTAAAGCTAAAGGCACATTCTGCTTTACTTTCAACCTGCTTTAAGTGGTCATCTGTCTTCAAAACTAGAAACAGGTTATGGGGTAATGGGTTGAATAAATTTATAAGCTGCAACAGAAAATCATAATGTATCTAATTTCAAGAAACGTTTGAAAATAAAATCACAATTGAATTGAATGCATCGTTAATTTAAAACCCATCTGTACTTCTTATAAATGTCAATTTTCTGAACATGCGTCTAGTTTAATGCTAAGAGGCATTTAATAAATACTGTAAAATCTCTTTCTTACAACCACTAAAAAGGTCCAATTGACTACATAAAAGACAGGTGACAGCTTCAAGCAAGGTGAACGTAAAACAGAAAGCTCCTAAAAGAGCTCTCTGTTTCACGTTCATCTTGCTTTAAGCAGTCATCTGTCGTAAACACCTAATAAGTGGCCATAGAAGATAGGTTTTATTATGTTAGCACTCATTTCTATATTTATTTGTACATACTACCTTAAATTCAACTTTGAAACAACTGTACAATCAATATTATTTAGCTTCCTTGAAGTAAAACAAAAAGTTTGTTTTATACATTAGACATATTTCTAGGGACGATTTCTTTTACACTCTCAAAAATAATGTTTTCCACGTTGCAGTTATGAGTATAATTAGGATCCAAACTGTTTTTTAACGATTCTTATTTAGTCAAACTGTCAAGCATCACACAACTTAAATCAAATGCGGGCGATAACTGTGTTGCGGGCGATAACTGTGTTCAGCTTATTGACAGAATAAGGAAATAGTTTCTACGATGCAATAAAAATGATTAAAACTGCAACATTAAATAAAAATGTACACTAAATCTCTCTCTTACGACCACTAAATTGTGTAAATTATTAGCTGTTAAGGTGACAGCTTAAAGCAATGTGACAGCAAAACAGAAAGCTCCTATACACTCAATAAGCCTTATTATAGCGGTCGATATATAGAGGTTTTCACATATGTTATTTTTTTTAAGTGTAAACTCACTTACATTTAAATTGGTTGCGTTGTATATGTAAATATTGTATGAACTTCATATACGTGGCAATGCCCTTAACCTTTTTTTTCTCAATGACGCCAAAAAGCGCGTTTGCAAGTAGGATCGAAACTGTTTGACATTCTTTTTGAAATGTCTTCAGTCATACTGCCTTAAATTTAACCTTTAAACGATATTGCAGACAACAATATTGACGCAGACGACAATGAAACGGAAAAGGGGTAAAATAGCACAATAGATTTGATCATGAAAGGGTTAATACACGTCTAGTCCATGTCCTGAAGAATTTCATAAAACATTCAATTGAACTGTGTTGCCTTCACAAGCGCATAAGTAAGACCAATGTGGCATTACCCGTATAGGCGGTGGTAAGGGCGTTATCATTTCATTCTTAAACGTAACTGAATCAATCTGCAATGTAATAAAATGAAGAGAGAAGCAAGAACAGGAACAATAAAAAAAAATCCAAAATGGTACATGACGTGCTTTTAATACTTGTCTTTAAAACTGCTAAGAGACTGTTACACGGCATGGTTTACTGTAATATATCAGTAAATTATAACATTGCTCTATACGTATATTTCCACCTCTAAAGGCTTTTTTCAAAGACAATCGGGTCCATTACACGTCACATTATTGTAATATGCGTTTAGCCATAAATCCAACAATACTCTTTTATCTAATGGCTGAATGCATGTTACAATATTGTGCCGTGTAGTTGGACATGCTTTTCTTTGTAAAATGCCTTTAGAGGTCGAAATATAAGAATAGAGCAATGGTATAATTTAATTCCCTTTTTGGAATATTGTTATCTTTATTTGGTAATATATCAGTTTCCAATGTAAAACAGGATATCAATACGTATTTTCCAATTATTACATAAATGCAACTTTCGGCGTCTCATCATGGTCTGCACTGTTTACTATTTCATATATGTATGAAAGGATCTGATGGAAAGTGTGTTGCATGCAGCACGTTTCAGAGTTGATTCCTCATCATTTTATTTTAGAAACTATCACAAGAGTGTCAAACAGTTTGGATTCAGATGAGACGCTTTAGTTGTACAAAGTCGCGGATAGCGTTTAGACTGTTGATGACTCATACATGTGTTTATATATTGTCGCAGTTCCCTATACAGAACAATTATGTCCAACCTATTTACGGCTGCAATGTCGTCTGCTTAAAATTGTCTTTTGCTATTTTTCTCAAAGATACATAATGGACATTTTGACAGAAAAAAGCTTTATGACGAGTGGCAAAAAGCTTGAATTCGACCAGACACCGCGTTACGCGGCGTCTGATTTGGATTCAATATGTTTGCAAAGGTAAGTTAAATTTTGTCTCTATAACGACTCCCTTCGAACAACGCACACAATGTTTGTCTCCAATTGGATGTCGTTGTAGAGAGAGAGCGATGTACATGTGTATACATTTTGTCCAAAAGTCGCATATTTTTAAATCGCACCACACTTTAACAACATAACGAAAGTGTGAAAATATTGCGTTCAGTCCCATAATCAGCTCACAAACATTTTCAACATTTCATAGCGTTTTAAAGTTATATGAACGATGTTCAATTCTATAGTGTTAGCCGATCTGTTAAGGTCCAATGTAGTTTGAAGATCTCCGAAAATCGTCGTAAGTATTCTATTTTCTTTCCGGGACTATGTGAAAAAACTGTAACCGCTCATTTGTCTAACAGTAAGCTCCTTGATGCCCAATTTAATGTTTATGTAAAACAGGTATTTTTCGCGTCATGAATATTTCGCGTAATGCGATTTTGTATTAATTCGCGACATCATGCAAGTGGTAGCTTAAAGCAGTCTGAAAGTAAAGCAGAATGTGCCTTAAGCGAATTAACGCGTGAATTATATTCTCGCGAATAAAACCGGTTTTACAGTATCTTAACACGTAAATGACATTGACCTTTAAACTGACATACCCAGTTTAATCTGAGCTCAAAGGATTTCAAGTGGAGTGCTTCCGCCAAATATAGTCCTGTACCTGGCCTGAAGACCCGTTTGCAAAATGGTGTTGAGAGAATTTCTCACTTGATATGAATTAACGAGACCCTAGACATCACAAATCACCGAGGTGCTTGTCTGCCACACTGTCACGAGCTCCACAATATCCCAATCCAATATGGCCGCCGCCAGCCATTTTGGAAAAGCTAACTTTTTTGTTTTTTGGAGAATAAATAAGTGTAATACCTCTAAATTGATTGTTTTGTTGGTGTGGAACTCATTTCTGATGCCCTTTGTGCAATCTGGGGTATCTTTGATTTGGAAAGGTCAAATTTCACATTAGCCAAATCCAATATGGCCGCCGCAAACCATGTTGGAAAATCTTTTTTCGTTGTTTTTTTAAGAAAAATCAAATATAATACTTCTAAATTGATTATTTTTTAGAGTATAACTCACTTCTGATGTCCTTTGTGCAATCTGGGATGTCTTTGATTTGGAAAGATCACGTTCCACGATAGCAAAATCCAATATGGCCACCGCAACCCATGTTCAAAAAGCTAACTTTTTTCCTTTTTTGGAGAATAAACCAATGTAATACCTCTCAATTGATAATTTTTGGGTCATTTCTGATGCCTTTTTTGCAATCTGGGATGTATTTGATTCGGAAAGGTCAAGTTTCACAATAGCCAAATCCATCAAAAGTGAGTTATACTCTAAAAAATAATCAATTTAGAAGTATTATATTTGATTTTTTCTTAAAAAAACAACGAAAAAAGATTTTCCAACATGTAAATAGTAGAGTTTTGCAATGTACTTCCGCTTATCTACTGAGTATGTGTGCATAATCTTGACATGCGGATCTACACTGAGATAATTAAGATTTTATGCATTTGAACATGACTATTCATTGACAAAGCATCATATACATACATGTATGAGAATATAGACAAGTACAGTATATTAAACATATATAGTAAAGTAAAATAAGGTAAATATCTAAACAGAACCCCAGCTAAGGGGAGCAAACCAGTGTTAAATTTTCTTATCTGTATCAAACCCTCCTGTGTGACCACTCACCAGAATCGGCTCTTTGAGTCAATTCTAATGAGTAGTAACTCACCGGGTTTGGTGCATCCCGGCCCAGAGTATGTGTGCATATTCTTGATATGTGGGTCTACACTGAGATAATTAAGATTTTATGTACTTGAACATTGCTATTCGTTTGCTAAGCGTCATATACATACATCTGTGAGAATATAGACAAGTTTATCAAACAAAGTAAAGTAAAATAAGGTAAATATCTACACAGAGCCTCAGATAGGGGGAGCAAACCAATGTTAAATCTTATCTGTATCAAACCCTCCTGTGTGACCACTCACCTGAATCAGCCCTAAGTGGGTCAATTCTAATGAGTAGTAACTCACCGGGTTTGGTTCGTATTATAAGTCATGTGAATAATGGAATTTTGCAATGTGCTCCCGCTTATCTGTAGCCCTGAGTATGTATACATATTCTTGATATGCGGATCTACACTATTTACAGCTTGGACCCTGTTAATAAATAAATACTTTTTGTCTCTGCACAATATGTACACATGTGTGTAAGCTTAAGTGTATATGGGTACATACAAAAAATAATACTAAGTTAAAGTTTGGGAGACTGGGCTCATGCTTACAAAGCTCCTTAGGACGAGCTCAGGCTCGGCTTAAGAACTTTTTAAGCATGTTGCCTGCACTCTAATTCAATTTTGGTCACGTGGTGTAGATAGGAGTCTGCCAATGTCTGTGTTTTTAAGTGAATGAATTCTAACAGGGTCTATGATGTAAATATGGAAATCTAGCCCCTTTCATTCTTTATACTGCTAAGTAAAATTTTAACAAATATGCTCAATCTAATGAGCACATCCTTTGAGGAGACATTCATAAGCTGCTGAAATTTCAATGTGTTAGGTCTTAGATAGAAGTATTCCTTTACATATTTTTTCCTGTCCTCATATAAATGAGGGCATATTAGAAGATAGTGCATTTCATCACCAATCTCATCTGAGTTACATAATGTACATTTTCTGTCATAATGATCTATATTATTCCATCTACCTGTCTCAACGGGTAAATAGTGATTCCCTGTTCTAAATTTAATTAAACTGATATAATTTGGCTTGTTTAAATTTAGTATAAAATCTTCAAGTTTAATTTGTGATTTGAAAATTGAACAATTTCTTCCTTTACTTGAGTTTTGTAATGTTGCATGCCAGTTTTGCATGTTTTGATCAATAAGTCTTTGTTTACATATTGTTTTTAAGTATTTATTTGCATGCTGGCCTTGGATCATATGTTGATTTAACCAAAACTCGGACAAACCAGTTTCATTTAATATTGATTTTACTTCATTAATCCATTTAGAATTGAAGTTAGGCATATTGCACATATATTTAAAGACTTGATAAGATAATTTATTACTGTTTTCACCCATGAGCCTGTTCCAAAAAGAGATCATCTTTGTTTTAATTATGATGTGTAATGGATATCTACCTGATTCAGCATATAACATGTATAAAGGTGTGCTTTTCCTTAAATGGAAAATTTTTCTGATTAGGTCACAGTGAACATTTTCGATGAGTTTTAAGTCTTCATAACCCCAAATTTCAGATGAGTATGTAAGGATAGGCAAAATAGTGTGATCTATTAATTTAAAAATAAGGTCAACAGGTAAGTGTAAGTTATAGATTCTTCGGTATAATAGATGTAATGCTTTTTTAGCTTGATTCACAAGATGTTTGCGTGTTGAAAGAAAGCTTCCGGATTTGTTAAAGTAAGTTCCCAGATATTTATAAGCTGTAATAATTTCCCTGTTTTCTATTTTAAAATTTAAATTTCTGGTTGTTCTTGAACCAAACACAATAGCTTTGGTTTTTTCTACATTGACATTTAATTTCCATGTGTTGCAATAGGATGTGAAGTCATCTAAGCACTTTTGTAATTTAACGGGATCATCTGAAATTAATATAGTATCATCTGCGTATAGTAGAGATATTATGTTAACTAAGTCACTTGTAGTATTATCTATACTTGGAAGTTGGAGACCCGTGTTGCCTTTTTCTTTTAAAACTTTTTCCAAGTCATTCAAGAAGAGGGAAAATAAGATCGGTGATAAATTTTCGCCTTGTCTTACACCGCAGTTACTTGAGAAGAGCTCTGATTTAACACCGTTTAGGCTAACACAGGACTGAATGTTTGAATACATATTTTGTATAATTCTAAAGAATTAACCATTGATGTTATTATTTAATAATTTTTTCCAAAGTCCAATTCTCCAGACAGAATCAAAGGCCTTTGAAAAGTCAATGAATATACAATAGAGTTTTTTCTTTAAGTGCCTTAGTATTTCAATTATAGAATTAAGTGTGAAAATATGATCACAAGTAGAATAAGATTTCCTAAAACCAGCCTGATTTTCTAGGAGTATGTTGTTTTCTTCTAAGAAACATGTTATTCTTTTATTTAGTACAGATGTGAATAACTTACTTACACAGCTCAATAACGTTATTGGGCGATAATTGTTAGCTTCAGTAGGGTCGCCTTTATTTTTATAAATTGGAAATATAACGCCTTCTGACCATGTGTTGGGTATATACCCGGTATCAAAAATGAAATTAAATAGTTCTGTGTATATAGGTAACATTTTGGATTTTGAAAAATTAATATATTCGTTTATTATCAGGTCATTACCTGCTGATTTATTATTTTTCAGCATTTTTAAGGTTTGTTAAGTGTTAAATAACAGACAGACAAGCATACCAACAATGACTTAACAAACTGAGAGACAGGCAGACCAAAAACAATAAATCTCTCGATTTTCGATCTCAGGGACATAAGAGCTTGTACGTGGAGTTGATAATAAGATAAATTTCTATGCAAAAATTATTAATATTTTATGTATTCCATTTCTTCTTTGTCGTATTCAGTGAAGCAACTTGCCATATTGCCGTGGGATTCAAATTTATATTCATTGGATGTATCGTCACAACGACATTCGTTTAATGAAAATTATCAGTTTAATCAATTTAAAGCCGGGGTGGCTTAAGATTAGTTCAAACTTTCAATTTTATCATCCAGACAGCCTCAGACGGATCACAATCTCACGGACTATCAGTAACAGGCGTGCTTATATATCTTCCTCTCAGATATAAACTATCACTTAAGATGCTGCAACAGTGCTCCCTCCCTTAAATGGCCATCCGAACAACCACTCTCTCTTTACAACGTAGAGATGCTGGTAATTGAAGCACTCGGCCTTCAGCTTCGCGATTTAATTACTACGCAGCTCAACTCCTACCCGTGTTTTATTGCACGATAAAACACTGGTATGAATTCATTATCCATATCACAAAATAGTAACAAATGAAATAAATAATTAAGAAAATATAAAAAAAGAAAAGTGAAATGTTAGTAATTGGTAACATTTTTACAGCAAACTTAGCGATGTCCGAATCGTAGACATTGTTTTAAGGAGAAATAACTCTACGTAAAGCATCGGAAGTCTCATCGTGGACGTTTTACAAAACAACGTTTTCATTTAATTAAAAAGGCTGTCAAAATGTTTATGTAATACGAATACTAGTAGATCTATCCTAGCTCATTTATTATCGTCTTTAATAAACTAGTTGACTAAAATATGTATGACGCTCGCCAAGGCTCGGGTAGTATTATTTTAGTCAACTAGTTTATTATACATGATACTATTATCTATAAAATTGTTTTGCACAAATGCGCTTATGTAAATAGAATACATCATGGCCAATGTAAAGCGTTTGCAAATCGTATCCGACAGTCTGTTCACGACGCAGTCAGTGCAGTCTATATGACAACAGGCGCGTAGAAAGGCATAAATAAAGTGGATTCACCAGCAAGGGGTCTGGGGACCGCCTAGATTTATAGCCGGTCTAGGGCCTCATGGCTCTTATAGGCCATATAGATTGATTAAAACTTATAGATTGATTAAAACTTTCAGGATGTATGGTTATTGAAGGTACCTTATCATACTGAATTGCCAGATGCTTCAAATATATCCTCTGTGAACAAATTCAAAATTAGTTTGTTTTTTTTAATTGAAGAAATGTGGAATATGAGTGACAAACAGTTTGGATTCAGATCAGACGCCGCGTTACGCGGCGTCTGATCTGGACCCAAACTGTTTTCAAATGTAAGCAAAATATTGTTGATTCCCGGGCGTACTGGCATATAGGGATGTAGGCGCCTGGACAAGGTGAAGTTATGACATAGCTGCATCATCCCAGCATAAAAACAACTGTGTGTTTTATGTAGGATACAGTTAATGAGATTTGCAGAGAAACGAGGATCCCAGATATTATCACCCGAAAACATTTAGCTAATCAAATCGAAATGAGTTCAGTCATTTGAAATTACCATATTATCAATCAAGGCACTTCTAATTAGCAACTAGACAGTGCAACCAACAGCAAATAAAATATAGTTTCTAACTTACAATTGGGTCTTACGTGTATTTGACACGAGCTGTATCGCATATTGTATCTTATTGGCATGCGTTACTCTTGAATTACAAATGCATGTATTCCAACCTAACGGATAACCCATTGATGCCTTGATTTTGCTATACTTTAATATTGTTTGATTTCTTTAAATTTTGTAAGATGTGATTGGCTGTAGTTTTTGTTTCATAACCCCATGAAAATAAAATTCAGGCCACGCCTGGTCGGGACTACTTTCTCTTAGATATACTGCTCTCCACAAGCGCTGCATGAAGCAGGGCGCCAAATGACGTCTTTGACGACGACGTTACTACAAAACAACATTGTGTTTTGGTGGTAAATTTATATGGCGGAGGGACTACAACCTACGTTTTAAAAGTGTTAAATAATGAACACCCGTGTCAGATTCTCTACTTTACTACTTTCTTAAATTCAGTAGTAATCTTAAATTATAAGGAAACATTCGGAACATATATTGTATTCATGAAGGTTTCACGGTTTGATACCAGGTTTTCTTTTCATACCTCCATGAATACAATAAATATTCTAATTATTCCTTAAATGAACTCTCTCTGTATACTTTCATGGAGATTTCATTTTAGATAAACATGTAAAAGGCTGTTCATAAGACATTGCAGTTTTTGTCCATACATAAAACTGTTTCGCGGCGTCTAAACAGGGTCTACACGGTTTGCCAATGTTCACTTTAGTATACACTAGGCGTAAATGGGATAACACACAGTGCAACGTCGTCTACATACATGTCGTCTATAAACATTTCCAGAATGTATACATAGCTCCCTCCCTACAACGGACTTCCGAACAAGGATTCCCTCCTTAAAACAATTCGTGTTGCTGTTCCCTAAACAAGACACGTACCTCTATCGCTCTCACAGCTGTTTTACCCCCACATATATGTTTTGGACATTTTGACAGAAGAAACATAAAGAAGAGACGTTTGAGCTGGGTTCAAATTGTTTGCAAATGTACTCTAAGCGTATTTATTTTCCCACCCTATAATAACTCCCTCCGAACAACACACACACTCTTTTTCTCCCATGGGGTGTTGTTGTAGAGCACTTTGTCATCATACTGTTTACAGAAAATATCGACAGAGTGTCAATGACATTGATTAAGAAGAAAATTTCTCGGTATCTTATCGGGAGCAAACCTTTTTGCAAACATTATCACAGATTCACCGATATCGTTAGGAAGTAATATTTAAGAAATAATAAATTCATACCAGTGTTTTACCGTGCAATCGAACACTGGAGGAGTTGAGATGCGTAGTAATTTAATCACGAGGCCTTTAGGCCGAGTGGTTTAATTACAAACATCTCAACGACTACCCGTGTTTGATTGTTAGATAAAACACTGGTTTTAATTTATTATTTCGATTTAAACACATAATTTAACCTTAACTTGCACCGAAGCAACGGCGCTACATTTCTTGGCGTACGCATTTTCGAAGCTATATGACGTCACGTTAGAACGTTACAGCGCTTAAGTGTTTTATTGAAAACGTTCGTTCTTTGTTTATATAGGGGCGTATGTGTATTGTGTTAGAATTACATGTATTTCACGTTTCACGCTTTAAATGTTTATAAGTTTTCTTTACAAATGAGAAAAATGATTTCATACTCAATCCTGTATTCACCACCAACAACTCTAAAGACTGATTTTGATTCTGGTTGTAAGGTGAAAACCCCGATAACAGGATACCTCTGATCAGTGTCTGCACTGGTATTATTTTGTACTGCAGAAAAAACCCCTAAATCGTACCCCTAAATCGTCATAAATGGACCATACATTACTATATCGGAAACGTGAATTGTCTTTGCAGGGAAGAATGAGTTAAGGACGAGGAACTACAGTGGAGAAGACGTCATTCTTATCAATGACGCCATTCTTATCAATGACGTCATTCTTATCAATGACGTCATTCTCACAAATGACGTCATTTAGCGGAGAAGACGTTATTTTTTCCCGTTTAAACGTAAGCGGAACGCAACGCAATGAACCTAAATGTAGACAATGACAACCTTTTTCAACCATCAAGTTCCAACCATCTATTTTAACGTTAGTGGTAAACAGTTTAGAGTCTGATCAGATGCCGGGGCACACGGCGTCTGACCTGGCTTCAAACTGTTTGCATTCCAACTAAAGTAAGCGTAAATGCGTTTGTTTGGAAAGAACAGCGTCTTCATCTCCGTATCATCTTCAATGGCAGCGGTCGTCTTTAATCTAATTCGTTAATAATAAAATGTAGTCGGTAGGATTATAGTGCTTAGTTTACCTAATATGGAGTATACCCTGCCAGTATACAAGGGGTGTTCAATAATTAATGTAACTTGGTCAATAACTTCCATACAATAAGTACGAAATGCATGTGTTATGTATCATTCTAAAGAGAAATTCGTCGCCTACACGATGGTATAATGCACAATAAGACCGCATAACTCGATAAGTCACAACATGAACCTAAATGACCCCTACTAAAGGACACTGGTCCGTCTTTGTGTACTGTTAAGGTAATGTTTTGAACTGAATTGATAATAGGTTTAACTGTACTATATTATGTTCATTTGCTGGTACAGACTATAGGTAGTGTTTACAATGGGTGGGGTCGAAGTAGTTTCTTTCCCTCTCTCAATAATGGCAGCTAAACTCTCATCAGTTAACTTCTGAGCCATAATTCAAACCAAGATCTAGAAATATAAATCTAAACAGATGTTAATCAATATGTTAAATGACAAACTACTGAATAAACTTCTATAAATGCAAAATGGGGAAACGCCTGCTGAAAACAGAAAATCCGCACCTAGCTGCAAACAGCTATGTCTGACCAATGACACTAAATCTGACGAAAATCCAAATCTAATGGAACATCAACATGCGCATGCCAGCATAAAAATACAATAAACACAAATATAGACAGTATAACAACTATCAAACTACATATTTACCCTCCTTTCCAAAGCTGTCGTCCTCTATCACTGTCTCTGGCTGCTACGTGTGCAAGTGAGTAAATTGTGCAAACAGTAAGGAAAAGAAAGGGTGAATGTGAAGGGTTTGAAAAAACAGGCCAGAAATAAGTCAAATAAATAAACAACCTAAGTTTTTTATCCCAACCTAAGTTTTTTATCCGACCAGCTTTTTTTTTTTATAGCTGACTACATTTTTAAGTTTAACCTGAAAAAGTAAATCTAACACAATAACAAACCCCTATTTTCATAGAGAAAACGTGAAACGAATATAAATCACGTTTACGCTATGAAATAAAACTTAACCTATACAAAATAACTTAATCTACCTATTTTCGTGGCAAGTCCTCCAAATTTCTGATAGAGAGAAGAATAGAAAACGAATATATCAAAACAGCTGATTTAGAAGAAAGCCGAAGCTATCCGAAATTGAAAATAGAGCCTGTTTCACGGCGTAGAATTGCGTTAGAAAAAGGAAATTTACCGCAAAAAGACTCGTTTAGAAACACATGGCAACTTTACTTTACAACATAGAAATGAAATATATACAAAAATAAACTTACAGTTACATCAGGTCCATCCCGGAAATTACTGTACACTATATTACAAACAATATTTACATCACTTTCACAAGTCACATGTCAGTTTCCTTCCATGCCTACGTCACTTTCCCGCGAGATTTTCACTGGTCTCCAGCGTTGTCACGCGCGACGATACGGAAACAGCGGTACAGTCGTACACACTCTAGCGGTCTCTATGTAGATCGCGCCATCCTAGATTCAATCTAGATCCGATGTGCACACAAAAAAACCCCCACTGGGCCCACAAAAACGATAAAACAATAGTAATCCTCAGCTGAAATCCAACGCCGGTGTAACGAAGTATTTTGACCCCCATCGAAAAATGACCCCCCGGTCATAATTCGACGACGTAGAATGACCCCCGGTCATTTTTCGATATCGTACAATGACCCCCGGTCATAATTCGACGTCGAAATTTGACCCCACGGTCATAGTACTATGACTCCCCTCATGAAGTATTTTGACCCCTCCTGAAATATATCGACCCCCATCGAATAATGACCCCCTTCCCTCTCCAGCAATTAAGCGACACAGTTTAACCAATTGGACTCTAGCGACGAGTATATTAGTTGTTTACAAACAGTGTTCATGTTAATAGTACAAGTGTCCTTTGTAAACAGTGTAGACCCAGGTTAGACTTTACCCACAGGAGCCCTCTGATATGTGTCAGTTTTGAAATGTATTTATAAAACAACTCTAGCTAGTCGAAAATTGACTTGACATAACTAGGAAAACTTGAATTGTTCACTTACATTTTCAGGTGTGAATGAGTTAAAAGATGATAAACAAGTTAGAATTCAGACGTATGATAAGCATGCCATGGGAACGTACAGTATACTAAATGCTGTTCCCGAGGGATACCGTTAACCTGGTGATTATATGTTGGATGCTGATGGTAGGGATTACCCGATCTCTTTGAAACAAGCTGGTAGTGGGTCTGAGGTTTTATTCGTGAACAGCTTATTGATAAATAAGTTAAGGGTGTAATTCAGCCATGGAGTATGCAGGTCGGTGGGGCGGGGGCAGGCATGGTGTGAATTACTTGAGAAAGTTATAAATTACTTTACAAGTTTACAATCACATTGCTAAAGAGTGCATTATATTACAATTACATTACCATTACGCACCGTTTACAACTTCATTGGCAAAGAAATGCATTAAATCGTACAGTACATTTTGATAACATTCCAAAACATTACTATAAAAAGACTAATAAGCACATCATATATAACTGATAGGTAATCATTTACAAGTTCTTTGTCAACTACATAATCAAAGATGCATACATGTATGCAAGTATACAGTTTGAAAAGTCAAAGCCGTTTTGCCTGTACACTTCTTAATTGAATTACTGATATAGAGGGGTTCAACTGTACCAAGACAAAATGTATAAATGTCACTGCTGCATATAACATCATTACAGTGTCAAATGCATTGTCTGTTAGATTGAACATATTTTAAAGTATATCAGTGGTACTCGATATCAATAAACGTGAACAAGTGAAAATATGTATCCCCCTTTTACAGTATATAATATGTAATACGTGTATTTACATCGATTCCAATGGCATTCGTTTTCTAACAATGTGTCGCAACAGAAACATTGCAGCATGTGTCTATGAATATATTAATTAAATTATTGACAGTATAGTATACAACATAGAAGCATCAAATAGTTTTTAAAAGTAACTAGCAATCTGACATGAATTAATCCTCAGGGAGCTGCTCGAGCCTTTGGATAATGAGAAGGGGCCTTTGTTTGACATCAAATACGGTAATGACCATACCAGGGCAGGGCGTGGCATTCTATGAAATAAAATAATATCAATGGGGGGGGGGGGGTCATTCTACGACATCGAATAATGACCGGGGGTCATTCTACGACATCGAATAATGACCGGGGAGTCATTCTACGACATCGAAAAAAGACCGGGGGTCATTCTACGACATCGAGTTATGGTCAGGGAGTTATTCTACGACATCAAAAAAAAAGACCGGGGGTCATTCTACGTCATCGAATAATGACCGGAGTTATTCAACGACACTGATTGATGACAAGGGTAATGAGGCAACATTGCGCAGCGTCCGATCTGGATATAAGTTGTTTGTAGATGGTGTTAAATGTACACATACACAGGATAAACTGTTGAATCATATCAGCTGGCAAAACACAACATAGCCCGCTTGTAATGGCTTTATTTGAATGATGACAATTTGATAGGTACTTCAGGGCCATAGGTTATAAAGAGTTTGAGTTGAGTCTGGGCGTTTGCGCTAATCTGACCAATCAAATGCCTGACAACGATCTCAGACTCAACTCAAACTCTTTATTATCTTGAGCTTTGGTCACTACAGAATTAAAGGTCAAACTGAGGCAACAGATATCACGATACTCACAATACTGGTAACTTGCTGAATACGACTAGAGTACATTTCGCTGTTGCTAAGTTATGCAGGGTAAAGAGTCTTACAAGTAAACATTGCTATAGTACTCAAGCCATTCGAAGTGACACTACCTTATTAAAATGTAAAGCCGGGGAACACTAAAACACAAGTAATGGTAATAAATAGATGACCAAACTATACCTGCAAGTGCAGCTTAATAAAGGTTTTACAGTTGTTTGATACCAACTTTACTTCAGATTTAACGACCGAGATCAAACTCGAGTCAGTATCTTGAGACTAGAACAGTTGAAACGAACCCCGCAACCAAAGCACAGATTATATCAAAGTTTGTTGGCCAAACTGAGATATTTTTCAACAGTACTGTTGTGTTTTCGAAAAATAAATGTAACCTTTAGTCATGTTTAAAAAGAAATGCATTAAGAAAATTCAAAAGCTTTTGTCACGGAGCCCCCTCAAAATCTCCCAACTTTGGGCACTGACGTATTGACTTACAAACTGACAGGTATCCTTCTAAATCAATAGAACGTACATGTATGAGCGCCGTGGTACCAAATAAAGGCCATACAAGTTGTTTATCGAAAAATAATGTCAAAGGTCAAGGTCACAGTGACCTGAAAAGCGAAATTTTACAGGCTATGTTATAGGCCAATTTGCCATGGCAAGCTGTACTCACACACCAACTTTGGTATGCCAGAGATGTAATAAAAGAGTTGTTCTGTTCTGTTCTGGTAAATCTTGCTGGTGTAATAAAGAAAATATGTTCTTAACAAAAGGTACATGTGAAGACGGAATCACTTCCAGACACGCGCAATTTTGTCACTACATACATGTACGCCCATAATTGAGCTTTGGGGTATAAATACACATTTAGCACTTGCAAAACTAACTTTAAATCAAATATAAAGGTAAGTATAAAGGGGGTCATTTTTCGACAGAAGGGGGTCAATATTCGACGATGGGGGTCTTTTTTCGACGACAGGGGGTCATTCTACGACGTCGAATTTTGACCGGGGGGTCACTTTTCGATGGGGGTCAAAATACTTCGTTACACCGGCCGGCTCCCGATCTGCCTTCTCCGATGAGTAGATTCCGCCGATCGTGGTTTTCCGTCCAAAGAGATCAATCAGTCTCCGGATCCGCCAAACTGACCTTCGCTAAACTCTCGTGGTCGCCAAATGTAACCCGAGTGGCCGGTAAAGGAAGGTAATAAACCCGGGTCGAGTTCGTGTATTCTTTATTATATAGACGAAAGGTCTGTAATGAAATATATACAGATAATGAATACAATGGTAAAACATTCTAAATAATACAAATCTCAATTGACGCTAAATACTAAAGCCGTAATATTCCCGAAATACATGTATATAAATTAAATGCCAATTCAATTATGTAACTTACCAGCTGGTCGGATATGAAGAGAATTAATATGAAAGTCTCAAATATAGATCTGAGCACCTAATAGTTGACTTCCTTTTGCAAGGAGAGATAGAGCCAGAATGATAGAGTAAGGTGCAGAGGTCTTGCAGGTAAGCTTTGGTGTCACGTGACAACCAGAGAACAACTCACTCGTGCATTATTTCACTCACCAAGCTCACTCACTAACTCTCATGGACAATTGACAAGTTACAAATACATGCAGGAATATTGAGTAGTGATACAGACTATAGCATGATGTAAACACTACCTATAGTCTGTACATGTACCAGCAAATGAAACATAATAGAGTACAGTTAAACCTAACCTGGGTTACATATTTAAATATTATAGCGGCTTTATTTTTTTGAATAAGTTTATGAAACTTTCGGTCATTTATGCATAAGTGTTATAAATGCATAAAAAAAAATAATATAGATAATACTAAACTCGTACTGAAAATACCATCAAAATTCAATCTATTGTTATGTTCAAGAGAATATGTTGAAAGTTTTTTTTTTTTCATTAAACCAGGCTACATGTATAAATGTAGCCATTGGAGTAGAATTTCTATGTTTAAAAATCTAAATGTAGATATTACACTGATCTAGAAATTTTTCATGACATTTGAAAACTCATGTTGACTTTTGTCATCTGCAAAATAAGTAATTTTATACATGTATTTGATAAATTGAGATTTCAGACAGTTACCCCTTTCAATTGTAATGGAATTTTATTTACATTCAGTTCAGACATAAACTGATATATTTCAAAAAATAAATTTTAGAAAATGTTCTTATTATGAACTTATTGCGTCAAAAATAAGTCTAAAAGTACGATGTCCTAGTGCCCTGGAGTAGGGGTCATTTATTGTCCTTTCAAATGATATACATGTATAACACATGCATATTACACATACTATCGAAGTTAATAATCAAAATGCATTAATTATTAATTATTAACACCCCTCGTATTCCATAAAGGGTAACCTGAAACGGTGTAATTTATATTGTTTTGAGTAGAGGACGGGGAACTAAACTGTTGGTGAGGATAGGTGATCTTTATGTCAGCGCACATCGTATTGTATAGCGCACCATGCGCCTTTCTAAACATAAGTCTCCCATGTCGTTCAAACATTGATGCAACTTACATGAACATGTATTGGATAGCATTTATACGGCAGAAAGAAATTTACTTATTCAGTGCTGCACAAAATATTGCCTATTTGCACTATTGCTGTCTCAAGCAGACGATGAACAACTGACCAAGCTGTGGAAGTAACAGTCACTCCTTTTACAGTGGAGAACACGTTATTCTGTTCCGTTTAACTCTTTCGCTGCCAAATTAATGGTGAGATTTTACCCCTTCAACGTTTCATGGTCGTCTGCTTTAATATTTTTGTTTGCAATATCGTTTAAAAGTTAAATTTAAGACAGTATGGTTGAAGAAATTCAAAGACAATTCAAACAGTTTGGCGTCTGATCAGGATGAAAACGCGCTTTTATGCGTCATTGAGAGTGAAAGGGTTAAACGAAACAAAACGAAAACGCAACGAAATAAGGTGAAGAAAATGACATGGTTTTTTTTTTTAAAAAAAACAAAACAAAACGTTGACGGCTCATTTTATCTGAGTGATAATCAAACTGGTGGTTGATCAGACGTCGGGTTACCCTGTGTTTGCTCTAGCTCCGAACCGTTTGCAATGGAAATAATAATAATAATATATATATAGATAGATAGATCAATTTATTTCAACATAAAATGTACAATAACATTGCAACATGTTATTAACTAGAGCCCCATGGGGCATATTTCGCTCACCTGAGAATAGCTGACAAAATGGAGAAAATGATTTATGTCTAGGTCAGGGTCATTTTTTACCCGATGGGCATAATTTGAACAATCTCATTAGAGGACCTGTAGATGATGGTATGTGCCAAATATCTAAGATCAGGGTACTAGGGTTTTAGACGAGAAGATTTGTTTAAGTTTCCATTGAAACAATCTGTTTTAGCTCCTGTGACCTAGATATGCAACAGACCGGAACCATTTAAACAAAATACGTAAATGATATTCAGAAGTGTCACCATACCAAATTTCAAAGCTCTGGCCATATTAGTGTCAGAGAAGAAGACGTTTGAAATGTTCACTATATAACTCTTTATAAAACTGTGACCAACGGGGTGGGGCCAATTTTGACCACAGGGGCATAATGTGAACAAACTTGATAGAGCACCTGTAGGCGATGCTATATGCCAATTATCTAAGCTCTGGCCCTTGTTGTTTCAGACAAGAAGAATTTTTAAGTTTTCATTGAAAAAAGTTTATTTTTAGCTTCTGTGACCTACATATGCAACCGACCGGAACCATTTGAACAAAATAGGTAAAGGACATCTAGAAGTGTCACAATGCCGAATATCAAATGTAAAACGATGACCCCGGATCGGGGCCAATTTTGACCCTAGGGGCATAATTTGAACAAACTTGATAGAGGACTTGTAGGTGATGATATGTGCCAAATATCTAAGCTCTGGCCCTTGCAGTTTTTGACAAGAAGATTTTTTAAGATTTCATAATTTTTTTCACTTTTGTTGCCATGGCAACCAGAGTTCTGCATTGTTTTTAATTCTTTGAACAAATTTGAAAGAGCTTGACCCAAGGAACATTTCTGTAAAGTTTTGTTGGAATCTGTTCAGCGGTATAGGAGGAGATGTCATTTGAAGCAATTGTTAACGACGACGCGCGGCGCGCGACGGACGCCGGACACAGGACCATCCCAATAGCTCACCTTGAGCCTTTGGCTCAGGTGAGCTAAAAACATACACAGCATACAGTAAGCAACAATATTTATGATATATTACAGCCATGTCACTCAACATTATACGCCACAAGGATAACGCAAAAAGAGAAAGAAATACTCCTATTTCCATTGAGGTGCTTAATATACCGGTATTGCATGACACAGGAAGGTACATGTATCACATTCAAATTCAGAATCACAGCAGGCTACTGAAATGTAAGACTAGATAAAGTTAAAGTTTAAATTATATTTAAAAGAAATAAAGATGAGAATTTAATGTAAAAATTTACATTTCTATCACAGAGTTATTATTACACGGATATCACATGCTAACTTAAAATACCGTTATATGTCTACAACTCTAGTAAAAGTTATTGAATCTAAGCATATGTGCGTTTATTTGGAAATAATAACCCCTCCTCCACTGACTAAAAGGCCATTTAATACACAAAACTGATTCTTATCATGTTTGTATTTTCATTATAGCCAGAATGTCGCCCAAATCTATGTTTAAATCGCGCAATTTCTCATATAAGAACATTTTCTATGTATTAAAACTAAGCGAAATCCGTTGTCAGGTGCCTGAAACATGCCCCCTTTCTTAAAGAACCATACATAAATGTGCCGATTTCTTATCGAGATGGTTGGAAAAATAAGCTCTTTGTTTACATAACAAATCTTCGTGTCGGTTTCCGAGAATTTCCGCATGGTTGAATAAGAGTCACGTGATCGATCCGATTTTTCTGACTTGTCTGTGTTACTTTGGAACAGAATAGTTAATAATGGTAAATAGATAACAGTGGAGAAAACGTTATTCTTTCCCGTTTAAAACGCAAAAGAAACGCAAACTCATCACAATAAAACGCATAAAAACACAACCTTTAGACAATTATGACCATTCATGTTAGTCTGAGTTGCAAACAGTTTGGTGCCTGATCAGACGCCGGGTTACCCGGCGTCTGATCTACTCCAAGCTGTTTGCAATTGAAATCATGGTTTTAGCGTAAGCGCGTTTATTGGGAAAGAATAATATATCCTCCACTGTAAGGAAGGTAACATCGAATACATAGTCGTACACATTCCTACTTGAGATAAGTATGATCATCGTGCAGCACGAGAACGCTGCGCTAACTTTACTGATATTTTATTCTTTCAAATTAAACGCATTTATAAACAAAACGATTATTACCATTGCAAACATGTTGGAGCAAGATCATACACCGCGTAACCCGGCGTCTGATCAGGCTCCAACCTGTTTGCTACTCAGATTAAAAAAATAGTTAAAATTTCTAAAAGTAAATTTCCACAGTGTAGTGAATTGCGTTTGCGTTTAAACCGGAAAGAAAAAAAATGTATTCTCTATTGTATATTGCGCACAATAAATACAGCTATATAATGTCTCTTGCTGAATGTAGGGAATAATCATCCCTTCTAAAGTTTTAGAATGTTCCGATCTAAAAATAACTCTGCCAAGTCAGAAGAAAACACTATGAAAACATCTTTACCGGGCGCAAGCCGAATGGACTCGGAAAATCTCCGCCGTTGATCGGATGTCAACAAACCGATTTAAAAATCGACTTCTTTCCACCAAATTCATGGGTTTGTAAGCAATGTTGCCTTCATATACATAGCGGATTACTTCTTTTTATATGTTTAGATTATGTATGTGCCTGAATGTTCAGGTTTGAAAAATGCGCTATGTTGGCTTACATACTGCCTTTAAGATTCGTGAATCATATTTATGATTTGCAGTGGAGATGGAATTATTCATTTTCAATAGACGCGCGTATGCCAAAACAATTTGTTTCAATAGTGTTAGAATAACCCATTTGCACCCAGTGGACTCTTACATGCTTAAATATAATGGATTAGTTCATTTTTTATCTATAGATGGAGAACGTGGTCGGTCTTAAATGTCCATTTCGTTTTGTTTTATATTGAAATTTACAATAAACAGTGTAGACTCTGATCAGATGCCGCATTATGCGACGTCTGATCAGAGTCTACATTGTTTGCCTATGCCGCATATATAGGATCGATAGAACAAATGGGTTAAATCCAACTTTATGAAGCGCCTTTATTGGAGAAGTAAAACACATCCCGCAACCACATGTACACAACTGCCTCTAGATTGTTCGCAATGGACATCATTGTAGAATTATTAAAGCTTTTATTGCCATAAATACGGTATATTACGACGTTTGATATCTGTAATCGATGTACTAACAGTGGACAAAACGTTAGTCTTTCCCGTTTAAGCAAATCGCTAAAATATAGGAAACTACCATGTTTTGACATTTCTAAACATTGTATTTTAATCTGAGTGGCAAACAGTTTGGAGCCTGATCAGACGCCAGTTTACCCGGCGTCTGATCTAGTTTCAAACTGTTTGCAATGGACATCACAGTTGTTAGCATAAACGCGTTTATAGGGAAATAATAACGTTTTCTCCGTTATACGTACGGATGTAAAATGCTATAGCTGAACAGGCTCGGCGCTGGCGTGAAGAAACATACCTTAGCTACAGAGGATTAAATAGTATTACATGACACGCGTCTTGATCACTATAAAAATAGAACAAGTTCGTCGTGGTATACCTGAGACGTTTTACAACGCTCTTCCCTACCCCGCTCCTCCCGCGGTTAAATGACGTGACGTGTTACGTAAAGACCATACTCTCTTAATCAGTCATGTTAGTGTAATTTCTTCATTTTCGGTCTTGTTTCATGTTATGTTTGTTCTATGCCAGATGGTGGGTAGGTAAATGTGTATTGTGTGTGCGAATTCTCTACTGTACGTAAATTTTCTGTTGGCTGTTAGATTCTTGTAAAAGCCACGAGGAAAGTTATTCGGTAGAAAAACTGCATCCGCTAAGGAAATAAGTATGGACCATTTAATTTCCTTTCGAATTAATTTCTTTAAATCTTGTCATGTTAGAATCGAAATAATCAATGTTCTACCGTTGTGAAACGGTATTTTACAACGGTTGGGGGTTGTGATGCGCAGGAATTGACCACGAAGGCCGAAACGGTATTTTACAACGGTTGGGGGTTGTGATGCGCAGGAATTGACCACGAAGGCCGAAACGGTATTTTACAACGGTTGGGCCTTCGTGGTCAATTCCTGCGCATCACAACCCCCAACCGTTGTAAAATACCGTTTCACAACGGTAGAGCATAGATTATTTCTTAAGTATTACATGTATTTCCCCCAATAAACGCGTTTATGCCAATACTGATTATTTAAATGCCAATCGGAAACACAGGTGTCTGTCGTGTGCAACATGTACCCCCTACCCGCTCATCTGCAACCATACAGAAAGATATTGGACAAAATAATCTCAAACATGTCAAAATGTTGTCAAAATACCATAAACAAAATTCAAAAGTGAACTGAATTATTTTTTTCGTCAATATGTAATAGATCTAACTAGGTAGGTATCTCTGTACGCTGAAAACAGGCATGTGGTCACTACAGGCGCCGTAACTTTGTCCCATTTACCCGATATTCTAAAAAAATGTGGCTTATAGTTCGTGGTAGGGATGCCTCGAGACATGCAAACTAAAAAGCCTTCACTGAACGACTAATTCATTCGAAAACGGGTCCCATACTGCTCAAGCAAGTTAGTCGGCTCCGATCTGATAGACTACTTGCATAGGGCGAACGTGAAAGTACATATACGTATTCGCCGGTTACCGAACACATTCTGTGTCATATCGGTCAAAACCATTGTTTTAAGCATCTTACCCTTATAAAAAACCATATCGTGTTATCTTTTACTACTTTTACAGTGATCCGTTATATTCTGATTTATGTTCAAATGAAATCAGCATCTTCCGAGAGCTAACTCCGGATAAAGATAATATTGGAAGATTTCCGCGTGGGACACACTTCCAGAACTTCACATTGGCAAGCGTCTAGATGATCGAACTTAGACCGATAAAAACGATTATTTATTGCCACAATCATGCAAAGTGATGCATGTGCGTTAAGGTTAAATGTTTTTGACAGATATGATACAAAATTTAGTTGGTAACCGGTGAATATATGTACTTTCACTTCCATCCTAATATTATGGAAGAAGTATATCAGATCGGAGTCAACTAACTTGCTTGAGAAGTAAGGGACCCGTTTTCGAATGAATTAGTCGTTCAGTGATTTTTTTTTTATTTTTCATGGCTCGAGGCATCCCTCCCACGAAATATAAGTTACAATCTGGCTCCAAACTGTTTGCAATGGGCATTATTGTTTTATCGTTTTATCGTAAACGAGTTTATTGGGAAAGAATAACGTCTACTCCACTTTACATATATGAGTGACCTTTTCTGGGCGTGTCCGTCGATGGAAAGAGTCCGTAATTGAAGGGGCAGCTTATGGCTTCTCTCTTGGACTATTTATAAGACTGCAACTCAAATATCAACGCTTTTGTTTTGACAACCGGAAAAAATATATGAAAGTTATAAATATTCGATTCGAGTCTGGGTGAATGAACGTTTGACATTATACCGATAATACCCGACAGGTTAAAATATCTTATAACTGACACATACAAATATTTCATAGAATATTAGTTGCTTGACATTTCTGTGTTGTTAGCTGACATAAAGAATTCGTGCGTGTCAAACAACTGACATTATTCTCTCTCAGTCACCATACTTTCCCACTTTATATAGCACCATCCAAGTAATTTTTTTTGCTTTGATTTACGTCCGTTTCTGCCAACTTTGGGCTAATGGGACCACCCAGAGATATATATATATATATATATATAGGGAGAGAGAGAGAGAGAGAGAGAGAGATAGGGCGAGAGAGACATACATACAGAGAGAGACATAAAGATAGATAGATAAAGTGGGACTCGGGCGATGACCTACCGGTACTCATACTCACAGAGATCCTCGGCTTAGGGATCGAATTCATGACCTCTGTATTGATAGTCCTACGTGTTAGCACTAGACTACGGTCTGTCGGTGAATCCAAGTCAAAGACGCCCCCATAAGGTATACTGACACGAAATAGAAACTGTGCACTTTTATATTGAGTCCAAAATGTTCGTTACTAAGTTTAGAATAATAACTTTTGGCAAAATGAGTGATCAAGGCATTCTACACACATTGCACTAATTGACATAATTTCAAAGCACCCGAATGTCATTCAAACGTACCAATGGCTTTTATGCAATATTATGCACGTGCTGCCTGTGCAACATGTTTACAAGTACAGATTTTAACTGACCGATATCTTAACTGATTTATTATGAATAATAAAATCACAGTACATTTTAATTTAACTCGTTAACAAGCTGCCACGACTTCAAGAAAACGAAAGAATTCAGACACGTCAGCAGCTTTCATCCGACGTCAGCGTCTCTGACGTTATTGGACAGTTTAATTGCCACCAAATCACCATCATGACCCTTCGACTTCGTAACGGTCATAATCGAAGCGTTACAAACCAGTCAGGATCTAATAAGCCAGCACGTCAGGGTAGATACATGACGTTGACGAATTTACATCACAAGACGTTACGTCAAGCCAATGCGTTCGAGAATTATTGCATTAGTCAGTCAAAGACGAAGACATTACACATACCGATTTAAGTCCATTTTTCAAAACTTCAGGAAACAATACCGATTTGCAACTTTTACTTTTAACCTCTACTTCATTCAAGCGTTAACAGTGCATTTACAATTACATGAATTTGATTAAAAAAGAAGGCATCGTGTAAAACAAATTCTTTCAAACATTTTGATACCACATTTGCCTATACATTTTCATGAAAAGATTGAAATTTTAATTCCTAAACAAGTGCACAGTTTCATTTTATGCTACAGTCGAGAAGACATTATTCTTTTCCGTTTTAACGCAAACGAAACGCATTGTAATAATATGTAGAAAAAGACAACTTTTTGACAATTCTTACTACATGTATTAACTAGAATCAAGCTGTTTGGCACTCGTCATTATGCCCTTTTCTGTCAGAATGTCCTGTATGTAACTTTGAGAAAAACAGCAGACGACATCACAGCAGTGAAAGTGTTAGACGATTTTGTTTGGGGAACGGTGGTAAGGGTCGTTTTAGGGAAGGAGTACTGTACTACTAGTTCATTGTGGCGTCTGATCTGGATCCTTACTCTTTGCAAAAGCTGACTTTGTGCCACTTGAAACTATATACAAACGCAATGAAATAAAATTGATCCAAACTTTTTGATTTCTTTAGTCATATTGCCTTATTGTTTAACTTTGAAACGACACTACAGACAACAAAATTGAAGTCGACGACAATGAAACGCTGAAGGGGTAAAACCTCACCAACAAGTTGGCAGTGGAAGAGTTAAGGTCGTTTGGTTTGCTCTGTGTGTGGCCTTTCTGACAGCCTCTGTCATCCCCAGGTCACTATTGGTTTTTTTGTATAATGATAAGGGCATACCATTTCTATGGTTATTGAAACAGTAACATATAACAAGGTATTTTACGGTGGGGGACGCCCCAGGAGACGTAAGTTAATTTAGTTTTCCGGGGAGGTGCAAGTTCGGATACAGATGGAAAACTGTTGTTGGAGAAACCACTGGATTTTTACCTTACCGTTGTTTAGCGCCAGTAATTGAGAACTCGGTTTTAGATCTCACCATGAGGACATTTAGTTCATTCACGGGATATATACTCAGCAAAATTAGAGAGAATCCTCTTTTGATTTCTACATTATCAGCGTCTAATACATAAACTGTATTTAATTTTTGTTTTATAGAATGTGGCAGACGACATGGACTCATTGTGGCTAAATAACTGTCACGTTGTTTTAAAAATAAAAGGTCTTTAACTCTTTTTCCTTATAAGAGCATTTTTGTTGTGAAATGTTTTCCATAGAAGAGAAACGATGGCGCTCATATTCAGCAGATAAAACCTATTCTTAAAGAAAATCAAACCACATTAGACTTTTCATTCATCACAATATTCACGGCGTTATCACGACTAGAAATTCTTATAATGAACTTTAAGTGTTTAATTTTCGTTACATTTGTCGTTAACCTAAATGTTTCACTGGAATACATAGGTGAACGTATGAGCATTTAAAATCTCAAACAAAACTGGAGTTAATAAGGTACGTTAAAGGATATGGAACTTTAAAATGTACTTAATGTAAAGCCAATGTAAAAAGTGGGTACTTTCGTTTTTGGCTGAGTAATAGTATGTTCGGCAACAATTGTACCGTCAGACATAGTGCTTATGGGGTCTTCACATACACAGATTGTCTACGACTTCCTTATGGATGGTACACATTCGTAAAAGTATATGTTTAGTTCGATTCAGGCAACTTTTAAGTGTAAATTAAGATTCGTTTCGAGCTATTTACACTTTCTTGCGAGTTATTGCGATACTATATATATATACGGCAAAACTCCACGACTTTTTCGCGTTATTTAGCCACAATGGCCTTCACTACCTGCACCTATTTGCAAACAGTTTGGATCCTGATCAGGCGTCGCGTAAGGCGGCGTCTGGTCGATCTCCAAATTGTTTGATACTCAATTGTATAAAACCGGAATACGCATGTCTCAGCTGTTTAGTAAAGACAATCTAGACATGGATATCCCGGTTTTTACATCTACAGCTGAAACAATGCATATATCTAGGTCCAGAGGGATGGGGTAGATCTAGATCTATTATTGATACTGTGGAATTACAGTATTGCTTTAGTTTGAATCCTTACTCCGGTGTTTATTCCCATAATTTATCGTTAGATAAATCTGAATAAGGGGAGATCCTTTGAAAGCACAGAAAACAAAGCAAATACTGAAAATTGCAGACTCGGTTTAATTGAGTCTGTTCATGAGCAATACTGAAATATGTAACAGTGCATGGCTTGGAACTCTCGGCCAATCAGATGCCTCAAAAACCTGTGAATATATCGTTTATTTCAACAAACCATGCAATAACTAACAAACTGTTCACTTATTCCACGCTTCCGTCATCTCAAGGCAATTTGACGTCACAATTCTAGCAATCCTCCGAGCCAGCCATCGCGAAAACCGTTTGCCTGCAATGTAGCCTTAATGACAAATAATCGGAATAAACACCAGATCAAGGATTTAAACTGAAGCAATATGGAAATTTCACAGTTACATTAAAATATTTAGATCTACCCCACTCCTCTTGACCTAGATATATGCAATGTTTCAGCTGTATATGTAAAAACCGGAATTTGCATGTCTAAATTGTCTTTAAAAACAGCCGAGGTCGGAGGTGAACTGCGCACGCTTGATGACGTTATATTATGTACAGTGAGACCTAGACTTTAGAGACAATTACTAATGAATTGTGCTTACATATAGAGCTTCAATAAGCGTTAGTTATGTTGGTGTTAAAGCATGCCCTCAAACTTCTCATTGAAATAACCTTTCAATTTTAGTAAGATATTACATACAAAATGACGTTTTCGTCTAAAACAAAAAGAAGAAACGAATGGTCATCTTGGTTTCCTCGAGCCCAAGCCAGTGCTAAATAGGTTAGACCATGGTTGCGCGCGAATAAACAACATAGTTCTCGGGGGCTACGCCCCCTCGAACTATATCGTTTATTCGCGCACAACCATGGTCAAACCTATACATAGTAATGTATGCTGCCTTTTAGCATACATCATACGTGAAAGTTGATTTATTGAAGAGAAAGTGCACTATACAGTTGAAGGGCAAGCTTTTTAAGTCATTTGGTCGCCATTTTGGAATTCCTGTTCGTTCAGGTGTACTAGATTCGAGGTGTGTTCGCAAAGCTGCCCAATGATATTATGCAAACAGGTTGATTTAGTGTTAATTGTCACGGACGTAGGCCCCCGATGGGCTCCGATTTATTACCTGAAAACGCTACTCGTTTATTGGATACTTGTCAAATTTAGTTTAAGTGTATTTGAAAGGCTAAAATACTATGAGTTTTGCGGAAGTTAACGGATTGTCGATGCATTCACGGTTATTAGCGAGTTATTTACGGACGTTTACAATTGATTTAAGGATTGGCGATCGTAGGGAGTCGTAAGAAACCTATGTACATATGAAGACACCTTTGTGAATGTTTCCGAGTAACCTACGATAATTCACGCGTCTCTACTTTTTTATGTCCAAAAGGTATGCCATTTTCAATGTGTCATAATTCGACAACTGACATCCAGCGAAAAATATCGATATGACAGAAACATATTTTACTTATTTTTTTTACAGTGTTTTGGGCAAGTTTATGCGATTTTTAACGAAAGAATCTCTACGATGATACAACGAATAACTACGGATTAACGGATTTGCGATCTTTTTACGGATGTTTACGTGTCGTTACGACCGGTTTACAACACTTACGGATAATTTAGGAGTTTTGTACGGGAAAGTATTTCCTAAGACACTGGTCAGAAATGTATTCACATAAAAAATGTACCTCTCCTTTCACGAATCCTAACGAGGGTTTTAACGGTCAGCATTGGCAGTCAGAACTTTGTTAACCTGTTCACTGTAAAGGAAATAAAAGTCGCATTGGCAAACATTTTGGATCCTGCTGAGACGCCGCGTATCGCGGGGCCTGATCAGGATCCATACTTCCAAATAACGACAGCCATACTGCCTTGCAATTAACTTTGAAACGATGATACAGACAACAGTATTGAAGGAGACGACAGTTTGACGTTGTAAGGGGTAAAAGCCTCACGATAGAACTGACGTTGAATGGATTAAGCGATATACAGTAAAGAAGCACGCGTATATTTGATAAGTGCCACACAGTTACCAACTAAACAAGACACGTCATGGATATATCGCTTTTTAACTTCTGGCGCTGTTAGTTTGGTTTTAAGCCAAACACTAAAACATTGATTTGTACTAGATATTGAACAGATTGTAATTATTTACACCAGATACATAGGATCTATAACTACATTTTGACATTTGCTTTTTGCGATTTATCTCTAACAATCGGCGCAATATGACCCTTTCAGCATATACACGACTAATCCGTCCATAAACTAACAATATAAAATTTTAAACTTTGTTTTCCCATTTTTAGCTCACCTGAGCACAAAGTGCTCAAGGTGAGCTTTTGTGGTCAGTCAATGTCCGGCGTCCGTCGTCGTGCGTTGTGCGTCGTGCGTTGTGCGTCGTGCGTCGTGCGTCAACAATTTCTTCAAACATCTTCTTCTCCAAAACCACTTGCCTGATTGCAACCAAACTTCACAGGAATGTTCCTTGGGTCAAGCTCTTTCAAAGTTGTTCAAAGAATTTGAAACCATGCAGAACTCTGGTTGCTATGGCAACCAAAGTGAAAAAATAAGGAAATTTTAAAAAATCTTCTTGTCACAAACCACAAGAGCCAGCGCTTAGATATTTGGCACATGTCATAACCTATAGGTCTTCTATCAAAGTTGTTCAAATTTTGCCCCTGGGGTCAAAATTGGCCCCGCCCCGGGGGTCAACGTTTTACATAGAGTTATATAGTGAAATGTTCAAATATCTTTTTCTCTGAAACCAATATGTCCAGAGCTTTGATATTTAGCATGGTATTACTTCTAGAGGTATTTGACTTATATTGTTGAATTGGTTCCGGTCCGTTGCATATCTGGGTCACCGGAGCTAAAAATAGATTTTTTTCCATGAGGACTTAAAAAATCTTCTCGTCTGAAACCATAGTACACTGAGCTTAGATATTTTGCACATAGCATCGTCTACAGATCCTCTATTAAAGTCGTTCAAATTTTGTCCCTGGGGTCAAAATTGGCCCCGCCCCGGGGATCACAGTTTTACAAAGAGTTATATAGTGAAATGTTCAAACATCTTTTTCTCTGGAACCAATATGACCAGAGCTTAAATATTTCGCATGGTATAACTTCTAGAAGTCCTTCACACATTTTGTTGAATTGGTTATGGTCTGTTGCATATCTGGGTCACCGGAGCTAAAAATAGATTTTTTCAATGAAAACTTCAAAAATCTTCTTTTCTGAAACCATAGTACACTGAGTTTAGATATTTTGTACATACATGTAGCATCGTCTACAGGCTCTCTATCAAAGATGTTAAAATTTTGTCCCTGGGCTCTCTATCAAAGATGTTAAAATTTTGTCCCTGGGGTCAAAATTGGCCCCGCCCCGGAGGTCACCGTTTTACGTAGTGTTACATAGGAACATGTTCAAACATCTTTTACTCAGAAACCAATATGGCCAGAGCTTTGATATTTGGCATGGTATTACTTCTAGAGGTATTTGACTTATATTGTTGAATTGGTTTCGGTCCGTTGCATATCTGGGTCACTGGAGCTAAAAATAGATTTTTTTCCATGAGGACTTAAAAAATCTTCTCGTCTGAAACCATAGTACACTGAGCTTAGATATTTTGCACATAGCATCGTCTACGGATCCTCTATTAAATTTGTTCAAATTTTGTCCCTGGGGTCAAAATTGGCCCCGCCCCGGGGATCACAGTTTTACAAAGAGTTATATAGTGAAATGTTCAAACATCTTTTTCTCTGGAACCAATATGACCAGAGCTTAAATATTTCGCATGGTATAACTTCTAGAAGTCCTTCACACATATTGTTGAATTGGTTATGGTCTGTTGCATATCTGGGTCACCGGAGCTAAGAATAGATTTTTTCAATGAAAACTTCAAAAATCTTCTTTTCTGAAACCATAGTACACTGAGTTTAGATATTTTGTACATACATGTAGCATCGTCTACAGGCTCTCTATCAAAGATGTTAAAATTTTGTCCCTGGGCTCTCTATCAAAGATGTTAAAATTTTGTCCCTGGGGTCAAAATTGGCCCCGCCCCGGAGGTCACCGTTTTACGTAGTGTTACATAGGAACATGTTCAAACATCTTTTACTCAGAAACCAATATGGCCAGAGCTTTTATATTTGGCATGGTATTACTTCTAGAGGTATTTGACTTATATTGTTGAATTGGTTTCGGTCCGTTGCATATCTGGGTCACTGGAGCTAAAAATAGATTTTTTTCCATGAGGACTTAAAAAATCTTCTCGTCTGAAACCATAGTACACTGAGCTTAGATATTTTGCACATAGCATCGTCTACGGATCCTCTATTAAATTTGTTCAAATTTTGTCCCTGGGGTCAAAATTGGCCCCGCCCCGGGGATCACAGTTTTACAAAGAGTTATATAGTGAAATGTTCAAACATCTTTTTCTCTGGAACCAATATGACCAGAGCTTAAATATTTCGCATGGTATAACTTCTAGAAGTCCTTCACACATATTGTTGAATTGGTTATGGTCTGTTGCATATCTGGGTCACCGGAGCTAAAAATAGATTTTTTCAATGAAAACTTCAAAAATCTTCTTTTCTGAAACCATAGTACACTGAGTTTAGATATTTTGTACATAGCATCGTCTACAGGCCTTCTATCAAAGTTGTTAAAATTTTGCCCCTCGGGTCAAAATTGGCCCCGCCCCGGAGGTCACCGTTTTACGTAGAGTTACATAGGAAAATGTTCAAACATCTTTTACTCAGAAACCAATATGGCCAGAGCTTTGATATTTGGCATGATGTAACTTTTAGAGGTCTTTCACATATATGGATGAATTGGTTCTGGTCTGTTGCATATCTGGGTCACCGGAGCTAAAAATAGATTTTTTCAATGAAAACTTCAAAAATCTTCTTGTCTGAAACCATAGTACACTGAGTTTAGATATTTTGCACATATCATTGTTTACAGGTCCTCTATCTTAGTTGTTCAAATTTTGCCCCTGGGGTCAAAATTGGCCCCGCCCTGGGGGTCACCTTTTACAAATCTTCTTTTCTGAAATCACGTGACCCATCCTAATGTCACCATGGTCAGGTGAGCGATCAAGGGCCATTCTGGCCCTCTTGTTAATTGACGATATAGTAAAAGGCGTATCACTAAAATGGATATGTTTTCCGTGTTACTTATTCTGAACAGTTCTACAGACTTGCAGTGAAATTCCAGTGCACGAAATAACACAAGATGGTCGACAATTAACTGGAAGGGAGGTTTCTATTTCCTGTTTGACTGGTATGTCGCTAGAGCAATGTGCTGTGGAATGTCTTTTAGTGAGGATGTGTAACTCTTTCGACTACGAGAGTAAAAAGGACACACATGAGACAATGTGTAATCTTAATTCTAAGAAAATCGACGACGCCGGCAGTTCGCTGGCCATAACCAGAAATCCGTACCAGCTTTATGTCGATATACGGAACTGGACAACGGTAAGTCTTGGAATAGAACATGTACTTACCAGTTAGGCACAAACAATGGAAATAATATTTAGTGGAGAAAACGTTATTCTTTCCCGTTTAAACGCAAACAAAACGCATACGTAAATCGCTAAAATGTAGAAAATAACCATTTTTTTGACATTTCTGATTATTTGTTTTAATTTCAGTGGCAAACATTTTGAGCCTGGTCAGACACTGGGTTACCCGGTGTCTGATCTGGCTCCAACGTGTTTACAATGGAAATTATAGTTTTAGCGTAAAAGCGTTTATTGGGAAATAATCACGTTTTCTCCACTGTATCAGTTAGGCAAAAACAATGAAAATAATATATTCCTAATCAAGATAATTGTTTAATTCCGAACGGAATTTTACAGTGGAGAAATAGAGAATAATATGTCATTGCATGAGATAGAAGGAGTTTATTTTGCGAGTGGAAAACCATTTAGCGCGAGGCGTGCCGTGCGCAGGCTGGTTTCTCCTCAACCTATGACATTTTTTTTTTATATATTCCGTCACTGAATGATTTTGGCCTTTCGAATACACTTAAACTAAATTTGACTAAAAACTAAAACTAAAGTTTCACGTAGTTTCTGACACACAATTTTTTTTTATAACCGCTCCAGCCGAACCACGTTTAGTTAATCAAAAACAATAGAAAATGGCCGCAGCAAAACGCTTAGAGTGAAAAGATGGCAATAAAATAGAACAAGTGAGTCGATTCAAATTTGACAAGTTGTATATTTCAACTCAAATGGGCCATACATTACGCTTCAACCCAGAGGTTAAAATTTCTAAAGATAACCACTTGAAAGTGGCACCAGTTTTCGCGTGACGCTTCAAATCGTTTATTTTTTTCGAACAGTTTCTTTTATGACTCCTTAGATACAAACCCTGCATCCCATACAATGATTAGATATCTATGTCGAAAGTTGCAACTAAATCTGGCATTCTGCTTTGTTTATTTGCCTACCTAAAGTACATGTATCCTTCAACTTGTTGCTACAGTACCGTATTGCTTTAAATAGCAGAAGACATAATCAAAAGCGATTGTAGAATTGTCTCTTACAGCGTAGATCTATATCAGAATAGAAATAATAATGAATGGATATGAATTGGTAAACTTGTTTTTATCTTTCACAAAGCAATATTTAATCAGAATACTAGTTGGTTTTTATCCATTTGATTCTTTAAAACAAAACGCTTCAATTTACAAACTTTATGTACAACCTTCATTGACGTCATATTGTCTGGCTCCTTGGCCTAGTTGTTATGATGGCCGTCTTCGACCACGGCTACTCGAGGTCGAATCCAACCCTATCCAAACCTGTTTTTTGAATAAATTTATTCCTTATTGTGGATGCTAAACTGTTATTAAACATATTTATTTTGATCTTTTTGCGCCTAAAATTGAACGTCACTGCTATTTGTTTTGATTAATAAAATTAAAAAGGTTCCGGTCTATTTTTACATCTACTATACAGACAAACTTGCTACTGTACAGATAAACCTAGGTGTATTATGCTACCCCTTTATTATGTCACCATTATTATTTATTTTCATGCCCCGTTTAAGAGCAGTTAAACGAAATCACACTGCAATAAAAAAAAGAAAATGAGAGTTTTTTTTAAACTCTTTCACTGCCATTGGCACCAAAAGGCAATTTTGCAAACAGTTTGAATCCTGACCAGACGCCCCGAAACGCGGCGTCTGATCAGGATTCAAACTGTTCAACACTCGTATCGACATTTTTAAGTAAAAATCAGTTTGTGTCATATAGTTTCGAACCTTATCAGACGCTGGTTACACGCGATCTGATCTGGTTATATTTCATTAACCTTTTATATATTAACATTTGATTTTACAAAAATAATAAACTGAATACATGTAGTTTATTTTTGTATGTAGTTTTAGAGGTTTTAGTAAATTTTCCGTCTGTGCAATTCCCGAGATACATTGTACACAAGAAAACAGATTAATACACGCATGTATGAAATTCATTTCTGTGTAATTTATGGCAAAGACTATTCAACATTTATTGTCATATACACATTACCAATTGGCGGTGCAGTGTGGTACATGATGATGTATTCAGCTCGAGATGTTCCTGGCGGAAACAGCCGAACAGAGAAGCGCGTGTGGCGTGATTCTGTTCTGTTGTATCGGCCGAGAGTATCGAGGGGTGAATACCACTTCCTATAACGAACCGCTAAACGTTGACGTGTTTATCATTTTGCTTCATTATACAACACCATTAACTAAACAGTTGTTTAAATCATTAGCACATTTGAATGGCATGTGTATTATGTGTGTACTTTTCCGAATTAAACAAAAATACATCTGAGAAATTGCATTATTTGCCTTAACATCTCCTGTGAATATATTTTGAAGGTGTAATTGATAGTTAAGTTTAAACAAATTGTATTTTCTAAATATACAGTGAAAGGGGATTAGGCCACAAGTTTTTACATTAGATTCCGCTAACGGATTGTTTGTAAATCTGTAGAGTAGATATACAAGGGCTCTAAGCATATAATTATTTAATGATATTATAACAAAGAAATTGAGTGCTTAGTAATGGAAAATTAGAAGAAGAAATAAAGAAATACGGAAGCACTGTGAAGAGGTTTTGTTTTATTTTATTAATAAATAATATAAACGGAATATAACCACAGAGTGTGATCTGGATAACACAACCGACGAGAACTGATACAAGACCCCGGATCTCAATCTGTAGTGATATTCCCTATATACTTAAACTGTTCGGACTAGATCTAGATCTATATGTTGTTCAATCGAATTATCAGATAAACGCATACATGTAGGCCCCTATATGTTTAAGAGTCTATGTTCAATTACAATCTTAAACTATTTATAGAAGTCTTGTGACTACCAATAAATTACGTCATTATTATTTTTGATGACGTATTACTTTGTTGTCGATTGAATCCGTTATTTTAGCACATGGTTTGGAGCTCTCGGCCATTCAGATGCCTAAAAAACCTGTGAATATATCGTTTATTTCAACAAACCATGGAATAACTAACAAACTGTTCACTTATTCCACGCTTCCGTCGTCTCAAGGCAATTTGACGTCACAATTCTAGCAATCCTCCGAGCCAGCCATCGCGAAAACATTTTGCCTGCAATGTAGCCCTAATGACAAATAATCGGAATAAACACCAGATCAAGGATTTAAACTGAAGCAATATGGAAATTTCACAGTTACATTAAAATATCTAGATCTACCCCACTCCTCTTGACCTAGATATATGCATTGTTTCAGCTGTATATGTAAAAACCGGAATTTGCATGTCTAAATTGTCTTTAAAAACAGCCGAGGTCGGAGGTGAACTGCGCACGCTTGATGACGTTATATTATGTACAGTGAGACCTAGACTTTAAAGACAATTACTAATGAATTGTGCTTACATATAGAGCTTCAATAAGCGTTATTTATGTTGGTGTTAAAGCATGCTTAATGCCTCAAACTTCTCATTGAAATAACCTTTCAATTTTAGTAAGATATTACAAACAAAATGACATTTTCGTCTAATACAAAAAGAAGAAACGAATGGTCATCTTGGTTTCCTCGAGCCCAAGCCAGTGCTAAATAGGTTAGACCATGGTTGCGCACGAATAAACGACATAGTTCTCGGGGACTACGCCCCCTCGAACTATATCGTTTATTCGCGCACAACCATGGTCAAACCTATACGTAGAAGTCGCGGTTTGCAAATAACGGTCATTTTATCGTTTAGAGTATGAGTTGAGCTGTTTTAAGCTTTATCCTTTGGAGAAAAACATAAGTAAAAATGGATGTTGTGGAATATGGAAAATAACTATTCAAAGTTGATCAAAACTTATTTTCATTTTTTTAAAAATAGCATCGGAACCTGGAATTCCTTAAAGCCACGCACAACGCTTCCTTATATAAAAACATCGTGTATGTAACTTGCGTGCATAAAAGCAGTGACTTCAACATTGTGTAGCATATATGTCATCTGATACGGACCATCTGATTAGGAATAAAACTGTTGGGCATGTATTCGCTTGTTTTAAGAACAGGTATATTACAAACCAAGTTAAAGTCTACTTTCGGTCCGAATGACCGCTCAGCCGACTTTACATTTGAGGGAACAAGCTATTTTCTTGCTCGCACCAGAAAACATCTTGTTCACTCAAGATCATATCTTGTGCGCACAAGAAAACGTCATGTGCCTCTGTCCCACTAGTGCTTCCGTATTAAATAGCTTACTCGTTATACGAGGGGCGTTCATTTAATCTTGTCACCCGGGGCTTATAAATCGGCGAAATATGAGATTCCTGCAAACTTCGTTCTGTCGAACCCATTTCTCTTTGACAGAAATATATATTTAGTATTCAAATTCGAATTTAAAAGATTTCAAGATTTCAAGATTTATTAAAAAAGATTGGCCCCATAAGGGCATGAGCATTATAATAACAACAAACAGTAGAGTAATTAGAGTGATAAGAGCGATCTCAGGCTTCTGCGACCATCGCCACTTTTCGGCCGTAACACACATTTCCTATTTCAGCTGTTGTTAAGGAGAAGAGATGACGTCATGCATATGTATATTTAGGCACCAAGTTACGTAGGTTGACTTACGTCATCACATTTTTGTTGACGAAATGGTGACGTCATAATACTACATATAAAGAAGTTACATATTTGTTTTATTTTTAGCTAATTGTGTATCGGAATCGGACAAAAAACTTGTTTACTTTACAAAATATCCGCTAAGACGGTCGCACAAACCCGAAATCGCTCCAAATCAACAAAACATGGCTAACTTATTACAAACAAAAAACACAATACATAAACATACTGGACCCCAACAAATAGAATCTAAACGTTTTATAATCTAAAGACAATAATTCATCCGACTCATACTGTGATCCTCAAAAAGCATTACGAAACATGGAGCATTTGCTCTCGAAGAGCAAAGCCTACATTTTCCCCAAACGCTTCCAACACTTTTTTTTAGAACTTAACTGTTTTATATCTTATTTCACAATTTATGAGTCCAAATGTATAAATAGAATAAATTTTATGGAACTTAATTTTTTTAATTTATTTCAAAATTTATGAATTCAAATAGATAGTAGAAATTTGATCATATAGCAAGTTTACAAGTTTTACAAGTAAGTTTATTCAGATAAGTCAAGGCCCAGTCTGGGCATGTGACATAACATAGAACATATTTATAACATTGGTTATATAACAGGAAGAACAGTGTTTAACCCTTATCATTATGAGTGTTCGTCTACTTTAAATGAGTGTCGTTTGCGTACTTAGGGTGAAGTTATTTAACCAGGAGAAATTTGAATATGAATGCCAAACAGTTTGGATCCAGATTAGATGCCATGTTACATGGCTTGTAATCGTCATCCAAACTGCTTGCAAAATCTTGCTAAGTCGCGCTTAACACGATAATGGCTAATATGAAAAGACATGGTAAAAACAAAAGTAATCAAATAAATCTATAGGTAAATTATAATTAAATAATAACATAAAATTTTACACTAAATTACATAGCAGTGAAGACGAAACGAAAAATTGAATTTTGGAGAACGAGACTACTTGAAAGAATTGCAGACATGGATTATTGTTTTGCAGAATAGGGACAGTTTCAATAATGTTAATTTATCTTTACTATTCATTAGATTATTGAATTTGACTGTGTTAGGAAATTTCCAGAAACTACTATTCAAATATTTCTTTCTTTCTTCCTTGAAAAAGGAGCACTCAAACAGATAATGAAATTCATCACCAATTACATTTTTATCACATAAACTACAAAATCTTTGATTTCTTACAACATTAAAATATCGCCTACTTTCGATGGGCATTTTATGGTTTGTACAGCGAAATTTACAAAAAGTGATAGCAAGCTTAAATGGCAAAATATTGAAATAACTTTCAAATTGTAAAGTAGTTTTGTATGTTCTGTAATTAACGCACTTACCAGATTCGAGAACAATACCATGCCAGGTTTGTAAAAATTGGTCTTTCAGTCTTGTACTAACAACTGATTTAAAACACGAATAAGAAGGTAAATTGTTTTCATGTAAATAGTTTGATAAACCAAGCGAGTTAAGAGTCTCGTGAACAAACTTTATCCAAGGAAAGTTCACTTCCCTACGGGTGTACAGAACCATTGACATGTTAAACAATAAAACACTAATTTTTTCTTGTTTACAAATGACAAGTTTATACCAATAATTAAGTATTCTGGACTTTATTTGTAAAGAAAGGGGCACAATTCCAAGTTCTCCATAAGTCATACAATTTGGAGTGGACTTTTTCAAATTTAATACTAGTTTACAAAACTGAATCTGAAAACGATCAACAATTTCCAGACTCTCTATACCCCAAACTTCAGATCCATACATAATGACTGGACTAACCATCACATCAAACAGACTCAACTGCATATCAATTGGTAAAAACAATTTTCGAGACTTCCTTATAACAGAGAACATAGCTTTTCTTGCCTGGTCAATTAAATATTTCTTTGTTCTTTTGAACTTACCATTAAAAGAAAACTGCACCCCTAAATACGAAAAATAATCTACTACTTCCAAGTCTTGGTCTTCAAATTTAAAAGTTGGAATACCTTTTAACCCTCTCTTACTTTTCCAGAAAACTACAACTTTTGTTTTATCTGTGTTAACTTTAAGACCCCATAGTTTACAGTATTCTGACATGGCATTTAATGCCAGTTGCAAGTCTTGAGCATTTTAAGCCAAAATCACAGTATCATCTGCATATAAGAGAATATATAATCGAAACATAAAAGTGAAAAAATAGCCTTTTTCAGGCGTACCCCGCAAACTCTGTAAAACGTCACGGTCCGGCTTACATTGAGAGATGTATCGGCATTAAATTTTTCTTTCTTCGATTAATGGAACGAAAAGTATAAGAACCACATTGCGGTAAATAGAACAGGCGGGGTAGCTGGGTTTTCTTTTAATTTTCCAGGAAATCATTTACCATTATACAAGTGGGGAAAATCTACAATTTCATTTATGAGGCATATCATTAAATTCGGATTGCAGGTTTATGTTTTGCATAAGAATTCTTCTTCTTGATCAGTATATTAACTTATAAACCCTTTTCAGAACTTTTCGGTTGACTGGTTTCTAAATTTAAGTAAAGCGTGATCGGATTTCGAACGTAATTGCATTTAAAACTTTTCCCCGCGCATTTTAGTATTTCGAAATATCCAGTCTTAATCGTTCCTTACACATCATCTGGCGATAAAATGATTAATATGTGTAGCCTAAAATTATAAATCACAGTTAAGGCAACTAAAAAATGTATAATTTGTATATATTTATGCTTTTGACAAGGATTTTACAACGTATTTCATAAGTATGTAGTATTATTCTCAATAAAAAGACAAGGGGTCCACTACACAAACCAATTTCTAACTTTACACTCCCGTATCAAAAGTATATGATCTGAACCCGATATTGTACCAACACCGTCAGTTATATATTTAAATCCTTGTCTTGCGTGCTATTAAGTAGATTAACAACAGCGGCAGCTTTATCTTTGGTGGCCGCAAAATTGAATAGTGGCCGTCTATAAGTAAAAATTGTAAATTTTAAATTGTTTGTTTTGATTAGAAAAGGACATTCACGACACTGCATATCTTCAATTTATCAAATAAAGATCAAAATATAGCAATGATTATGAAATTTACAAAATTACTCGACCTTTACCGTAAGCCCGTATTTCACCGTACGCCATTACATACACTTCAATAGCCAGTGTCTATGAATGTAACAACTTAAATCTTCAATAATATCTAAACTGCTTGACGGATTCAGACGAATTTTTCAGTCAATATGTAAAATTAGTTCATTGTGTAGCACACACAATTTCAATGCGCTAGTATCAGAACGCAGGAGTGACATAATTAAATGTACGCCCCTCGTAAATTTCTTCGAGAGGCATTTGGAACTGTTGGATGTAGTAGAAATGTACAGTCAGTCTTGTATCCAAACAACTCATACTCATACCCAGCAACTATGACAACTGAATAGTCATATCAAAATTAACACATCTCACATTATCTACTATATTTGCAATCGAACATTATTTTTATTGCTTGCTCCGAGCATTGGGCACATTATGTTGAAGGTTAATTTAGCTGTGAAATCCCTAATCGTTTTAAAATATTTCCAGAAAATAAAGTTAGATATCTATTGCGAATAGTTTCATGACTGAATAGCCAATAATGCAATATTTTATAATGTGACTCTAGTTGTGGAAGTCTTACTACTATATATGTATTTGACTGTTATCATGCTAGCCTCGGATATGTCCCCACAGTGATTACCTTAGCAAACAGTTTGGATCAAGATGAGATGCCGCGTAACGCTGCATGTCATCAGGATATAAACTGTTACACACTCTGATCCTGTTTTGAAAAAGAATTTAGAAAAAAAATCTAGTTTTAGAACAGTAGCGGAAAACAATTGTTGTAGACGAGAAAAATACTCAGCATGCAAAGAGTTAAACGTTTATTCTGTATTTATAGACAGTCGCAGGGACATGCGCCTCTAACCATGTACAGAAAACCAGCGCTGCCTTCCAACCAGGCCCTACAGATGTATAGACATAGGTATGTTAAGAAAGTTCACCTAATGCGACAGGACCAATGTTAGTCAATATATGTACTTTACGTAAAGCGGTCAGATATTCCGTAAGGGCGGTGGTCCAGTGGTAGGACGCTCGCCTAGGAAGCGAGAGGTTCCTGGTTCGAGCCCTGTCAGGATCACTGGAATTTTTCTTAGCACAATATTAACCCTACATTGCTCCACTTCAACCGGGTGAATTAAATGGGTACCTGAGAGGGGAATAAGTCAATGTGCCATGGCTGCTAGTAGCGCCGTATGTTAATGGCCGACTTGTGTCGGCAGAATATGTGTATAATAGCAGACTTTATAAACTCCACCTTTACCTTTATATTCCCTTTAACTGACGGGCCGAATCGGACTATGTTCGAGCATCGTGCGGTGCGATTCGTCAGTTGTCGAGAATGGCTTCTTGCTCTACGTAGACACTGGACTAATCTCATTAGAGTCGATCTACCTTAATATTAACTTGTTATGTTAATCAAAAACGGTCTCAATTTTAGCAGCTCAAATGCGACAGAGACGTACAGTCAAGGCTCATAAGTATTTCCCCTAAATGGCTGCCGTTGTGTTCTCTTACCTAAGCACCTGCAGACTTTAAACATCAACCAACTCAAAACGGCAACTCCTACTTACCTGAAATTTTCAGTATTTTGAAATAGACCCGTTTTCTCTCAGAACATATCAAATTCTTCTTAGAAAAATGTCATAAAGTGATTGTACAAATGCCTGACTGTAACTATCCCAAAGGTCAAGAACATTTTTGATAAGATCATCTTTACTTTTGAGTTAGTTTTCAAAGATTTGCACACATTTTCTATTATATTTAAGTCTGGGCTTTAGGCTGTTCGACCCATTATCGGGATATTATCGTTCCTTGACCATTTATTGGTGAGTTTAGATTTATGCTTGGTAGCACAGTCATCTTGGACACTGTAGAGCTTATTTGAGAGTTTTATTTAGCAATAACTGGCCACACATGTGTTTCTCGCTTTTCAGGGGTGCTAGACCACATTTTCTCGCTTTTCAGGGGTGCTAGACCACATTTTGTTACTATAAATAGCAGTGCGGCAAACCTTGTCTGGTACGGTATCCTTCCGCCCGATTGGCTAAAAGCAAGGGAAAGGGACATTACTCTTTCAGAAATTCCCTAAAACTTAAATGGACCACAAACTACGTTTATAGAGAGAAATGAAGCCGATCATTTTACAGTAGACTCTACAGTTGTCTAGCTGTGGCTTTCGACAATTCAATGATCCGATGTTTAAACCATAATTTATGTTGTTGTTGTTGATTGTTTCACATGATCGAGTATACGCGTAAGGTCACGTTCTTATATGACGTCGTTGACGTCGGTTGTTGTTATGGCTTGAAAGTAGAACGCATATAAAGGAAGAAATTGACGTTTTGATAACTTTTACTTTTCAAAATCGCTTGGATTCAATAAAAAACGTTTGTATTTCTGAGTTGTGATCTAAAATGGGACATGTTTTCTTCTTAAAACGTGTGTACAAATAAATGTTAAAGCCAAGCTGAAATAGCGCGACTTTTAAACAGCTGTTTGTTGCTATTGGATATGGAATGTGTGATTCGGATAAAAAGTAGGTCTTTACAATTCCTTTAATTAACTCGTTTTAATGGTAATTTTAAGCGAGAAAAATAATCAAGCACGGCTTTTGGTAAAGACGGGGGATTCTATACCCTCGGTTTGACTGTTCCTGTCGGAAACTCGCTAAAGCTCGTTTCCGACTGGGAACAGACAAGCCTCGGGTATAGAAGTCCCCGTCTTTACCAAAAGCCGTGCTTGATTCTATTAATCTAGAGTTTCTATATATTTCTCGGAAATTCGGAATTGACATTTGCATCAGCTGGTGTTAGGGTTCCAACTCCGCCATAGGCTTTCCGTGGCCTCCTTTAATTCGGATCTTGTTTTCGGAGCTCCCTCGCTCTAGAAATGTCTTTATAAACTTTCAAATGGTGGATATATTGATGTTTACAAATCGTGAAATTTTGTGAGCACTTATATTTTTATGTAAATGACGAATAGCGTTTTTTCTGCTAGTGTGTCAATTCCTTGCGTTTCACACTTGATATGTTATAAAGCAGACGATCAATACAAATCAATGGTCGTATTCGAATCAGGACAACTAGTGCGTAAGTTGGAATAGTTGTTAACCACTTCTATTCGAATCACCACTTGATGTTTTTAGTTGACAAAATGTTGTCAAACCCTAAAACCGAGCGTTGATTTAGTCACATGACCACGTTTGTGTTAGTTACAAGTGCTAATGACTGAAGACCCTCTCAATCAATCAAATAAATCCAGATTGCGTGGCATTATATGCGTGTATAAAAATTGGGGGGCGTTACGACTGTTTTTAACGGGTGTTTTATTCATTTCCATTCGTCCGGAAGTACAAAGTTTTCGTTGACCACAATTCTATTCGAGTTGCTGCAAAATCGTTGTCAGCGGTAAATCTTCACGCATTTCCTCCGCCTACTTTTCGTTGCCAACAAAATCATTGATTCGAATACGACAAATATTATTTGTTTCCAAAAAAAGAAGAAGATATCGGTGAAATCATGAAATTTACTGTGTCAAAATCTCAAGCTTTCTAGTAACTAAATCGTGGCGCTATAAAAGTTTTTCGAAAGCGGTCATTTGCGGTACCGATATCGGCGCCATGTTTTGGGGGAAAGACTTATGACCCTCGGCTGTACATTATGGTTGACATTCCTTACAAACAATGTATTGTTCGATTTTTCTGACCTGTCGGAGTTATTTTTAGAACAGAATAGTTAATAATGGTAAATAGATAGGTAAGCAAGGTAACATCGAATATGTAATCGTACACTTTCCTACTTGAGATAAGTATAATCCCCGTGCAGCATTTATATACTGAAACTATTATTTCCATTGCAAACAAGTTGGAGCCAGATCAGACGCCGGGTAACCCGGCGTCTGATCAGGCTCCAACCTGTTTGCTACTCAGATTAAAAATATAGTTAAAATTTCTAAAAGTAAATTTACACGGTCTAGTGCATTGCGTTTGCGTTTAAACGGGAAAGAATAATGTATCCTCTACTGTACATTACGCACAAAAAATACAGCTTTCCGTTTCTTTAACTGGCAGTAGAGAAAACTCATCCCTTTTAAAGTTTTAGAATGTTCCAGTCTAAAAATAACTCTGACAGGTCAAAAGAAAACACTTAATACCTGTCACGAGCACACATTCGTGTTCTTTGCAAACAGTGAATACCGTATAGCCGAATAGTCAAGATTGGATAAGACTTGATTGAAAATGGGAGTTGGTATTTTGAAGTTTCAGGAATGGTTTATATTAATAGACAACTGTAATAAAGTAGATGTGCCACCGATCACATATATTAGTATGGAACATATGTAAACCTTGTAAACTCTGATCAGCGGGGAAATATGCGTCTTCTGTTCAGAGTCTACACTGTTTGCTGATAACAATTTCAATATACCAACAAGAGGCCCATGCAGGCCTTAATATCGCTCACCTGGGAAAACCCAGACAAGGGGCATATGGGCCCTTGGATGGGATCATTTTAACCCCAATAACATGATTTAAAAATCTTGCTGATGAACACACAAATGAAATGCTCTGTCAAATATCTTAGCTCATGACTTTGTGCATGGTTTCAGACAGTAAGACTTATCAATGTAAACATCTATTTTTTCTAATGTGACCCAGATATGTAACTGGTCAGAATTATTTCAACAGTATTGGTAAAGGACCACTAGAAGCGTCACCATGCAAAAATTAAAACTCTGGGCATATTAGTTTCAGAGAAGAAGACGATTGAAGATTTCACCAATAACTCTTTTTTAAAACGGTGACCCACTGGGCGGGGCCAATATTGACCCCATGGGTAAAATTTGAAAATTTTGATAGAGGACCGATAGATGATGCAATTTGCATATATCTAAGCTTGTGGTTTTTGACAAGAAGATTTTTGAAGTTTTCATCAAAAAATTCTATTTTAGCTCATGTCAGCTAGTTATGCAACGGACTGGACATTTTTCAACAACATTGGTAAAGGGCCTCTAAAAGTGTCACCATGCCAAATACAAAAGCTCTGGCCACATAAGTTTCAGTGTAGTAGACGATTGAACATTTCACTATATAACTCTATGTAAAACAATGACCCACGGGGAGGGGCCAATTTTGACCCAAGGGGCAACATTTGAACAATCTTAATAGAGGACCATTAGAAACCCACCATGCACAATATCAAAACTCTTGTCATATTAGTTTCAGAGAAGAAGACGGTTGAAGATTTCACTATATGACTCTATGTAAAACGGGGACCCAAGGGGCGGGGCAAATTTTGACCCCCTGGGTAAATATTAAAAAAGTTGATAGAGGACTTATAGACTGTGCCATGTGCCAAATATCCAAGCTCTGGCCCTTGTGGTTTTGGACACGAATAATTTTGAAGTTTTAATTGAAAAATCTATTTTTGGCTCATGTGATCTAATTTTGCAACGGACTGAAACTGTTTCAACAACATTGGTAAAGGACGTCTAAGAGTGTCACCATTCAAAATATCAAAGCTCTGGCCACATTAATTTCAGAGAAGAATACGATTGAAGATTTCACTACATAACTCTTATGTAAAACGATGACCAAAGGGGGGAGGGGCGCAATTATATCCCCATGGGTAAATATTGAACAGTTTTTACAGAGGACCTACCTATAGATGGTGCCATGTGCCAAAAAAGCCAAGCTCTGGCCCATGTGGTTTTGGACACGAAGATTTTTGAAATTTTCTTTGTAAAAAAATATTTTTAGCTCATGTGATCTAATTATGCAACGGACTGAAACTGTTTCAACAACATTGGCAAAACTTGAGCAATATTCTTGAAAGAGGATCTATAGATGATGCCATGTGTCAAATATCCAAGCTCTGTCCCTTGTAGCTTTTGACAAGATGCTATTCTAAGTTTTCAACGAAAAAAACTATATTTAGCTCCTTTGACCTAGATAATCAATGGACCGAATCCGTTTGAACAAATGTGGTTAAGAGTCTCCAGAAGTGTCATCATGCCCAATATCAAAGCTCTAGCCATATTAGTTTCAGAGAAGAATTTGATTAAAGATTTCACTATATAACTCTTTGTAATACGGTGACCTACGGGCGGGGCCAATTTTGACCCCATGGGCAAAACTTGAGCAATATTCTTGAAAGAGGATCTATAGTTGATGCCATGTGTCAAATATCCAAGCTCTGGTCCTTGTAGCTTTTAACAAGATGCTATTCTAAGTTTTCAACGAAAAAACTATATTTAGCTCCTTTGACATAGATAATCAATGGACCGAATCCGTTTCAACAATTGTGGTTAAGAGTCTCCAGAAGTGTCATCATGCCAAATATCAAAGCTCTGGCCATATTAGTTTCAGAGAAGAATTTGATTAAAGATTTCACTATATAACTCTTTGTAATACGGTGACCTACGGGCGGGGCCAATTTTGACCCCATGAGCAAAACTTGAGCAATATTCTTGAAAGAGGATCTATAGATGATGCCATGTGTCAAATATCCAAGCTCTGGCCCTTGTAGCTTTTGACAAGATGCTATTCTAAGTTTTCAACGAAAAAAACTATATTTAGCTCCTTTGACCTAGATAATCAATGGACCGAATCCGTTTGAACAATTGTGGTAAAGATTTCACTATATAACTCTATGTAAAATGGTGACCCCGGGGCGGGGCTAATTTTGAATCCAGGGGCAAATTTGAAAACGCTTGATGAAGGACCTGTAGACAATGCTATGTGCCAAATATCTAAGCTTTTTCCCTTGTGGTTTTTGAAAGTAATAATTTTTTAAATTTCATTGAAAATATCTACTTTTTGCTGTTTTTATCTAGATATGCAACGGCAAAATAATGTTTGAATAATTTGAAAGAGGACGATATAAAGATCATTCAGACCAAGTTTGGTAAAATTCCATCCAGTAGTTTTGGAGTAGATGTCGTTTTAAGAAATTGTTGACGACGGACGACGAACAACGAACAACGACGGACGAATGGGAAAAGGGCGATCAAAATAGCTCACATTGGCACTACGTGCCAGGTGAGCTAAACAACTGAAACGAAAGTTTAGACCATACATACATCCCTTAGATACAAATTGAACTAATCCAATTAATAAGCAAAGAATAATCCACTGGGCGCAAATGGGTTAACAGTTAAATATCTATCTAGATTGACGGTACCTGGTCTTAACCCCTTCACTGCCGTGACGTCGTCAATTTTAAAGAAATAACGTCTGCTTTTATTTCTTAAATTTTAATCTTTGCTATTTTGACTGAAGAAATATTGAAACGAGTGTGAAACAATTTGGATCCTGATCAGACGCCGCGTAACGCGGCGTCTGATTAGGATCCAAACTGTTTGCAAAAAACTGTTGTGCTCGGGGTAAGGCAGTGAAGGGGTTAATAATTGACATATTTTGTTAGATTGCGGCAGTCCCCCTGTGTTGCCTGTTGAAGGTCAAGATACCAATATGTACAACCTCCAGACAACAACGTCACTTGGATCTCTGGCATCATAAAGGTGTAGCGACCCAAGGAAAGATATTCTATACCAGTCTGACTTTCACTATATGACAATCAACAGAATATGTTACTCCGACTCTGCTTGGTCTCGAAATATTCTCGTTTGTAAATAAAATTTGCACCGCAATTTTTTAAATAAAAACAGCCCTAAAGCTGACGACATTACCAATGACGACGATATTTTGGTGGTAAAAGGATTACAGCAGATGATAAAACTTGGCATGGAAATAGTTAAAAAGATGTTGACTACTCATTTTGTGACACACAGTTTCGAACCTCGTCAGACGCTGAGTAACCCGGGTCTGATCTGGCTTATTTTCATTACTCTTTTATATGTAAATATTTGATTTTTTAAATTAACTCAATATTTTATTTTTAAAACAGAATTAGACTAAGTGTACTTTCTGTCAGTTAAATTCCCGAGATACCTGAAATACCAGAAACAGATTAATGCACACTTGTATGAAAAAAAGTTCTCCGTATTTTTGGGAGGCCTAAAAAAAGGTGAGGGGGTGGGGGGAATGTTGGTATAACGAAGAAGTCGCTATTCATTTATTCGTTTAACCCTTTTACTGCCATTTGCGCCAAAAGCCGCTTTTGCAAACAGTTTGAATCCGCGTTTGATCAGGATCCAAACTGTTTGACACTCGTACCGACATTTCAAAAGTAAAAACAGCCCTTTAAAAATAGTGCAGACGAAACATCCTATGCAGACGGTATTTTGGCGGTAAGTGGGTTAAAGCAGACGATAAATGGCAGTGAAAACGCAAACTAAGCCCAACGAATTGAAATGAAATTGAGCCAATAACAATATTTTGATAATATTGACTATTAAATCTTATCTGAGTGGCATAAAAAAGTTTGGTACCTTATTTGACGCCGGGTTACCGTCGTTTGATCTGGCTTCAACTGTTTACATTGGAACTATTTATTTTCGCATAGAGCATTTTGAATGAGTGTGTTTTCACTATTGGATTTATTGAACGAGTTGGATAAAATAATATGGTTGGAGTCTTTGCCAAGCACATAATCATTTTATCTAACAATAAATTATCGCATAAACAACAAATAACACCTCAGCGCCAGAGAATCAATTTATCATAACTGTTTTTAGGTTTAACTACCCAATATATTTATTGACTACAAATGATCTTTTGCCACTTTTCGTTTTCGAAATTACGTCATTATTGCAATATATAAATACGAAAGACTCAAGCAGGAAACGCAACAACCCACCTCTCAAGCAGAAAAAAAACACACACCCACACGCACAGGCCACATTTACACATATTGGCTAGAGACCTTTTGAGAGATTCAGACAATGTGTAAAATGACTTATATTTAATGAAGTCGGTGGCAATTGTTAATGTACATCATTATGTCTGCATATATTTATTTAATAATAAATGAAGAAACAGTTATTTCAGAAACATTGTTCATACAGTGGAGAAAACGTTATTCTTTCCCGTTTGAACGCAAACGAAACGCAGACGCAAATCGCAAAAATGTAGGAAATGACCATGTTTTGACATATCTAAATATTGTTTTGGATCTGAGTGGCAAACAGTTCGGAGCCCGATCAGACGCCGGGAAATCATAGTTTTAGCGTAAACGCGTTTATTGGGAAAAAATAACGTTTTTTCTACTGTACATGTATGTATTTCTTATACATAAGACTTGATTTGTATTACAGTTAAAGACTTTTCCTAAGTGCATTGAGGGACTCCCACCCCATTGTATTCGATAGGCGAGAATAATCATGAATCACAAGCTTTCACCGGGTATACCAATCTCAGGTGGTGTGAAAATACAGGTAACTAAATTCAAGTTGTCTAGAGAGGCCCTCACATACTCACACTCAAGGATTTTTTCAACGGATTTTACTAACCTAACTAACAAATTAAAGGTACGGGCCTCACATGAAACGCTTGGGTGAGTATATCCCTAGACAAGATAGCAGTAAAGGACAAAACTTGCACGTGGCGGCATGCTTTGGTAGCTGGTTAGGTGTTATGACCAAAAGCTTGTCAGAAGATGTCTTTAAAGACATTAAGCCAATCCATTCATTGATTACCCCCCATTGTTCTCACTACGTGTGCAAATACAGGTAGTTTATCGTAGAGCACGAGAAAAGTGTTTCGGCAACGGCTCTGTCATCTGAGAGCTTTGAATAAAGGCCCTTACATAATAGACCTCAATAGGTTCACAATGAGTTTTACTAACCAAGCTATCAAATATTAGGTGCGGGCCTCACATGAGACGTCTGAATGGCACAGGGGGCACGTGCCCCCCCCCCCCCCCCCAGCTGGCCTGCTTTGTTGTGGGTTTTTTGGCAAAAAATATATATTCATCATTTAGCTGGGAATGAAGGTCACATTGGAATATGACATTACAGGCACAGATCCACTGGGGGCACATGTTCCTCAGCTGGCCTGCTTGAACTCTACTGGAGCTGCTGCAATGGCTTGTGTCTCTTATCTCGGGCCATCATATCATGCTTGGTCTGCGGGTCTGTGTTTGAACACGACACAGGCCCTAAGTAACGAGGATTGGGGTGGGGGCACAAGGGTGTGCCCCCCATAAAATTGCCCCTGCTCCCCCCCCCCACCACCAATAATTTTGCCAATACTGTCCTTCTTAAACTTAACTGGGGCTGCTGCAATGGCTTGTGTCTCTTATCTCGGGCCATCAAATCCTCAGCCTGCCTGGTCTGTGTTTGAACCCGACACAGGCCTGTAGTAACAAGGAGAGGGGCACGGCAGTGTGCCCCCTTCCCCCCCCAAAAAAAAATGCCTTTGTGCCCCCCACTAATTTTGCCAATACATGTGTAAGTAAACGTAACCTAGATCTTTACATAAATTTATGCAAGTATTTTACCTGTTTTGAATGTGAAAAAGCATTCAGCGCGTACACAAAACGGTCTAGCTATGCCCCAGGCCTGTGCCCCCCAATTGCATATCCTTCAGGCCAGTAAATCCAAAATTGCCCCTGTGCCCCCACCAATAACTTTGCCAATACTGGCCTGCTGCAATGGCTTGTGACTCTTATCTCGGGCCATCAAATCCTCAGCATGCCTGGTCTGGGGAGGGGGCACGGCAGTGTGCCCTCTTCCCCTAACCAAAAAAAAATGTGCCCCATGCCCCCCCCCCCCCAATAATTTTGCCAATACATGTGTAAGTAAAAGTTACCTGTTTTTTTACATAAATTTATGCAAGTATTTTACCTGTTTTGAATGTGCGAAAAGCATTAAGGGCGTACACAAACTGGTCTAGCTATGCCCCAGGCCTGTGCCCCCAAATTGCATATCCTTCAGGCATGTTAATCCAATTAAATTTGATGAAAATACTTAAGGGTAACAAAAAGCAAAGGCATTTTTGAATGCCTAACTAGATGATGAATAATACCCAAATAACTCATGCATGTGGGACCAGGGTTCCCCCCTTCCCCGTCAATAATTTTGCCAATATTAGTCGCAGAATATTCATACATATAGATTTATGTATTTATATTATTATTGTAACTGTTATGAATGTGCAAAACGCCCCAGAATGCACCAGAAACCATCTGGAATTAAAAAGTTACCGGGGAGCATGCTTCCGGACCCCCTTAGTGACAGTGTAAACAATAATCAGAGGGGGTAGGGGTAAGTTTCAGATTAACGGCCAGAAAACAATCTGTCAAAGGTATTATCCTATATTAAAGAATTTGATATGTTATTTTAAATCGAATATTTACATAGATTTATGTAGTATTTTACCTATTTTGAATGCGAAAAGACTCCCATCAGAACGCACCATTGATCATCTGGGAATACATTTTCTCAGGGGGTGTGGGGAGGGGGCATGCCCAAAGACCCCCTAGTAACAGTGTGCATATGAATAGGAGGGGTAGGGTTAGATATTAATGGCTGGATGACAACCTTTCACCATAGAATGATTAAATAAAAAATTATTTTGAGTCGATTTTTAAAATAGATTAATGTTAGTATTTTACCTGTTTTCAGGCCTTCAACCGTTCCTTTTTCCTATTTTTCTGCCAAAACCTCCTACTATTCCTACTGTTTGCCTAATAAGTCTTCAAGCACCCTTAGTATGGCCCTTAGTATGGCACAAAATGCAGGAAATGAAGCGCTTGATTTCAAAATTTTCCAGGGGGAGTACCCCCAACCCCCCTAAACCTGTTGGATCGCATCTTCGGCCTGTTGAATAAATTATAACCAAAGAATAAAATGGCTTTGGGTGAGAATGTCTTTAACTCAAAATTGCGGATTACCTAAATTTCTATGAGCACTATGACTCCATGTGGTATTTTGTATCAAACAGTTCCTACTATTTAATTGAAAATCTTCCTCCTTTTTCCTACTTTTCCACTTGAAAAACTCCTACTTTTTCCAACTTTTTGCATTGAGATCAGTTATAGGCCTGTGTTTGGAATGCACTGATGAAAAGTCTGTAATTATCAAGTTGGACCTTCACACAGACACTTTGGAAGACCGGACTCAGAACCGCCATGCATGGAGACCAGCTGTCAGGAAAGGTTTGGTTGAGGCAGAGACAAGCATGCCAGTAAGAAACGTATGGACCGGAAGGCACATGCAGCCAGTACCTTAACAAGTCTGACCAGTTATGGACGTACCTTTGGTGCCAGGATCGGCCTTTTTAGCCACCTACGCACTCATCGCAGAAACTCAACAACTTGAAGTTGCGGTCAAATTCGCATAGCAATGGTTTAGATAATGTTGTCCTTTTAATGCATTACGTAGATCTAAAGTAGATTCAGTCATTCGTGACTGAAAGTGATTTTCGTGGAATGACTAAGTGAAACAGTCGTTTCACGCAATTACTGAAATTTACAGTCATTTCATGTAATTACTGATTACACAGATTTACTGTAACTTATATAAAAGATAGATAGATAGATATCTGGTAGTCTGAATGGTCAAAATGTTGTCATTTTCTATGTTTCATTGCAATGCGTTTGCACAGTATTCCACAGTATTTCAGACCGTCAGCCAACTCGCAATCGATGATCATCGATTTCTTTACTGAACGCTACTGTATAGTTGGTGAGCTTCATTCGTCTTTAAGCAATCCAAAGACCAGTAAGAGGGGAAACGTGCACAACTGATAGGCATGTGCCGTCCAGCCGTAACTAGCCTTGACCAAACTTTTAAAACGTGTCTGACCTTACTCAGAACGTGCGAAGCGTGACTGACCCTCTGAGATCGTGACGGCCTTGAGTGAACATACAGTGTTCCCTCTCTACAACGACCCTCCCAACAACGACTCCTTCCTTACAACGACCCTAGTCGAAGTTCCCGAAACAGGACAATTATGTCCAACCTTTTCGCGGCTGCATTGTTGCCATCTTAAAATTGTCGTCTGCTGTTTTTCTCAAAGTTACATAATTGACATTTTGACAGAAAAAAATCTTAATAACGAGTGACAAACAGATTGAATCCAGATCAGACGCCGCGTCACGCTATGTCTGATCTGGATTCAAGCTGTTTGCAAATGCAAGCCAATTTCCCTGCCTACAACGACTCCCGAACAACGCACACAAATTTGGTCTCCCGTTGTAGAGAGGGGGCACTGTACTTACTGACGTCGCGCAAGCTAAGGTGGCACAACGTCAAAAGCGCTTGCCGGGTTTAGCATGCCAGCTACCTTTGAAACAATTTTAAAGATAAATGCATAACATTATATATCAAACTGTTCATTTTAAATAGGCGTATGCTATGGTATAAATACTTTTTTCGTATCATCGATAAGTAGCGACTTACGAGGAAGAAACTATTGAATTTTTCAGAAAAAACATCGCGTGAGACGTAACACTTAAACTCGTCTCTTTGTTGTCTCAAGTCGATTACAAAATAACCGTATACGATTTTGACCGGAAAAATGCACGACGATCTAAATGTGACATCATATAACGTCCCGGGAGGAGAAAGCGTTAATATGAAAGACGACGTAGTATTGGTGCCTTTTATCTACTGTTACAATTTGTAAGACGTAAGAAAAACGGCGTTTTTCTATCATCAACGCGGCGATGGTAAGCTTTTTAAGCATTTATTTAACTCGGAGAGGCTTGCAATTTAAACCATAAAATTGGGTCTTTCTTTTATTGCCGCGGACTTAAGCATGTTTATTCTGCATATTTACTTTTTATAAAATCAATGAAAACGTGTGTGGAGGAAAATGTCACACTTTTTGAAATTAAACGGTTCTATGCGTAATGCAAATATTAACATTGGTTAAAATGCATGACAGACGTAAATTAATGATTTAAAAATAAAATGACATAATTGGGTTTTTCTCTAGTTTAAGCACTGTGAATTTTAAGTCAAACGAATAACAGGTAATTTTTAAATCGAGGATTATCTGTGTGGATGAAAATGACACACTTACTCGTTTTGACGTTTATAACGTCAGGCGCATTTTTAGTATAATTATGTTGTTTCCAGGCGTCGGAGATATAATAGCCGACTCAATAAAGTTATACTGCGCAAATCGTGTCGTGATAAAGGGGTTTAGAATTCCAACCCGGTCATTACGCTTTACATGGGAATTATTGACAAGTTGTTTCACCAAAGTTTATTTATTTTTATTTTTAAAGCAACTGTTCCCACACAAAGCGTCATATTTTTAATGAAGTAGACGTGTCAAACGGTACCATTCAGATATAAGACTCAATACACAGGCGAATTCTGAAATATCTGCCTAAATCCTTTAATTCATAGCCAGCTTTTAGTATTGACGATATGTTACCACTTAAATAGATTGAAAGTAAAGCAAGATTCGCATTAGTGCCTGTCGCTTTATTTACATCCTGCTTTAAGCTTCTATCATATGTGCAAACCAAAATGTCAATTAGAGTTTGAGCTGAGTCTGAAACCGTTCTCATTCATTTGATAACTCGGTTTTCAAAAGCTCAAATCTGAATAAACAAGTACTTGAGAACGATCTCATACTCAACTCAAACTCTTTATCACCTTGGACCCGGTTGTTTATCATTCAGATCCATATTAAATGTGCTGCAGATTGTTCAGTTATTTAGATCTATGTGTTTTTACTGTAACGAATCATATGCCGTATGTGTTTACAATAATTATGCTGAAAGTAAATTATAACATAAACAGTTCTATTTATATACATGAACCGTGAACGTGTAATCTGTCATGCGACTGTACATATTTGACGTAAAATCCTAATAATTTGACGCAATTTGACGTTACGTCGTTGTGCCACCTTAGCTTGCGCGGCGTCACAGATTCCTTAGTAGACCACTGGGTGAACCGTAATGCGCCTTATGCCTAGGTCACACATTCACGGATGAGCCTCCCGAACGGCTACGGATTCAATCCGGCAGCATCCGTAATAGTCAGTAAAAGCTCGTACAGGCCCGTGTCTGAACCTTGATCATCCGTAGGTGTGGTTCCACACCGTACTGGTTTTTTGAACATGTTCAAAAAACCAGTACGGATAAAACTCCGTACTGGTCCGTGCTAAACCGTATCGAACCCGTATACATCCGTACCAAAACGTAGCTAAACCGTTCTAACCCGTACTGGTCCGTAGACAACTGGCAGAGCGTCATAGTACGGATTGGTACGGACCAGTACGGATTAAGTACGGTTCAATACGACTTTCTATGGCTGTGTACGGGGAGACTTAGTGCACGAAAACAGACTAATACGGTTCAAACAGGACGTCTACGGTCCGATACGTTTCAGCACGGATAGTGCCGGATTAATACGTCTTGCTACGGACTGACACGGCCACTTAAGTTCTAGATCGGAGTAGTACGGTTCAGTACGGGTTTTATTTTAATTTCAGGCGGATAATTAAATTGAAAACACATCTAAATATACTTGTGTGAAAAAACATTTCCATTTTCTCAGTGTTTATGGTCTTGTTTAATAACTTCTTTGATTGTGGACGCAATAATGAGCGATAGGATTTGTTGTTGGTTTTGGTGGCAATTAACAGAGGTGATCTAAAAATATTTCTTTCGTGTTAGAACTAAATAGAGGCAAGAGAGGAGATGGTGGATGAGAGTCTGGTTTCATAGAAGACAGATTCGTGGCCAATATGATACATTAATGAATGAAATAAGAATAGAAAACCAAGAGGCATTCAGAAACTTTGTAAGTGTAGATGCACAGTTGTTCGCGGAAGACTTCGCCCGAGGATAACAAGGAATACCCTTTTTATAAAAAAGCCGTCGGCCCTAGGATAATACTTGCAATAACTTTGAGGCACCATGCAAAAGGGGGACAGTTACAGGTCACTGATGTATGGATTTAGGGTAGCACACTACACCATAAGAGCCATTATGAAAGAAGCATGCAAGGCTTGTATCGAGGAATACATGGAAGAGCTTGTAACCACACTTTCCACTCCTGAAAAATGGCTGAAAGAGGCACGCCAGTTCTAGGAAAGATGAAACTTCCCACATGTTCTAGGTGCACTAGATAGAAAGCACGTGGACATCAAACAGTCGACGGGTGGCGGGTCGCTGTACTTTAACTATAAAGGTTAAAAAAAAAAAATAGTTCTAATTTCCCTTGTGGACGCTGACAATAAATTCCTCTTGGTAAATGTGGGTGCAGAAAGCGGGTGTTCGGATGCACAGAGTTAATCGACGTCTCACTTGGATCAAAATTGTCGGCAAGGTTTTTTTTAAGAAATCGCTCATAAATCGGGGACCACAATGGAAATAAGAGGAAAATACCTTTCTATCCTTGATTTTGGTGACCAAGGGTCGTGAGTTCGATCCCCCGCCGGACCAGCGGTCTGACTAGGGGATTTTTTCTGAATCCCCGATGCTGTGCAGGAATGTTTTAAAGCAAGACATGTACCGCGAATTGCTCCTCTCCACCCAGGGGTTAAAATGGGTACATGTGAAGGGTTTGAGTCGGTACTGCGGCTGCATTTGACTGCGCCATATGTTAGCAGTGCTCAATATTGTAGGCAAGATGGCTCAATGATCAGGGGAGTAAATGAACAGTCGGCTGAGCGGTCATTCGGACTGAAAGAAGACTTTAACTTGGTATATTATTATTTTTTAACGACAACAAAATTGTGTTCATTAAAATGGTAAGGTATCTAAAACAGGTGCCTGCTTAAAGAAAATTGAATGTACAACAGAAAACCCGCACAAGGGCTTTATGATCTACTTTCACCTTGCTTTGAGCTGTCAACTGTCTTTTTACAATCAGCAAGCCTTCTTTTCAGTGGTCGTGTCTGTAAAATTAACTGCCGCCAAACAATAATAAAAATAAGTGTTTGTGTAGTTCCGTATGTACCCGTAAATCTCCGCCGCAAACTGTAGTAGCCCGTACGAAATCGTATTTCATCGTAGCAAACCGTATTACTCCGTGTCTATAAAGTACGGTGCTACGTATTATTCCGTGAAAATCCGTAAAGGTCCGTGAGAAACCGTACCAATCCGTTCTGTTCCCCGACAATTAAAAGCTAATCCGCGATACTCTCCGTAACTAAACCGTAGAAACCCTTTCTGGCCCGTTCTCATACCGTAGAAACTCACGGATCTATCACAGTCCTTAGCATTTTCGTCCGTACCCATCCTTGACTATCATCCGTGAATGTGTGACCCAGGCATTAGAGCCATAGTCCTGCAGCTTAACTGAAAGTTCTATAACAATTGTGCATTTTGTGATAAAAGCACCAACTTTGGAAGTCTAATAGTTCAACATATTCCAAACAAAATTAGATATTGAGCCATCATGATTTTTGAATATTGTGACCATGGCAACCATTTTCCAAAATGGCAACTGTTTTATGGTCAATTCTCAAGCATAGTTACTTATAATGATAAACCACGCATACATGATCAGAATAGGGATGCTAATAATGCTTTATTTTGTTTGTTTACGTCCGTTTCTGCCATCTATGGGCTAAGTGGACGCCCAGAGAGAGAGGGGAGCGGATACAGAAAACCCATGCGTGGTGCCCTACTTTTATTATTGACAGAGTTCTCTGGTGCTTTTAGATGCCCAGTGTGAGCACTGATATATCGAATCTCGATTTATAAAGTCTCATCTGAAGGACTTGGTCATGCGGGGGATCGAACTCGCGACCACTGGCATCGTAATCGAGTGATTTACCCCTCTACTTCGTCCGCCGGTATGTGTTAATAAAAATTCAAGATGGCCGCCATATTTTCATGATTCCAGCCATAGCAGGCATTTACTGCTAGTTGCAATAAAATTGCGCAGGCCACTTATTCTATATGAATATACTCCCAGGCTCCTTATGAGGACGACTTTTTCGTGGTGGGGAGGTTAAGTACCCTGTTGATCACCGGGTCCGACGGGAGATTTACTCCTTTTGGGGCTACCCAAGCCGAACAGGTTTTGTGCTAGAGGCCAGACTTACGATTCTCACATCCGCCAGATGGGACTGTATGTGTGGATTCTGTGTATCGGGCTTTACTCGGGCACGTACAGCAATCTAGACGTTTGTAGGCCGTTTCAAAGAGAGTAGGTTGTATGCCCTCCACAGTTGCGTAGCCAAGTGTTTACCACTGCTGCTGTTGACAATATTAACCACAATCCAAGTTCAACAACAGCTCGAGATTCTTTCCATGGTACTGCCATCTCTCTTCTTCAACACCCCTCTTTTGATTGTGAAGGGACTGACCATAGTCTTTCAGTACGAGGTGGACCAGAGAGGTGATGCTGCAATTACATTGGTCGATTACCACAGTCCTACACAGAGGCCCCATCCCCCTGTCGCTAGTAATGTTAAGGTGTCACTGGTCTCAGAAACCAGGGTAGAATCACTGGCTAGAGACGACTTCAGTCGGTAAACCAAGGATAAGTACCAGTGGCTTGATAATGCAAGAGAGGTTGTGAGAAACCAAGTCACGGGAAGTGATGTGTTGGATACGTCATCGGCTGCCTTCCATGAAAATCACCAGCTGCAAGGAACTCGAACAGTGTTTACCACAGCTCTTTTTCCGCTTTTTTCCTGAGAGTGTCCGTACTGTGGCTATGATCAAGCATTCATTTGATCTTATCATTGCGGCCGTGGAACACCTGAATTCTGGCCAAAGTGCCACTAACCACATTTGACTAGCCATTGTATGCCCTGGCTAAACAAATCCAGTGGTAAACAAATATGGTGAAGACAAGCTTGTGATTAAGTTCTGCGGTTTGCATATCGAGATAGCACTGAAAATGATTGGCAAATGGTTGTAGGGAAGTAGCTGAGTCAATGCCCTGGTACAAGTTGACATATCCTCTCCGGGTACAGCCAACTCGTTTCTCATGTATCCCGTATCAGAAGAGCACATCAGATTACGGCAGCAGCTCTGCACATTCTGCAGAATCGAGCTTTTGATAACTATTGTCAGACACAAACAGACGAAGATACTCTGGAGTTTAAAGAATGGTACAGCCAGAGGGCAGAAAACATCCCATAGTTTCAATACTGGACTATTGTACTGGAACAAGAGCTTCGGTCTTTTTACGATCACTGCGAGAGGTATCCTTCTCAAAGAACACTGTTGCCCTTACAGAACTAGCCAAATGATTTCATGCAATTGATCTAACGCAATATGCCAGATGGATCCCAATTCATCTGAGAGACATGGTTGAACTCCCCAGGGCTTAAAGCTTGCATCAAAGGAGATTGTGGTGCAGTTGGTCTTACCGACAACCCTTCTGCGCTGATGCGGTGGATGTTAGCAGGACCAGAAGTAGCCAGATCCATACAGGACTTTGAGACCATCTCAAACAAATCGGAAAAATCAAATGATATACGCCATCACGACCAAACGCCAGGTCGCGTTTACCAGAGATGTCCGCTCTATGGTCAGCCTGTCATGGAACATTTTGGAAACCCCTTTGCTCGACACAAAAGAAATGACTGTGCCTGCAGCTATTGAGGCGGTGAAGAAGATAGGAGAGCAGCAGTTTGAAGCTTTCACAGGAGAATGCCTTGTAGAAAGAACAAAACCAGTGGACGATACCATATCGCGAAATATATTGATAGTGTGTGTTACTCAAACCTTGATGTCAGTGTCAAAGGACAAGTAGCAACCAATTTCTCTGAAACAATTAGACATAAAGCTCTTTTCAACGCTGTATATTGCTTGCCAGACCAGAGATTGATGAGTACTTCCAGCATGAGAACCAGGCATGTCCGCCAGCACTGTCTGATGGGGGGAGGTCTCCATCTAGGGCTGACGAGTGATCTTTTTCATGCCTTGAAGATGTCCACACTCCAAATTTCAGACAACCCAAAGGTAAAATGCATTATTCTAGATGGAGCAGCCATTATTTAAATGTTGAAACCAACTTCGGCAAAAACCTTTAAACAGTACACCCACGATATCTTTGTCCCATACCTTGCCAAAATGCATGAAAATGTGTCGCGTCTTGATTTTGTGTGGGACCGCGACATACTTGATTCTTTGAAAGCTGCTACAAGAGCAAAACGCAGACAAACGAGACGTAGGCGTCTGACAGCTAAATGCTGCTGCAATACCCAGGAATTGGCAGAACTTTTTCAGAGTCAATAGTAATAGAACAGATTTGTTTCACTTCCTTTCTGATGCTCTGCTCAATTGGTTTGTGCAGGAAGACAAGCAGATTGTTGTCTCAGATGATGCAGATGTCCGTGGCAAACCAACACTGCCAGATCTGGAGTCAGCTGCTCCATGCATGCACAATACATGTTATTACACGAGGCACATGCAGCAAGATATTGTCACCGGAATATCATGATAACTGTTGATACTGATGTTGTGGTACTGACCGTGGCAGTGGCATACAGTCTTCAGCAGGCAGATGGGCTTTGGTTGACGTTCGAGAATGGAAATAGTTTCCCATGAAAACGCAGCTGGACCAGGGCACGAAAAGGCATGTGCACTTCCTTTGTTCCATGCTTTGACGGGCTGTGACACTGTTTCAAGCCTTGTTGGCCACGGAAAAAAGACAGCATGGGCAGTATTCCAGCACTTCCACGTGACCTATTACAACTGTCGTCCGCTCCATCAGACATGCTCCCGGAGGTAGTGACCACCATTGAGAGGCTGCTCTATGATCGAACCAGCACATATGCATATATAAACAAGGCAAGGAGGAAGTTATTTGTCAAGAGACACAGTGTGGAATCGATCCCCCCCAACAAAGACTGCCCTAGAGGTGCACGTTAAGAGAGCAGTGTACCAAGGGGATCATGTGAAGGGTCAAATGCTAGTGTCAGCCCTAGAACAACCATCATCATGTAAACGGGACTGATCTAAGACAGTTGAGGGGAACTATCAACCCTTCTGGACACGTCTACCAGATGCATGGCAGTCTAGCTACGAACTCGTTTCCTGCAAATGTAAGAAAGGTTGCGTCAGGCAGTGCAAGTGCAAAAAGGCCACCGCAAGCGGCAACATAATACACCCGTGACATAAGACCAGTACGAAAATCAATATATGTCTTTCCTGTATAATATGAAAGTTACGTTTGAAACTTGGTTTCAATAAGGCAATCACAAGTAGAGTTATCATTCAGAAACCAGTTTGAACTGTAAAATTCTAAGTATGTAAAGTTGAATAACTGCAATAAAAATTATCAGACCATAACCAAAATCAGGAAGTGTCTAATTACCTGTATGATGAGAAAGCTTACTATGAAATTGATAAGTATACCTTTTATAGAACTAAAGTTATTGTCCGGAAACCAAATTTGTTTTAAAATTTTATGTATATAAAGGGGCATAACTCCAATAAAAATCATTCAACCACAATCAAAATCAATAGGTGTCTTTCCTGCATGATAAGAAATCTTAGTATGAAATTTTATTTCAATACGGCAAACAGAAGTAAAGCTATCATCTGAAAACCAGTAAGAGGCATAAACTACTAAGTATGAAAAGGGGCATAACTCAAGGAAAATAAATGAACCGTAACCAAAATCACTAGGCATCTTTTCTGCATCATAGGTAAGCTACATTATGAAGTTTGGCTGCAATCGATATAATTTTACACCTCATAAATAAGAAATTTAACTCTTATAAAATTGTCGTTGGCGGCCATTTTGGAAAATGGCTGCCGTGGGCGCCATTTTGAAAATTCACGATGGTTCAATATCTTATTGTGATTGGAATATGTTGAACTATTATATTTCAAAATTTGGTGCTTTTATCACAAAATGCACAATTGTTATGGTTATCTGCCTCACTATCATCGTGATTCAGCACGCGGCTAGTTTTCCTTCAGGCCTGTCCCGGATACCATGACAGGCCGTCGGAAATCTTGTCAAGATTTGAAATCATTGAAATTGTTGACCAAAACTAAAAGACATCTCCTGACGACCTTTCAATCATAACGCCTTGCCAGACAATTTCCTTGCAAACGCCACGGATCTTATGAACATGTCGGTAGCAAAGAACCATTGAAGCCTCTCGTGTGAGACCCGACCTTTATATTTGATAGTTAGGTTAGAAATAACCATTGAAAATCACTAGAGCATGAGTATAATCTGGGCCTCACCAGGTAAACGGAGATTGGTATAGCTTGTGATGCGTGCTTTGACAGCTGAATTCACACCTATCGAGACAATGGGGGGGATATTCCATCAATGGACTGAGGAAAAGTCTTTAACGGCGTACTGCACTTCTGGCAAACGTGTCTTTCCGGGACGATAGTGTAAACGCCGTATTATCTAGAGCCTGTTGAACATCGCTTATTGCTATCAGATTGCCTAAGACTCTTGATCAGAGCCTGCTGCAAACCTGAACAGGCATGAATTTAACCCTATCACTGTCAGTGACGCAACACGAGTGCTTACAAACAGTTTGTTTCCTCAGGCCCGTTTCATTAAACCTCGTACGACAAATGTTGTCGTAAGTTAGATTATAAAAGTCATAATTATTATGTATTTTTTCATCTAATCCTGTCTTGTGACAACTCTTTGGAATCGTCTTTTAAAGACGATTCCAGAGAGATGTCACAAGACATAATTAGATTGAATCGAATGTATTTTTAAGTTTCGAATTACTACCGTTTTTGTCGCACGAAGTTTTTTAAAACGGGCCCCTGATCTGACACCACGTAACGCGGTATCTGATCAGGATTCAAACTGTTTGACACTTGTTTCGAAATAACGTCAGCCATGCTGCGTTATATCAAAATTTGAAACGATATTGTAGACAACAATATTGAAGCTGACGCCAACAAGGTGAGGGAGGGGTAAAACACATCATGATGAGTTAGGCTATGAAAGGATTAAGGTGCATTTATGAGGGTGGGTGAATGGGGTGGTCGTTTAGGGTGTGGTTGAGGTGCTGAGGTAAGGGGGGGGGGATTGGTGTCTAACCACGTATTAGTCGGCTATTAAGGCCTTTCGCTACCGGAAGTCGGTCTTGCGGGCGAGCGGATATGCGTCTGGACGACACAGATTTTTTTCGTACGTGTTTATACTAGAAAATTGATATAAAGGAAATGTTGATACGAATTAGTATAATCCTTCATAGTACAGTGATTGACTAGCAATTGAAAGGCCATAGGTTCGAGACCCATGGGATCCAAATATTTTTTTAAGTGTCTGATATATTGACTTCTCAATCCATAACGCAGTGATCAAGGGACATGTTATGTTTTGTCTTAAGTGATGTTATATACGGTCCAATTATATTTCCACTTACATGTACGTTTTAGTTTAATGACATGCACGTCAATAAAATCGGTATACATGTATACGATTTGATCGAACTATAAAGCCACAAATTGAAGCTTGTCAATATGTCAATCTTTTCAAGATCGATATTGCCCATTATTATTATGTTTAAATAATATAATTAACCTTGTATGCAAGTCCATGAATAAATAAAAATGCATTTTAATGACAGAATTATAATTTTAAGGAAGGTAACTGTATCTCAACTTCAAATTTCACACATTTTAATAAGAAAAACTGTTATTACAACAAATCCAGACTGTAATATTTTCTAATTTTTTCAGACTAACTATTTCATCAACCATATATTTGAATAAAATGAAAACAAATGTACATTGAATGAGTCAGTTGTTTGTAATTCAATTTTTTACCATTATGCAAAATTTAAATAGCTGATAACATCTTTCTGAATACCTTTATTCAAAATGATTTTAGCTTTTCTTGTAATGAATGTTGTGGACTACTTATTGGGCGAGACTTGTAGTCATTAGCTTTATTTATTTTTGAGAAAAATAAAATCATCAAAATTCCAGGTTTTTTGTCAGAAAAAGAGACCTAAAAGACAAACCACACGATAGATTTTGACTATATTTTCAAACTTTGTTTCTTAGGCTATTATCATTCTTCATGAAAAGTTACATACACATTGTATGGAAATTAAGCGCACCTGCGAAGTACCTTAATACTGGTTTAGAATCGCTGCAGATGGCACAGTTTTCAGTCGGGAACTACACTTTGTTTAACTATTTGGCTGCCAAATTAATCGTGAGATTTTTACCCCGTCACCGTTTCATTGGCGTCTGCTTCAATATTGTTGTCTGCAATAGTTTCAAAGTTAAATTTTAGGCAGTATGACTGAAAAAAGTTCAAAAAGAATGTCAAACAGTTTGGATCCTGATTAGACGCTGCGTTTCGCGGCGTCTGATAAGGATCCAATTCATTTTCAAACGCGTTTTTGACGTCATTGAGAGTGAAAGGTTTAACGCTGTGTTCAAGTTAAACATTGTTCAAAGTGTTATGTGATACATTGTTAAGGTTGCATGCAGGCGTACATGTACAGTTGAAATTCACACATGTTGGAATTACATTAGTTGATGAAATGAAACTCTTAGATTTCATCCGTTTAACAGATTTCCTGAAGAGAAATAAGTTTATCTCAGGAGAATATTACAGTGGAGAAAACGCTATTCTTTCCCATTTAAACGAAAACGAAACGCAAACGCAAAACACTAAAACGTATGAAATTTTAATTTTCAGATATTTTTACAATTATTGTTTTATCTGAGTGGCAAACAGTTTGGATCCTGATCTCCTGATCTTCTTGCAGTGGAAACAAACGTTTTAACGTAAACGCGTTTATCAGAAAGAATAACACATTCTCAACTGTATTGCAGAGGAATGAAATAAAACAGCAACACGTCACTAATTATTTCATAAATATAAACCGTTGTGTTACTAGCGATTGGTACAGTGGTTAAAATCGTATTCTTCCTCTTTGAAACGCAAATGAAAAGTAAACGCTTTGCTATATTGTGTAGAACATGTTAACGTTCAGAAAGTTTGACGTTTCCTTTTAATATGAGTGACAAACAACTTTGAGCCTTATTAGGTTTGGCTTTAAAATGTATGCAAGGTACATTGGCATTAATTTGGGAAATAGTAAAGACATTATCTATGTTCTGCCATTGTTAAAAGAAAAAACAAAAACAGTTGGGAGTTATAATGCGCAAACATTGATTCTAGGATGACCAGATTTACAGAAACTTATTAGATAGGAAATCAAATAGTTCACGCTTATTTCCTTTGCAGTTTCCGACCGAATGACTTTTCCCGGCTTTTACATGAATCTCACAAACTGCAGAGAATTTCACTCACACACACAACGCATATCTACCGATCCGCAATCTTGCACAGAACAAAAATTGCATGAACCATGCCAGAACAATGGGAAGATGACAAGTAATATACAGTCGAACTTCGATAACTCGAACTCGCTTAACTCGAACTATCCATTAGTTCGACACATAAACTGCATTATTTCATTACGGTTCAGTAGAGCATACCAATATTTCAAAGTTAAAACGTGGCTTAGACACGTTTTAACTTTAAAAAACGGGTATGTTCGACTTAACCGAGTTCGAATGTAACTAGTTAAAGGGTATGGTCGTTACGGCTATATGAATAGCGTAAGGGATTTTAAAAAAGGTTGCAAATGGAGACATGGCCTCACGTCACGTATACCATTCATTATAATAAGGGGGAGGGTGGTGGTGGAAGGGAATAGCCCAGATAACATTATGACGTTGGCCAAACGTTGGCCCAACGTCATTCACTTCGTTGGCCCAACGTTGGTCCAACGTCGTTCATTCGTTCACTTCGTTGGCCCAACATTGGGATGACGTTGGCCCATAGTATGTATGCTCGTTGGCTTTTGGTTGGCCCAACGGTTGGCCCAACGTTGGGAAAATGTTATCTATCGTTGGGCCAACGTCATTTTGATGGTTGGGCCAACGTTTGGGCCAACGTTGGACCAGTGTTGGCAAAAAGTAATTTATCGTTGGACCAATGTTGGCCCAACGTCATTTTGCTGATGGGCCAACGGTTGGCGGACCGTTGGGCCAACAGCGGAAAAATACTATTTATCGTTTGGCCAACTTTGGGTCAACATCAACAAATGTGTTGAACCAATGTTGGGCCAACGATGTGTCAACTACATGTATTTTCCATCTGTAGCCCATCAGTTCTTTTTTTTAAAAAATACTTCTCGTGAGAGTCAATCATATGATGTCATCCAGCTTGGGTGCAGAGCAGAAGATTGGTGGTTCTAAATTGGTGCTAAATCAGAGCGGAAATCAGTTAAAGAAATCCGGTGAAGATTAGCATCCTAGGTCTTCCTACGCCCGATGTCATGATATGGCTGAAATACAGTTAGTGCCAGACATAAAACACAAACAAAATCAAACATTTAATTCTTTAATTTTCAGGGTTTGTCTAAATCTTTGAAAATACATAAACAATTTAACTTTTCCTATTCAATTATCCACTCCAGGCAAACTTAGCATACTGGTGCACACTTTTTGTCAATTATAATATCAATATCTATCTATTTAACCCTTTACCCCAAGAATATGCTTTTAATTTACTCCTCCACTGAAGCAAATACATGTAGTTCCGCTTCATACAGATGTGAACTTGTGAGTATGATGCATCATGAAAAATAATTTCTATATGATATCCTAGTAGATGGTAGCTTAAAGCAGTGAAAGTAAAGCAGAATGTGCGTTAAGGCAAATTCTGCTTTACCTCAACCCCCTTTAAGTGGTATCTTGTCTTCAAAAATAGTAACAGTTTATAGGATAATACATTTAACAAATGTTTAACGATTCACAAATATGTGCTGATATAAAGGGGGCAACATCCTTTTTTGCCATAAACTGCATCAATGTTTAAATTCTGCCCTAGCTACCCTAAAATCATTTTTCAGACTTTGAGATTTATATATTTTCTCCAAATCTTGATTTTAAAATGCCTAAACGGTAAAACCTATAAAAGCATCAAGTTTCTAGACATATGCAGAACTTTCAATTCCATTATTTGCAGGCTTAAACCCTTACCACATAAATATGCATTTAATTTATTCAAAAACTGAAAATAAATGTTCCAATTTATACAGTCATGAAAATGTACCATAAGAAATATTTTCTCTATTCCTAAACTGAAGAAAATAATTCCACTTTCTGCAATTGTAAATGTGCATCATGAAAAATAGCTTCTGTATTATATCCTAGAGCAAATGGTAGCTTAAAGCAGGCTGAAAGTAAAGCAGATTGCACCTTGATGCATATTCTGCTTTACTTTCAACCTGCTTTAACTCGTAACCAAATAGCCTAGTTTTGAAGACAGGTGACCAGTTAAGTAGTAAGCAGAATGTGCCTTAACCCATTACCCAATAGCCTGTTTCTAGTATTGAAGATACATGACCACTAAAAGCAGGTTGAAAGTAAAGCAGAATGTGCCTTAACTTAAGGCGCATTCTGCTTTACCTACAGCCTGCTTTAAGCTATCATGTGCTAGAATTTAGAACATATTTCTCATAATACATATTCATATCTGTACAAACATCATCTTTATTCTTCAGAGGAAAAATTAATGAAAGGCGTAAAAAGGCGTATTTATTGGGTAATGGGTTAAGTTGCAATCTGCTTTACTGTCAACCTGCCTTTAGATGCCATCTGCTAGAGTTTAGGAAATATTTCTTACGGTGTACATACATTAAAATACAAAATGGAACTACTTTCTTTAGAGGGGGAATATATTCAAGGCATATTTATGGGGGAGGAGGTAAAAGGTTAAGTAGTCAGCTGTTTTCAAAACGAGAAACAGGCTGTGGAGTAAAGGGTTGAGTACAATTTGACCGTTGCCATAGTGGGTTATTCTTAACACGGGCTTGAATGTTAAATTCTTTCCCGTGTTACTAATAATCCTGTCAGAGAATTTTGTTAGATGTTTTACATATATTTACTTACTGTGCTGGCGGTCATTTTGATTGTAAGGTTGTGGAACAGGGTTTATATTTTATGTACACTGTTCGTCTTTATAGGTGAATATAGGAGATAAGTGTGAGGTTGGGCGCCCCTAAACCCAGGTTTAACCCCCCAGTGGTTGTTAATGGTTAATTTATAATTAATTATTGATTGCTGCTGACCGTACCAAGGCGGGCTCCTATGTTCACTTTGCTTTATGTTTGTCTTGCGTATTGTTTTCTGTTTGGTGTGTGGGATTGCGTGTGTGTGTGTGTGTGTGTGTTTGTTATGGTATGGCTGTGAGTGTGTTCTGCTTTAGAGATGGGTGTATTGTTTGTGTTGCGTTTCCTGCTTGAGTCTTCTTTCGTATTTATTCAAGACTGAAAACCAGATGGCAAGTTGATGTTTTTCAGAAAAAGATTAATGTCAGGATAGAAGGACAATTTGATGTGAAAAAGCTATCTTTATTGTAACATAAACTTTAATAGCAAAGGACATCACTGGGATGGATATTTCTTTCTTTTTTCGTTTTTAATATAGGGTTAATACACCTTTTTTCGTGCATTAACATCTGAAGAAGCCCGCGGGCTGTATTTGAAGCCCGAGGCTTTAACCGAGGGCTCCAAGACAGCACAAGGGCTTCTGCAGATGTTAATGCACGAAAAACAGGTGTATTGACACTATTCTTGCATAAAAATATGTCTATTCCCCCTTCTTGTTGGATTTCACCTAACTCTGTTCTCTAATACATTGACAGTTTATGCGCACCTGGAGAGGTCAAGTTTGTTTACAAAATTTTCCTGTATTATATATATCAACGGCTTAGATACAGGGCCACATGCACCGAATTTATCAATGTCGGCCATTTTTAAAAGTGACTCGATTCGCATATGTAATTTACGCTTGGCATACAACAGACATCATGTTGTTCTTCGTCCGTTTATTCAAGGACTTGATAATGTTACAATATGTCTGGATAAGAGGAGAAATTGTGTGGTTGGATGTTGGAATAACGTTGAATGAGTAGGTTTGGTACAACGTGAGACGTAGCATACAGACCGGTTAGGTTCGACGCAACACAGAAAGTCAGAAGTTTTCTGTACACCAATTCTATGGAAATACAGGTACACCGATTTACAATTTAGTATGTTTAGGGTAGGACTTTATTCATAATACTATATTTATTAATAAATATCAGACACATGAATGGATTCCTATGAAAACACCAGCAGTCGACTGCATTTATTATAACTCCATAATGTAGTCTAGCCGGATCGATTTTAGTCGGACACAGGTACAGATGAGATAACGTTATTCTTTCCCGTTTAAACGCAAACGCAGTGCACTAAAATGGAGAAAATTACATTTTTTTTTTTTTTACTTCTGACTGTTTATTTTAATCTGAGTAGCAAACAGTTTCTAGTCTGATCAGACACCGGGTTACTCGGCATCTGCTCCAAACCGGCGTCTGATCTGGCTCCAAACTGTTTGCAATGGAAACAATTGTTAAGGGAATAACGTTTTTTCCACTGTTATCTTTGTAGAAACTCAACAAGTCCCTACAGCTCAGTCGTTAGAGTGCTAGAATGTTACGTCAGAGACCCTGACTCCAAGATTATAAAGCTATTGAGTTGAGTCTGAAATCGTCCTAAGCGTTTGATTGGTAAGATTGACAAATCAAATGTCTAAGAACCATATAAGACTCAACTTGAAAGCTTTATAACCGTTTAACTTTCTATACGTCTAAATGTTATTGGGCTTTGTGACCATTTTTATTCTACAGTTGTCTAGGAATTTAGAATAATTTTGAAAATATGTTTTGATAATTTCGCAAGCCATTTAAATATCAGGAGCATACACAGAGTCAGTTACTGAAATAGCTTAAACGGAATTTGGGTTGACATGCTATTTGATCAAAATTGCCGTTATAGATTCTAAATGTGTGTTTCTGTTAGATTTACATGTAGGTTTTAAATAAATATTTGAATTTGATTAATCTCATTCAATCAATGCTTACATTAAAGAAACAAAATTAATTCTCAATAAGATGATAAAGCTGTCTATACATGTATGTTTAAACTGTTTATTATTTTTTATCATGCATGGTTGTTCTTTCAGCCATCAGAAGTCTACACTATTAACCATGGAGTCATCCTTCCTCCTTGACTGTGAACAGAATGTGTTTGGTGCTTATTGAACAGAGAACAGTGACAATAACGAGAATGAAACAGTTTTAACAAACAAAGTTTAATTCATGATGAATTTATGTATACACAAAGTCATCACCCGGCTGGTCTCAAAATAACAGGAAAAGTCTTTGTTTAATGAGGAACAGCTAACCCAAGACATCTATTACATAATTTGATTACACATTAACCCATCACTCAATCAATATGCAGTTTTACCCCTCTTATTTATTTCTCCACTGAGCAAAATAGTTCCACACTATGGAATCATGAATGTATGCACTTTAAGGAGCCTAAAGCAGTTTGAAAGTAAAGCAGAATGTACCATCAGGTACTTTCTACTTTACTTTAAACATGCTGTAAAACAAAAACCTGGATAAGGGGTAAAGGGTTAAACACACACAGTCTGACAGGTCACAATGCTGTCCAAATTGCAGAGCTACAGGTAAAAGGCATGATTTTATCTTATGTTTGAATATTCTAAATGTCTATTTTTTCATTTTGAATTCCATTTCTAAAATATAATTTATTCCCAAATGCATTACTTTTGATACTCAAACTTCTTAGAACTTATCTATTACATTGTGCTTCAGTAGATCTATATTATCCAAGTGTAATTATTATCTTGAGCTATGTAATTTGTTAAATACTTGAAATATGTGTACAAAACCAGCATTCCAAATAAAATATATTTCAATAAGCACAATATTTGCATAAATATAAATCATAACAAGAACTATTGTCTATATATTTGAAGCCCATTTCCATTTTTTTTAAAAATATTAGTCATTTTCTTCCATATCACAGCTTCCTATATTTTAATTGCACATCAAATATATATCTTGCAAGTATTATGCTTTACTACAAACAGTGTACATACAACGAAATGAACGAATGCACTTGTCCTCTGCCTCAGTGTAAACTTTGAACAGAACATCCCCTAAAGGAGCCCTCTGATCAAGGTCGCCACACGAAGAATACTTTTTTAATGCATCGGTGTACATGTATACTTTAAACAGAACGCAATTACACAAGATGGACTAAATCTAATTTTGATTTTAAATGTACATTTAAAGTTTCAGTGGATATTGAATGAGAGGTTTCGCCTAACTGTAGACAACGTATGCAAATAGTCGCTGTCATAGACATTTTACTGAAACGAACTATCTGGTCGTAGACCAATTGGAGTGTCAGATGGTCGATTTTGTCAATTTCAAAATTGATTGATATGGGTTGACGGCCGCAAACTGTGACACAAAAGTCCTTCTTATAGCGCCGATGTTGTGTCAATTTCATGTCATCTATGATAGCAAGTCGCTGCCGTCGAAAGTTCGGCATTTTAGAAATATGCATGTGCACAATTACGGTACAATATATACATAGCTCGTATACGAGCAATAGGATTCAAGTTGTTTGTTATCGCTTTTATTAATGAGTCAACTGGAAGTTTGTTAATAAATCAAAACTTACTTTGCCTAGTGAGGCTAGTGTGTTTACTTTTATGATGTTTTCTGCTTTGTATCGATCCTACCTAATAATGCCACCTGTCAACAGACCTTTTTAGTTGTACAAGTTTGTTTGTACTGTATACATGTACTATGGAGAAGACATTATTTTTCCCCAATAAACTCGTTAACGCTAAAACTATATTTGACTATAAATTTCCATTGTAAACAGTTTGGAACCAGATTAGACCCCGCCTAACTAAGCGTCTGATCAGGCTCCAAACTATTTTTCACTCAGATGAAAATGATTGGACGTAATTGTCAAAAAGTATGCCATTTTCTACCTTTAAATACATTGTGTTTGCGTTTTGCTTGCGTTGAAACGGGGAAGAAAACGTCTTCTTCACGGTCTATTTCTTGAAATAAATTTAGAAACAAAACGGACATGTATGTCTGGGCGTAATGCCATGTATCATTGGTGTTGGCTTTTATCACATAGTAATGAACGAAGTACTGTTTCATAACACATAGTTTCAGATAAACCGTAAACGGCGGACCCACAAATGAGTTCAAAAAGTGCAAACTGAATGGGAAACTGTTTAGATCCTGGTCAGAATGCTCCGTTAGGAGTCTACACCGTTTGCTAGCTATTGTCTGTCCAAATACTTAGGGTTATTACAGAAAAAAAAAACCTTTCGCATTTCGCCTTTATGACCGTTATGTGTTATTGGCGTACGGTAATTATTTTGTATTTTCAATTACAATGCATTCACCAGCATTGTAAGCTGAAGTATTGCCAGTTCAAACCGTCATTGTTATTGTTTATACTGGGCCCCGGAACAATCATAACTATAGCGGTCATTAACGGCGCGTGTGCACGTGAATCGCCTTGTTAATACACGTTAAAGTCTTCGTTAATGCACCCCCTGGGAACGGCTTTTTATGCAAGAATTTTTTTCACTGCACAACATTGAATCCCAAACATGATCAGTAATTATTATTGAAAAAAAATGTATGGATTTGTAATATTGATCCAATTTCTTAAAAACTTAATATTTACGTTTTTAATCTTAAAATGCTATTTCTATACACCTGACATTCGTTTACATATCAAATAAAATAGAACATTCTGGTTTTCGGTCTCTTTTTAAAGGCCTTACCGAAAATAAAATGTCTCTGTCTTAAGAGCAAACATCTATGAATCATTGTTCTTAAAGAGTTCAAACAGTCTTCTCACATATTTGAAAAGTTGATAATAATAAGGTGTTTCTAACTTTCTGGATCAGTGACATGGGTTTGTTCCTGCTGTTGTCTTGCCATTTTCTTCTCTTCCCTTTATCTTTCCATTTCTGTCCCCTGCATACCTCAGCCACTCCTTGACAATTCTCTCAGCCTCATTCAAACTTTATGACATGATTAGCCCATAGATGGCAGAAACCGACTTTAACAAACAAAACAAACATTCCTAATATTGTTTTCTTGAGACAAAATGAGCTATCTGTTGAGGTAATTATCCCTTTACTCCATACCCTGTTTCTAGTATTAAAGCCAGGTGACCACTAACCAGTTGAAAGTAAAGCACAATGTGCCAAAAGGGGAATTCTGTTTTACTTTTAGTCTGCTTTAAACTACTATCTGCTAGAATATAGAAAATATTTCTTATCAAACATAGCCATGACTGTAGTATAAACTGGAACAAGTTTCTTTGGTAGAGGAATAAATTAAAGGTGTAACAATGTGTAACTATATATAATGGAGTATGGGGCTATGTATCCATTCAAGTAGCTTGCAACAGATTTTTCAACGGTTAAGAACCACTTACCTCTTGAAGTGACCTTGTTTTTTATTCACGGCCGTGGCATTATTAAGTTTAAAAAATGTGTTTCTTAAAAAATGCGAAAAAATGAATATTCCTACCGAGGTATATCATTATTTAATCAAAGTTGTGACTTGCATTTGCATGTTTTTTCTTATAGACTTAAACATTAAACAATTAAATTTGTAAAAGTCACATACTAATTATCACTACAGTTGGGTACCACAAAGAATAAACAAAAGGGCTTTGAAGACCCTGGTATCGCTCACCTGTGGTAATGAAGCCTGATACTTTACATTTGAGTTTCACCCGTTTTAATCTAAATCCATTCAAAGTTGTAGTAAAGCATGTAAACACTTTTGGAATACAACCTCATAATTCTATCAAGGGCAGATAACTATTACCACAATTATTAGATTTCAACAATACTTGCACTCCTTCGATGCAAGTATAATCAAAATCCATTGAAAACTGTAGTTGCAAGAGTGTAAACGCCGTTTGATATGGCAATTCAAGGGCAGATAATTCATGACCTATTAATTTGATTTGAAGAATAATCACGCTTATTTGAACTCTTTTTGTCATATACAATCCGAGCAAGTTTGAAAAAGACTAGATACAACTTGTGGCCTATAGAGTGTAAACACCGTTAAAATGGCATTTTCAGCAATTCAAGGGCAGATAACTCTTGACCTATTGGTCTGATTTCAACCATAATCGAACTCATCTGAACTCTTATGGTCATATACAATTTGAATAAGTTTGAGAAAGATTGGATAAAAATTAATTGTGGTCTCTAGAGTGTAAACAACCTTTAATATGGCATTTTCAGCAATTCAAATGTAGATAATTTTTTATCTATTGGTCTGATTACAAACTCATACAAAATCTTAATATGGTAATATACAATCTGGACAAGTTTTAGTGAGGTTTGATAAATATTGTGGCCTCTAGAGTGTAAACACTGTTAAATATTGCATTTCCAGCAATTCAAATGTAGATAACTCTTGACCTATTAGTCTGATTTCAACCATAATCAAACTCATATAAACTCTGATGGTAATATAGAATCTGTGCAAGTTTGAATAAATATTTTGGCCTCTAGAGTGTAAACACTAAAATTGTTGATGACGGAAGAGGGACATAAGGATTGCAAAAGCTCAGGTGAGCTAAAAACCAAGGGCAATAACTAACAAATGACAAATCCCAGGGTTACATGCCTTGTTGTAATGAGTTGCCCTTTTGATAACTATATAACTATTTAAAGTACCTCTGGTAGTTACTTAAAACCTAAGAGTTGGCCCTTAGTTCAAGGTCAAGGTCACAGGCATCTACATTTTTATGTGCATAGAAGGTCTTGTCCATAAACACACAAACCAACCATGAAAGGAATATCTTAAGGGACATAGCAGTTAAAGGCATTTTTCGAAACCTAAAAATTGCCCTAAGTTCAAGGTTACATGGGTCCCAATTTGTCTGTGCATATAAAGGTCTTGTTCATAAACACATCAACCAACCATGAAAAGAATATCTCAAGGGATATAGAAATTAAAGGCATTTTTTAAAACCTAAACACAGATTTCAAAACCGAAAAGTTGGCCTTGAGTTCAAGGTCAAGGTCACAGGGGTCCAAATTTTTCTGTGCATTGAAAGGTCTTTGTATCCGCGTTAGTACTGCTATAGTTAGACCGAGACAAATCGGAATTGTTTACATTCACTTAAAATGTCGGACCTTAGTGTGAGGCAAACATAGTATTTTACAATACCGCATTATCTCAGTCTAACCGTACCAGTGCCTAGCATGGTGGTTTCCTGCAGTTACATTTGTGGCTTAAGGCCGGGCAGTGAGGAAATAGCCATTCAGAAATGCATTTGAAAATGTCCAGGGACAGGAATCCCTGGACGGTTTATTCACATAATGTCATTCTAGACCACTGTCGGCCTGAGCAAACAAAATTGGCACATAAACACAGGCAAAACATATGAAAGAAAAATACAATTAAATGGAAATAAAATGGAATGGAACAGAACAGAACATGGAATATGAAGACTGTAATAAAAACTAGAAAATGTACAAATGATGTAGAACACGCTCAAATTTTATAAAAGGGATGGTGGTGGGGAAGCTGGCGGTTATAAAATAGATATAACAGACCTGCTTATCCCAAATCCTAAAACCATCTGATTCCACCACGGATTTGTATAAGCTTCGTGATAGGGAGTCCAGTTTTGATTGGCTCAAGTCAGCGACCACGCGCTCTCCGGATGGGGCAGTAACCCCTTTGGTGCAAGTGCATGAATAACGGTTACTTCGCAACTGGTTCCCTACATCACCGTATAGGTATTGGGTACCAAGAGCTAAGCGCAGATCGAAAGTTGCATAATAAATAGTAGGGCGATTGTAAATGCGGAACTGTATGGCAGAGCGTGTTCCGACATATTGCGCAGTCTGAACGGGGGATACAAATTCACTTTCCCTTGCAGGAAAATGAGTGTTTTGTATCCGCGTTAGTACTGCTATAGTTAGACCGAGACAAATCGGAATTGTTTACATTCACTTAAAATGTCGGACCTTAGTGTGAGGCAAACATAGTATTTTACAATACCGCATTATCTCAGTCTAACCGTACCAGTGCCTAGCATGGTGGTTTCCTGCAGTTACATTTGTGGCTTAAGGCCGGGCAGTGAGGAAATAGCCATTCAGAAATGCATTTGAAAATGTCCAGGGACAGGAATCCCTGGACGGTTTATTCACATAATGTCATTCTAGACCACTGTCGGCCTGAGCAAACAAAAGTGGCACATAAACACAGGCAAAATAGATGGCCAATCAAAGGGAACCAGACTAGGTAGGCACTGATGTTTAGTAACACATTATTATACGACTATGATTTCTATGTACAAAAAGTATGTCAGTGGTGAAAGCTAACAAAATTAAAGAAATTAGCGCAAAGTGCAACTGCGCGTATTTGAACTAAGAATGACTGAACCACAACAGTCTTAGTCCGGTTATATTGTCAGCTTAGTTGTAGATCATAACACGATTTTATTGAGTAAATTTGTTCAAATAAAGATAAAATACTTCATTAGTCATAATAAATATATAGGTAAAGCGCGTTTTATAACCCATTATTATCTAATGCTTTAAAAAGCGCTTCATGGTGCTGATCTACAACGCTCTTTAGGCACTGTTACAATAGTGACACAAACGAAATGTCAATTAGAATAAAAGTAATTGATAACATACATGTAGAGCCATCACTACTTTAACAACCGGTAGATAAAGTTTTATGAAAGGTAGTGCATCGACTGTACCACAACAGACGATCATGGCAGAGTATAGCTGGGGAAGGTGCAAAACGGTATGTGAATAAAGGTGTCCGTACCACAACAGACATCTTTGTGTAAAATAGCAATATGAATGACAAATTGGTCTGCCCACGGACCCCAGCTAAACATTGTTTAATGTAAACATGATTTTCTAAAAGTAAACTGACGGAAAGCACTGTAAAGAGCATCTATATCTGGATTACAACATGAAGCTGTGAGAATGACTCTCGCTGAAATGTCATTTAATGTGCATTCTGAGGTTTTAATCTGACCGATTCGAACCCTATCCCATGATCATGGGAAATAGTATGTTTCGTCAAGCTATCCACTAAGCGAGTATATTGCGCTTAGCTGATAAATTGAAAATTTGTAAAAACCTGAACTGACACTAACAAATGTCGGAGCTATAATAAACACTGTGCAACTGTTAATAAACTGTCGATTCTACCCATAATACGACACGCCCAGGAGAAAAACCAGAGGAAAAAACCTGCATTATAACAGGTAAAAACTCTGGAAAACTGTGCCTTAGTGACGTCTCTGAAACTTCAGAGAAGCGTATCATGGCAGGTAAGGCCCCTGTTGTAGAATACGACAGATCCAATATTGTTAAGACCGCTTATCAATTATACATCTAATAGTTGACCTCGAATAAGTTTGACCATACTGCAACTATGGATTCTAATTACTTATACTTGTGTATAACAGGATGGCTTATCAGAGGTCAACGGTGTTTGACATTGATATACTGCAAAAACATAATAATTACAGATAAAATAAGAAAAGATGATATTTATATGAATAAAATCCTCAATAATCAGAGTGGGTTAAGTAGAATGTACATATAGATACATGTATGTACATATAGATGCACATACATTTACACACACACATTGAACCAATTCAATTTGGTCTAATTTGAACTAATTCAAGTTGGTCTTTACACAGACAACCCTAACTGAAGGTAATCAATTTGTAAATGTAGCATGACCGTAAGCATTGTAAGAAGCTCTTAAAACTGGGCGAATAAACCAAGCTTAGTTAGTACAGTAAAACCCCGCCATTATGACCACTAAATTATTTCAATTATTAGGCGTTTACGACAGGTGACGGCTCAAAGCAATGCGACAGCAAAACAGAAAGCTCCTGCAGGAGCCCTCTGCTTCACTGCCATCCCCGCTCCAAGCCGTCACCTGTCTTTTATACAATAAATTAGCCTTCTTTTAAGTAGTCGTAATATAGAGGCTTTACTGCAATGAAAACAACGTGATTCTCGTAGACTATACATTTATAATGCATTGCTTGATAATGTAATCAGAACAGTTTAAACCATGCTCTAGAAGCATGGGAAACATTAGGTTATGTGAAATAATAAGAGTATGCAATTTTGGACCGCAGAATGAATGGATAATCAGAGAGGAAAATGTATGAATAGAATAAAGAACTATGATGAGCTTCAGATAGCACTGGTCTGATATGAACTGTTATTAAGTTAAAATACCTAGAAGAAGTCATACCACAGTGGCTACTTCTAGACAAGCATTGATACATCTTCTATAAGAATCAGATTTCCTGTGTCTAAATGCGTTTATGTCGACTCTGGTACGTTAGACATACTAGTCCGGATACATGTACCTAAACTAAGTAAATGACCTACATGTATTTAGAAGGCTGCTGGGACGGTTATAAATATTAAAACTTTTTAAGGTAAGTATTCACAGTGTGAAGTGTTGTTTGACGATAGGACATGTGAAAAGGGGGTTGTAGGCATGGTGAGAGGCGGGTTTTTATGAGCAATAACCTTCCGGAAAGGGCTGCAAAAGAGGTTGTTGCTGAGGCAGGTGGGTATTGGTCCTATAAACATGTAAGGCTTGTGAAGGACGTCTTGTCGGGTAGGTCAGTCAAAGAGGAATATTTCGAGATGTGAATCAATGTGTAGTGTGTGCTACGATAAAGCGAGGTAGTATGAAAGGACCTAAACCTGGGATCAGCGACGATCCAGTTGGTCGTTTAAACGACCATTGGTTTTTAAGGTCATATACTGAGATATACAGGGATGATTGTTTGGACAATTTCTGGCTATATATGGGCATAGAGTTGAACGGCTCTGCACCACTCCCTACTTGGACCTATGTGCCCCAAAGTACTGGAGTTAGATGCCACAGAAGCTTTAACCTTGTCAAATTTGAAGCCATAAAAGACTTAATATGGTCGACATACGCCCTAGACCAAACTTTAACATTCAAATTTTGAGGGACTTCTATGTCCATAATGTTAGAAAAGGTAAAACCAGTGTTACTTGATGCTCATCATTGGAGAAGTCCGAGAAATGAGCAAAGTAATCGATTGTGATGGACCTTGCCCATGCCTATATGAGGTTGGCATATCTATGGGTAAGTTATTTTGGGATCCGGCTTCTGTGACGCAACATCTTTGCTTCGGCATTTGTTGTGGAGTTTTGAACATTCTTGTAAACTTACGGGTCGTCAGGGCCACTTCCATGCTTGGGTTGGGCTGACATCCCTTCATATGCTGAAAACTGGCATGGTGTCAGGTGATTTCAGAGCGTATCCGCCAAGTTTGGATTGATTGCCAGCTCCTGAAGTAGTTTGTGCAAGACCGAACTTCATTTGGGCCGGGCTTTAGGCGTACGTGTACTGAAAATAGTGACAAAAAGCAACACACCAAGCAGTTCCAACGTTGCATTACCTCGTGGAAATCGTCCTTATGATTGTTTTCATTCTAATGCAAATGCACAAAAAAGATATTTACATGATCAGTATATTTATACTCAAAACTGTATTCAAAATATAAATCAAGCGTTTAGCTTTTCGATCATACGCCTTCTGTAACAAGACAACAGAAAAATTGTATAATAGCAGCTTACAGGAAGCATGCCATTCTGTTAATACTAAAAGTATAGTTAGAAGCGCCACTTAGATCAATAGAATAAACTAGTTTGGTGAAGGTTCAATTACAATTTTAGCCGCAAAGGCTGAATAAAGTATCAAGTAACAAACTCAATATGTTGGTAACTGCAGTTAATGCAACGAATATGGGTGGAGGCACACAGCGAACTCCAGTTGACACATGAATGTGATGAGTAAGGTAATGAAAAATGAATACTTTGATGAATACAGTAGCAGCTTATGCAGGTGGAGGCACACAGCGAACTCCAATCGTCTAAAGGAGGGACACATCCGGACACCTTTGACTGTCAAGGAGGGACACACCGGACTCCTTGGAATATAAAGGAGGGCAAAGCCAACTCCTTGGTGACACAAATCAGGAGGACACACCGAATCCTGATACAAGATAAGGCAAGGGGACACACCGGACGCCCGCCACAGCCCTAAGGCTGACAATAAACCAAGATTTCTTGGTGACACAAATCAGGAGGACACACCGAATCCTGATACAAAATTGGTCAGGAGGGACACACCGGACTCCTGCCACAGCACTGAGGCTGACAATAAACCTGAAACTGACAAAAAATTGCTTTAAGTTCCAGCATAATATATGCGTGAAAGGAAATATAAGAAGCAAGACATAATTAATCTGTTATTAAGACAACACAACAGATACAGATGACACAACAACAACACAGTTGCATTTAACAAGATGTTAACGTATAAGTATTGTTGCTGATAATTGAACTGGCGCTATTTCCGGCACTTTTCGTCGATAAGGACGAGAATTTCCTTGGACTGTTTGGATAAAATTAATTCAGTACTTAGCAACATATACAAACCGGACTCCTATGCATATAAAGGAGGACCAAGCCTACTCCTTGGTGATACAGATCAGGAGGACAAACCGAATCCTGATATATATTAGGTCAGGAGGGCCGCAAACCAACTCCTGCCACAGCTCTGAGGCTGACAATAACCCTGAAACTGACACAAAAATGCTTTAAGTTCCAACATAAGACAAATGTGAAGAGTGAGATATGAGGAAATTATATAAACAACAATAATACAGTTTTATTGACCACGATGTAACAGGGCAAGTATTATCGGTGATTTTTTAACTGGCACTAATCCATTTCCGGCAAATTTTGTCGATAAAGACGGGAATTTTCGTGGACGGATTTGATATAATCAATTATAAAAGTACTTAGCAACATATACTATACACGCATTTAAACAGCAATACGGGCACACTAGCTCAGCGGCATATGCCACTGATTCAAAAGACAGAGGACATGGGTACGAATCTCGGTAAAATCTTATCTAAATTCGTCATTAAGTTGGACTATCTTTTTTTTTTTTTTTTTTTTTTTTTTACGAATTCTAGATAGATCTACTTCGAAATAGAAAGGCGTTTTGTGGAAAGAGTAAAATAGATTGCTATTAGCAGAAATATTTCCAACTTGAATTACATTACGTATACGTCTTAATTTTTGTTTTAGACAAGTGTCACTGTACATAATTCCCACAGACATGCGTCCAGACCACAAAAAGAATGTTTTTTTTTTTTTGTTTTTTTTTTTTAAATTATATATAGAAAAATCCTCATGTATGTAAAACTGTTATGGCGGGGTTCAAACCCATGACTCTGCTATCGGTAGTGCAGCGATTGAACCCCTGCGCTGCTATCGCTTTTTAATAGATTATGATGTACAAGAGTCATTGCTCATTGACAAACATTCCGGGTTTTTCTTATTGAAGATATGAAAGCCTACAGAAAAGGCGGACTATGCATAGAGTGCAAGTTCAAACATCAGTGACAATAATACTATAGTTTATCGGTAAAACTACAGTGTTTGTGAGTAAAAAGCTTTATAACAAGTAATTGAATGTAGTCTAATTAGTAGAGACAGAAAGTTAAGGGGTATAATCTTCTATACCCAATACACGTTTGCCTAAACTTAACCTGGACAGCATCGAATTACAGGGAAACTCCTCCACCCCAACCACTAATTGCTGAGTTAAATCGGACAGCAGCCCAAAGCGAGGCAAAAGCAAAACAAAACACTTTTATAGGAGCTTTCTGCTTCGATTCAATCCCGCCCAAGCAGCCATCCCCTCAACGCCCTGAAATGGCACAATCCAGCGGCCGCAGTAGAGAAGCTCCACTGTAGTCCTAAGTTGCCTAATGGGCAGCCTACCGGTAAATCGGACGCAGTGTAAACAGATAACGCAGGAATAAACGAACTGAAGGTTAAGCGCTATACACACGAGGTGTACTGATAAAAGCTTTATGACGCAATCCGGTGCAGTGGCTATCTAAAGGAAACACACATGTGCATGCCACAATCGCTTGCAGCTTGTAAATAAACACATTCACATAGGTTCAGCGGTCGCTAAAATAATTTCTGTGATGTGTCAAAAAGTACATTCCGTGTGGTTGGCTGCACAATTGAGACATAATATTCATTCAAATATAAGCGTTTCTCATTGAAGATAATTTCTGCCTGCATCTATAATGGCGTATAATCGAGGCTCGATATATAAAAACAACATCGGACCAAAGTGGTTGAGCACCCGACCTCTCATAAACGACAGCCCTGCCAATACCACGCATAAAAAACTAAATTCGAACGGTGACAAATTCAAATATGTAGCAACACTCTTTCAAACACCGGATGAAAGAATGGCCGATTTTTTAAATATAAGCGTGGCATTTATGCGAGTCGTTTAAACATGCAATGCCCTACAGTAGAACCATATGGCATATACATAAGTAGAAATAAATAGATGCAAAGGATTGAAAATCCGAGCAAAACGATTAAGGGAGAAGCAAAAACAAATCTAGTAAGACAAAGAACAAGAAAAAATGTTATAAAATAGATATAACAGACCTGCTTATCCCAAATCCTAAAACCATCTGATTCCACCACGGATTTGTATAAGCTTCGTGATAGGGAGTCCAGTTTTGATTGGCTCAAGTCAGCGACCACGCGCTCTCCGGATGGGGCAGTAACCCCTTTGGTGCAAGTGCATGAATAACGGTTACTTCGCAACTGGTTCCCTACATCACCGTATAGGTATTGGGTACCAGGAGCTAAGCGCAGATCGAAAGTTGCATAATAAATAGTAGGGCGATTGTAAATGCGGAACTGTATGGCAGAGCGTGTTCCGACATATTGCGCAGTCTGAACGGGGGATACAAATTCACTTTCCCTTGCAGGAAAATGAGTGTTTGTCCATAAACACAAACTATGAAAGGAATATCTCAAGGGACATAGAAGTAAGAGGCATTTTTCGAAACCTAAACAGAGTTTTACAAAAACCTTAAAGGCAGACGCTGCCACAGAGGACAACGTGATGACAATTGCTTGACTTTTTGAAAAAGTCGAGCTAATAAAATGTTTGCTGAAGCGTTATGAGTTTTGAGAGTAGCATCCTTTTTAAAGACATCTCCTGACGACCATTTGGTCATAACGCCTTGCCAGATTATTTACTGTCAATTTCCTTGCAAAAAGCATGGGTCTAGTGCATATTGAACCATTGAATCGTCTTATGTGAGACCGGACCTGTATATTTGATAGTTTGGTTAGAAATTACCATTGAAAATCAATAGAGCATGAGTATAATCATGGACCTAACCAGGTATTCTGAGATAGTATTGCACGTGCTTTACAGTTACATTGACACCTCCAGAACAATATGCTGGTGGTCCCTCAATGGACTGAGGAAAAGTCTTTAAGTTTTATAACCATTGACCATGGTGTACACTATGTGTTTGAGTAAATAACATGGTATGTACTGCAGTTACTGCTGTTTCATACAAGAGCTGTAAGAGACAACAAAGCTATCAAACTTAGGTTACCTTATTTCCTGATGGAGTGGACTTGTTACAGACGGTGTTGACCCATTATGTATATGGCATGGAAGGCGTATTAGGTGGTGACGACATCTGTATCCTGTAAATGATAATAACTACAGTGCTCCCTCTCTACAGCGACATCCAACGGTGGACACAGTTTGAGTGCATTGTTTGGAGGGAGTGGTTATAGGGCGGGAAAATTTAGACTTGGCTTACATTGGTTTAGCTTCCTATCAGGCAAGTATGCATGTGTATACACTTTTCTTTTTACAGAAAACCAAAAATTAATTGGAGCACTGCATATGGGTGCTGGACTCTTGACTTTCATATACATGTACTTTATATTGCCAATTAAAATGGAGATATTTTAAATTACAAATTTTAAGTTTAACAAGAGCGTGTCCCAGTTACACGAATGCCCCCGATGATACAGGGAGGGGAATCCAGACTATCAAACGTAAAAGTTAGAGAGCTGAAACTGTAGTGGAGCGCCATTTTGAGGACTTCAAGGGCCATTACTCCAAAGGGCCTAGCATAAATTGGTGCCGCTGGTTATCCAAATTGGTCTCCATTTTATGTCAACAAACATTTTCAGAAAGTTTGGTGATGATCAGATGAAAAGCAATGTGTTTGTGAAACACAAATGCCCCCAGCCAGCATCATGTTCTGTAATGTAATGCTTATTTGCAAAAGTAGGTCAAACGTCATGGTCGTAGGGTAAATGAAACATTGGCATGGTTGGAGAAGTCTTAACACAAGAAACATATAAAGTATGGAAGCTCTAGGCCTACTGGTTCAAATGTTATAGGCGTATAAAGATTTATACAAATAAAGGTCAACGGTCAAGGTCACAAGGGCAAAAACGTAGGTATGGTTGGAAAGGTCTTGACACAAGAAATATATAAACAAAATATGAAAGTCGTAGGCCTACTGGTGCAAATGTTATAGCCATTTAAAGATTTCAACAAAAGTAGGTCAAATGTCAAGGTCACAAGGTCAAAAAGTTTTGTATGGTTAGAAAGGGAAAACACATGTCAAGTATAAAAGGCCAAGGTGCAAAAATGCAAAAGTTATATCCAAGGTTAATAGGTAATGAGCCAATAAGTGAAACCCTCCCCCCCCCCCCCCCCCCTAAGCGGACTTTGTTGGACCTATATTTTCTTGTAGTATATACACTGCGATTAAGAAATCTGGTTGTTGGATGGAATATCGTCGCCGGATAAGCGCACAATTTAATCGTTTCCATGGCAACCCTCATGAGTTTGAGGTAGAACATACATATTGAAAATTGTGTTATATCTTTGCTAAACGGCAATATAAATCGTTTTAAATGGTGCCTAATCAAAGATAATTGATGTGCGATTTATTTGACGTGCTGTTTAGGTAACTAGCTAATTTGCATAATTATGCATATTAATGAGTAATTGAAAAAATGCATGAATTTTGACAAAAATACACCTATTTAAACCTAAATATCATCAATATCTCTCCCAGATTGTAACATGAAGACTCAAAATGATTGAAACACAGTATATTAACAAATTTAGAACAAAAAAGTCGCAGTCGATAGTTTGAAAGTGATAAAATATTGGCAAAACGGATGGTAGGGTTGGTGGGGTAAAAACCTAATACGCACTAATATGGGTGGCAATATTGTGTTATATCTTTGCTTAATCATAATATTACTCGTTCTAAATTGTGCCTTAACAAAGCAAATTGTTGTGCAATTTGTTTGATGTGTTATTTAGCTAATTAGCTACTTTGCATAATTATGCATATTAATGAGCAATTAGAAATAACCATGAATTTTTACAGTGAATATACCCATTTCAACGTAAATACCACCAATATCTCCCAAATATAGCAACATGAAGGCTGTAAATGTTTTGTATAAAATACAGATACACATTTACTACAAAAATGTCGCAATCGATAGTTTAAGTGATAAACATCGCCAAAAGTGATGTTGGGATGGGTTGGGGAAAACCCAAATACGCACTAATATATGATGCAATTTTGTGTTATATCTTTGCTGTATCGTGATATAAATCGTTTCCAACGGTGTCTAAACAAAGACAATCGTTATGCAAATTGTTTGATGTGTGATTTGATTAACTAGCTAATTTGCATAGATACATGTATACATATTTTAAAATGAGCAATTGGAAACAAGCATGAATTTTCGCCGAAAGAACATACATTTTAAACCTAATAAAGTACTGAACCTTATTAAATTAACAATTTTTTGCGATTCGCTTGCAATTCGATGGCAATTCGCTTGCAATTCGATGGCAATTCGCTTGCAATTCAAAATACTAAATTTACCCTCGGGTAAGTTTTCTTGAACTGTGTATCTCACAAATGTTCGCAGATATGCCTTCGTTAATGTGTTCGATTCCATTTGTGTTACAACCGCTCCGGAAAATTCGCGTAAAAATATTCAAACATAGGATTTGTTTTTTGAAGTGCCCGATTCGATGGCAATTCGATGGCAATTCGCTTCCGATTATCAATTTAATTTAATAAGGTTCAGTACTGTATCACCAATATCTCTCAATCTGTTAAATGAAGGCTGTACATGTTTGGTAAACAATATGTTTACAAATTTACAACAAAAAATTTGCAATCGATAGTTTTTCATGATGAAATATCCTCCAAAGCGAGGGGGAAGCCCAAATACACACTAATATAGGTTGCAGTATAAGGTTAAGTATTCGCTACATCGTAATTTAACTCGTTTTTAATGGTGCCTAAACAAAGCAAATTGTTTTACAATTTGTCTCATGTGTTGTTTTGCAAATAAGTGATTTTTCATGATTGTGCATATTAATGCGCAATTGGAAATGTTATTAAATCAGATATATAGCGCTCTTTTCACACAGGAGTTGTGCGTTCAAAAGCACTTCACATGAACTCATATAAATATAACATACATTGAAAATACACTGTGTTAGCCAAAATATCATCAATACCTCTCTCACTTTGCAACAAAAAGGTTGTAAATGTTTGATACACGAAATATTTACGAAATTACTAAAATTAAGTCGAAAATCGACGGCTTTATCAAATACAGTATCTTCCAAGCGATGGTGGGATTGATGAGGGAAGCCACACACGCGTATAGCTGTTTTTTCAGTACGTATGCAGTATGTGACTTCAAAGTAAAATATTTTAATGTTGAAAATTATCAATACTATTAAAAGGTATAATTATACTACCGGGATTATGACTATCTCAGAATGTTATTTGTACACATTGTTTATATTGGAGCAGAGCCGGGTCAAATGTAATTCATTATATGTTAAACCAGTGCCATAAAATGTTCATATATCGCCTATGTGTATACATGTATATAAATGTAATAGTGTTACTTTTTGGTGGAGTCTTACCACTCTCCCAGTTCGGGCAGTTGCTGTATCATATCCTCCCTCATCCAACTGAGGGCATGAAACCAGTGATTAGCCGTGCGGGTGAGGTCAGGAAAAACATAGCACCACAATTTAACTTTGGTGTAACTAACCAATATATCCACGGCACATTATACATACATACAATCATATCATTGTCTTCATTAAAGGCCATGTTGATGTAGTTGTTGCAGTCGACACCTTCAACAATGTCGCCGTTATCTGTGGCTTAAGCTTTTGTTTTCTATTAGCTCGGGGTGCAGATTGTTGCCTTACTTCCGTTGGTACGTGATCTGTCCGCAATCATCTCTCGTATAGTTAAAAATATATGGGCTTGGAATATCTGCTAAATGGTCCAGTACCAATTCCTAGAATAGGGACAGATACTTAGCACGCAAAATGTGCATCCTGAATGATACACGACAAGGGGGAAACAAGCTTAGATCAATGGCATCGCTGTTTGACAGAAAATGCAATGGTCTTGGTCGGATGATTTTGTTGTTGAAAACAGTCGACCTGACACGCAGCTTGTTTATCTCATTAAATGTTGTCTTATTTAGATGGTATATACGACAGGAAAACTCATGTGTTCTCGTTGTACTTCAACGTGTTTGCATTTTCTAGCAATCACAAGTATGGGTTCCGAAATCTATTTCAACCGTTTCCTTGCTTTGTCATAGCCTGTAAAGGCATGAATGCATAAAAGAGATTTTACAAACGTATTGGCATGCCTCAAAATTACACCACGCACGCTTAACATGCTTCCAACACAAGCATGGTATGGTATCTACCATTATTAGTTCTTCCAAACTGGTGTTTAATAGCATGCACTTGAATGTATTTGAACTGGTGCAGCATCCTTAATGTAGCCTTGAGTTTTTCAGTGTGCAGTTCTAACGCTTCAATTACCAGAATGCATGGTACGAAAATATCACTGTTACTTGGTAGTTTTTTTTAAACACTTTGGTGAATGACCAGCAAAAGAAGTTGCAATCACATGCAAAAAACCCCAAAAAACATACGATAAATTTCCGTGTTTGTACAATGCGTCATTTTATACTCACATCAGCATCAGCAGGTGAGCTACAAACCTTGAGAAGGGTGCAAAAATGAACTATTTTCTTTTTTTGAAATGACCAATGCATCAATTTTTTCCAAATTCATTGAACATTTCCTGCTGGTTCAAGTCTACACAATGAAAAACAGTCAAAGTGCTAGGAAGTTAAGTTGACTACTGCACTCACCTCCTGTTTCTATTTGCTCTTTTTTCGGGGTTCCAATTGATTGTCATACTCATCTTCTAGAAAGCATACCATCAATGTCAACCTTGTAAATTTCTCAAATAAGAACAAATGTATGGCACAACCCCATCCCTGAAATAGTCTCCTATGGTCACAGAGCTTTTTGGCAGAACTATTTAGACAAGCACAGCACCATCGATAACATCAGTGGTCTGCGAGTGTCCAGATCGGGGAGTCAAAACTTTTACTCTTGCCTCAGTGATGCATACGGCCTTTCTTAGTTAAGAAGGTGGATAGGTAAACCTTTCATTGGTAAGGAAATACCCATTGGCACTGCATGACGAATTGGTTGCAAGTAATAATAAAGTAAATGTAACGTGTTTGAAGTCTCAAAGTTTCAGACAAAAGTTCTTGTAATAACGCCATGTTAACTGTTGATACTTTAACAGTGAATACATTCTTTTGGGAACAAATTCTTTATTTAGAAAGTGTATTTCATGCTACATTTAAATGTCTATGACCTTCGTCGCGACATTAGGGGTTGTATTGACTTATAAAAGTCCAGCAGTTTACCATTATCTGCCATTAAAGGGATTTCAAAGATCTTCAAAGGCATCTACCAACGCCATCACATCCCAGTCAATAAATTATTATCATCTTGGAATTCAGGGCGATGTTCTTGGTACATACCAGTCTATACAACAATATTTTGTTTCAAAAACTTGAATCCTTATACATTATTATATATTTGGATTCTTTTGTAGGATTTTTTTCACACTCGTTGATGGATTTCTTTTAAATATTTACATACTAATATCTGCACCATATAACAATTTTATGTTTCTCGGTGCCGTTAATCTCTCTCAATCAATCAATCATATAGCGAGCACGTGTGACATTAGAATTTCTAAGTCCATGTAATTACCCTTTTTAAACTCATTATGCACAACAAAATGTTTCTTTTGTAGTCTATATCGCGGATATGGTTTGGCAGGTTTATAACATACTGAAAACAGTCCAATATGTTTGAAGACTCATAACATCAGAAATTCAAACGGTTCAATATGAAATCTAAATTCTGCAGTGATGACAACATTTCAATAGCATTTGTGGCGCAATATCAATTTTCAGTGTCTTTCTAAAAATTGTACAGTGTATATACTGAGACCTGTCGTACGCATTTTGGTTTCAAAATGTGATAGATGCCATTGAAGGTATGAGCTCTGCCACTAGTCAAGTACATTTAGTGCGTGTTGTTGTCCTCCCAATACAATTTAAACAGACTCAAGTCACTCATCGCAGCATAATGACCAATGTGCATTGCTCCAAGTGTAACAAGGATTGCTGCCTCACCGTGTTATGTCTGCGGATATTGCCTCTGAAGTTTCTTTTCAAACATGAAGACAGGCTGATCGGCTACAATTACTGGTAACTGACATGCATTGGTGATGTTTCTGGCCTTATGGAGGACTTTCATTTCTTGTGAAACTATTGAAGGACAGTAAGAAAATTCAATGAACTGAACAAACATGTATGCCCTAGATGGTGGGGTAGCTTGAATCTATGTGATACTAGCAAAGTATGCTGCCTATAAAAGCCTGTCATCCGCTTCAAGGAATAGTTTCTACATCAGGCTTTATACGTGTTTCAACAATATATGACCTTCTTGTATATTATTTGGGTGATTGAAAGATAAAGGAGTATACTGATTGTTGATCCTCAAGACATGAACGTGAATAGCAGTATTATGATGATGTAATGACTTACTAATTGGAACAACACGTTATTAAAAACACGATACTATGCGATGGCATTATAATGTCGAAACCTTTGTTATTTTGTCAATGCAATGTCGTCACATTTTGCTATAATTTGCTGATTTGACCTTACCAGCACAGTCTAAAGTCATTTTTAACGCCAGAAATGAACTTACCGACCACAAATTAGCTTGAAATCATGTATCACACATAGTTGCAAGGCCAAATTATTTCCGGGTATTGTTTATCTTTTCAAAATGGCCGACAAAATGGCCGACGGCATCCATCTTGTATTTTTTTAAGTTGTTTTTTTATTTTCCTATGATTTTAAATCATCCACAATCGGAAACATTTGCAGTATGATTTATAGAGAAACTCACTTAGCACCCCTACAAATAAGTGCATATACTTGAGAAAAGAAGCAGTACTTTCATCATTCAGGGGCAGATAATCAATACTAATTTCTCGACTTATCCGGCGGCCGTTTAACATCCAACAATTGCCATTTGGTAGGGAATACTTCTACCTTTAACATGATATAGGTCTCATAAAGTCCGCCAAGGGGGGGGACCTAGGGTCCAGGTAGCCCTGAATCTATAAGGTTTTTGGTTAAAGTTTGATTAAATAGGTCAAAGATCGAGGTCAAGGTCACATGGTCAAAGATGTTGGTATGGTTGGAAAGGTCTTGACACAAGATATATACCTACAAAATACGAAAGCCCTGGGCCAACTGGTGCAAATGTTATAGCCATTTAAAGATTTTTACAAAAGTAGGTCAAATGTCAAGGTCACAGGTCAAAAGGTTTTGTATGGTTGGAAAGGTCTTGCCATGAAGAATACACATGCCAAGTATAAAAAGCCCAGGTTCAAAAATGCAAAAGTTATAGCCAATGTTAAGGTTTTTGGTTAAAGTTTGATTAAATAGGTCAAAGGTGAAGGTCAAGATCACATGGTCAAAGATATTGGTATGGTAGGAAAGGACTTGACACAAAACATATACAAACAAAATATTAAAGCCCTATGCTAACTGGTGCAAACGTTATAGCAATTTAAAGATTTTTACAAAAGTAGGTCAAATGTCAAGGTCACAGGTCAAAAGGTTTTGTATGGTTGGAAAGGTTTTGCCATGAAGAATACACATGCCAAGTATAAAAGGCCCAGGTTCAAAAATGCAAAAGTTATAGCCAATGTTAAGGTTTTTGGTTAAAGTTTGATTAAATAGGTCAAAGGTCAAGGTCAAGGTCACATGGTCAAAGATATTGGTATGGTAGGAAAGGTCTTGACACAAAACATATACATACAAAATATTAAAGCCCTATGCTAACTGGTGCAAACGTTATAGCAATTTAAAGATTTTTACAAAAGAAGGTCAAATGTCAAGGTCAAGGTCAAAAAGTTTTGTATGGTTGGAAAGGTCTTGCCATGAGAAATACACATGCCAAGTATAAAATGCCCAGGTGCAAAAATACAAAAGTTATAGCCAAGGTTAAGGTTTTTGGTTAAAGTTTGATTAAATAGGTCAAAGGTAAAGGTGAAGGTCGCAAGGTCAAAGATGTTGGTATGGTTGGAAAGGTCTTGACACAAGAAATATACATACAAAATACGAAAGCCCTGGGCCAACTGGTGCAAATGTTAAAACCATTTAAATATTTTTACAAAAGTAGGTCAAATGTCAAGGTCAAGGTCACAAGGTCAAAAAGTTTTATATAGTTGGCAAGGTCTTGCCTTGAAGAATACACATAAAAAGTATAAAAGGCCTAGGTTAAAAAATGCAAAAGTTATAGCCAAGGTTAAGGTTTTTGGTTAAAGTTTGATTAAATAGGTCAACGGTGAAGGTCAAGGTCACATGGTCAAAGATGTTGGTATGGTTGGAAAGGTCTTGACACAAGAAATATACATACAAAATATGAAAGCCCTGGGCCAACTGGTGCAAATGTTATAGCCATTTTAAGATTTTTACAAAAGTAGGTCTAATGTCAAGGTCAAGGTCACAAGGTCAAAAAGTTTTGTATGGTTGGAAAGGTCTTGATACAGGAAAGACACATGCCAAGTATAAAAGGCCTAGGTACAAAAATGCAAGAGTTATAGCCAAGGTTAAGGTTTTTGGCACAGACAGACGGACGGACGGACAGACGGACAGACGGACGGACAGACAAACCAACAGATATGACAAAAACTATATGCCCCCGAATCGTAGATTCTGGGGGCATAAAAAGGGCAATGACTCTGGAAGGACAAATCCCAGAGCAACATGCCTTATTGAAGTGAGTTGCCTTTTTGATACTGGACAAGTTTTAAAAGTTTCAAGTTAGTACCTCTCTTAGTTTTGCGAAATTTCATTTACAAGAGCTGTAAGAGAGACGACAAAGCTATCAAACTTAGTTACCTTATTTCCTAGTGGAGCAGACTTGTTTACAGACGGTGTTGACCTGATTACACAAGGCATACATGGCAATGACCTCGTAACACATGTTGTAAGGAAGGCGTAATAGGTGGTGACAACATCTTTATCCTGTAAATGATAATAACTAATAAATCTCAACAATAACATCCATCGGGGGACACAGTTTGAGTGCCTTGTTTGGAGGGAGTCTTTAAAAGGAGGCAAAATTAGACTTGGCGTAGCTTTCTACTAGGCAAGTAGGCATGTGTACCGGTATACACTTTTGTAACAGAAGTACAAAAATCATGCCGAAAATGCAATAAAATTGAAGCCTAAGAAGGGTTTGGGGCAAACCCAATTTTCTCTTTACCAATTACATGATGATGTTAGTGCCTTTAACGCCCCAAAAGTCCTAAGAACGCATCTGCAGAGACTATCAAGGAATAGAATTTTCTCGGGGCACCCTGACGCCCCCTCATAAGAATGGTGTAGCCACTCCCTGGTAGGCACGTACATTTAGCTACATGTATGCTAAAAAACACGAAACTGCGTACACGCTGTCATAAAAATTGGAACAATTTGAAACTAAAAACAGAGTGGGAAAATGTGTTAACCTGAAACGGACAATTTAACATATATATTTTCAGTTGACTTTTTACATAGATTTATTTTAGAATTTTACCTCATTTTGAACGTGCAAAACAACACACCAGAGGCCATCTAGAAATAAATTTTTCCAGTGTTATACAACTCAAATTTTTCGCAGAGGACTATGCCCCCGGACACCCCTAGAAGAGTTATGCTAATTCTAGACAAGCAACGCCCATGGCTTACATTTGCATACTGCTTGAATCCAGATCAGAGACTGATTACGCAAGTCTAATCTGGATTCAAGCTGTTTGTCACTCGTCATTTATTATATTTTTTGTATCATCGTATTAATAAATTATTATGTCCAATCATTTGTAACTTAGAGAAAAAACAGCAGACAACAATTTTAAGCAGACGATATTGCAACAGTAACAGCGCTGGACATAAATTAATTGTCCTGTTTAGGGAACAACAGCAAGGGTAGTTGTTGGGAGGGCTGTTGTATGGTGGGACACTGTAATTCAGAAATTTAGCAAACAATATTGGACAGTAACTGTTGAAAGTGTTAGGGGTACCTTTGGCATGACTCCTTTTAATCAGGGTCTACACTGTTTGAATAGTATAAGTGCACTTTTCACAGGTACACCATTGTAAAGGATACATACATGTGTCACTAGGGAGGTCTGTTAAATTAGGATAAGTGAACAGAAAGCTATCAAGCTTAAGTTATTTACCTTGTTTCCTGACCTGTGGTATAGACCTGGTTAAAACCAAACTCATCCATCCATCCTGATTACATGGTTCCATGGTGTTGACCTGATAACAGATGGCATGAAGTACAGTTGGATGGTGTTGTAGGTGGTTGGGACTTCTGTTTCTGTAAATGAAAAAGACTAGATTAACTTTCAGAATTTTAGCAAACAGCATTTGACAGTCATTGTTCATAGAGTTAGTGGTAACTCTCACATGACCACACTGTTTTGCATAGATTAGTACAAGTGCACTCTTCACAAGTACAGCATTTGTAAAGGATGCATATAAGCATGCATGCAGCATCACCAGAAGTAATCTATTAACATAGGATCAGAGATCACAAAGCCATCGAACTAAAGTTACCTTGTTTCCTGTTGGCGTAGACCTAGTTACATACGACTGATGGTGACAAAAAGTGGATCACATATCTGAGGGCTAATGCTAACAGCCAGTTTCCAATACTACTCAGATGGAGCCCATCAATAGCCAGGAATACTCTTTTTTTCCTCAAAGACGTAGGGACAGGCCACATAATGGGAGTCCAGGCGCCACCATCTCTCCTCTGACAGGCGTTATACTTCTTTCTGGTAACCCTCCTTAATCTGTGGACTACAAAAATGTGAAATAAATGTTAAAATTGGTTATTTGGTTATTTCACAAGGGTTCACATTAAACTTTGCAATGTCCACCATCCACTCTTTTAATACCCTGATGAATGCATATGGTGAAAGACATTTATTTCTTATACAGTAGAACCCTTCTATTACAAATACTACATAAGATTATTACTACTGGTGTACTTTGATTCTCTCAAAATTTTGTTGCCTGTCTTAACCCTCTCATGAGCACCATTTGATTTTCATCTGAATTGTAAACTTAGAGTTGTCGGCAATTTTTTTTAAGTCAGATTTAAGGCTTTTTTACTCAAGAAATATTGATACGATTGTCAAAACAGTTTGGATCCATCTTCCTGATCAGATGCTACAATAAGCAGCACCATGTAGAAGGCAACAGTGGGGAGGAGTGATAAGTCGCAAGGGATCCGATATTTATTAATAAAATGTTTGAGTGTAATTCTGTGAGTAAAAATAGATATGATTGTGCAAATTGCCGAGTAGATGATGCTCCTGTAACCTAGCTATGCAATGAACAGTTTTGAACAATATTGGTAAAGGACAACTAGAAGTATCCCCATGCCGAATATCAAAGCTCTGGCCATATTAGTTTAAGAGGAGAAGACATTTGAAAATTTCACTATATAACTGACCGCCCCGGGTGTCACAGTTTTACATAGGGTTAAACTCTATGTAAATTTTACATAGAGTTTAACCCTATGTAAAACTGTGACACCCGGGGCGGGCCAATTTTGATCCCAGGGGCATAATTTGTACAAACTTTATAGAGAACCTGTAGATGATGCTTTGTGCCAAATATCTTAGCTCAGGGTCATGCAATTTCAGAGAAAAAGATTTTTTAAGTTTTTATTGAAATGATCTATTTTTAGCTCCTGTGACCTAGTCTGAAAATATCTGAACAACTTTCAAAGAGGACCATATAAGGATAATTTCTGCCAAGTTTGGTAAAAATCTATCCAGTAGTCTATCCAGGAGGAGATGTCGTTTAAAGAAATTTTTGACGACTGACGGGCGACAACGGACATAGCACAATCAAAATAGCTCATCTTGGCACAAACCTTGGCACTTTGTGCCAGGTGAGCTAAAAAGATATGCAGGGTGAAAACATAAAATGCTTTCTCGGCTTTCTTCGTTGTCATTGTCGTCTTTAAAAGATATTGACGACAAGGCTGATGGAATAATATTACGCACAGATCCTCTGTATTATACTGCAGGTTTAATACAAAGTTATACCCAGCATGTTCTTAGACCTCATATTGATTCTTTAAACGATCACAAAAGATATTTCATTAAGGTCCCTTTTATAAATAAAGGTATTGATTTCATAGATTTACAAAGTATTCTCCGTAACAAAAATGTGATGAATGCTATTCCAAATTATTTCAAAAATCTTGAACCACCTATTATTTGTTATAAGTATAATAAATCTGTTAGAGGGTTAATTTTTAACTACAATAAAATTGTTTCTGATCTTAAAATTCTCGAAAACACACCAGATACATGAGACTGTCCCTCTTCTAAATTCTGTTACGCTCCAGCGGGTCATATAATAACTGGCAATTTTGATATCATTAAAGATAAACGCATTAGAGCGCTTTTGAGTAAGGGACCTAAATTTAGATTACCTGCCTTAATTGATTTCGATACTTGTCGCAATCATATTTCGGAAGCTTTGAATAAGTATAGTACCAACTGGTGCCGCAGAGAACATGCTGAAAATGACGCTCTTACAAAATGGAAAGATTTTATTTTTGATATTATCGATACCCGGATTTCGTTCTATTTATCCAATAACCATATTTTACCACCTAAACCTACATTTAACATTCGTCACTTAAAGAAGGGCATACAAGACTTTCATTCCAAATATGTACTCGTTCCTGCAGACAAAGCATCCAATAATGTGATAATTGTATGACGATTACATTATGTTGATACTTTAAACCAGGAACTTGTGAATACTAATTCCTATACAACGACTAATTTAACGGAGCATAATGTAGTATCTGATCATCTTGATACTTGTAAACAATTAAAAGCTGACGTCAACATTACATGTCATAAACTTCCTACTATGTACTGGATACCAAAACTCCACAAAACACCATATAAGTCTCGTTTTATTGCTAATTCAAGTGCATGTACTACTACTAAGCTTTCCAAACTTTTGACATCGTCTTTAATTAAAATCAAAGAACATGTTCAAAGGTATTGTGACAAGACTTACGAAAATTCTGGACTTAATCTGTTTTGGTCTATCAAAAACTCGAATGAAATTTTGACGAAGCTTGAACATAGAAAATACCAAGCTTGCAATATTAGTACGTATGACTTTTCAACACTATATACTACCTTACCTCATAATTTAATAAAAGCTAAACTTATACAACTTATTGAAAAGACTTTTGCCAGAGAAAGGAAACTATTTCTGGCGTGTAATACTGATCGTGCATTTTTTACAAATGACACGGTTAAGCATTACACTATGTGGACTTGCACCGATGTCTGTAAATCACTATCATTTCTTCTGGATAATATTTATGTACGTTTTGGGAGTACCATATACCGCCAAGTGATTGGTATCCCTATGGGTACAAAATGTGCGCCCCTTGTCGCAGACCTATTTTTGTACTGTTATGAGAGGGACTTTATGCTAAGTCTAAAACCTGATACACAGGCAGATATGATCGAAGCCTTTAACAACACATCGCGCTATCTAGATGATATTTTTAATATAGACAACCCATTTTTTGATACGTTGTTTCCTTTTATTTACCCAAAAGAATTACGCCTTAATAAAACAAACGAGTCAAATTTATCGGCACCATTTTTAGATTTGGATCTTTTAATAAATAACGGCATTGTTTCTTCTAAGATTTACGATAAACGAGATGATTTTGATTTTAGTATTGTAAATTATCCTCATCTAGATAGCGATGTTCCCCGTTCTACATCTTACGGGGTTTATATTTCACAACTTATTCGTTTTGCTAGGGATTGTACCTCTGTTGAGGACTTCCACATTCGTAATAAAACTATTACTGAAAAGCTTCTTAAACAGGGGTACAGATTTCATAAACTTCGTAAAACATTTTCTAAATTCTTTTATAGAAATCTTCCTCTCATTAACAAGTATAAATGTAACTTAAAGTCTTTTCTGCGGCAAGGTATTTCACATCCGGAGTTTTATGGTGATGTGATTTACAGACTTCGTAAGATTCTTGGACATATGCATTTTCAAAACCTATTTGTGAAACGTATTAGATTTTTCCTCAAAAAAGATTATGATCCAACTATATTGCTGCGCACTTCACGTTTGGTTATCGATCAATCTACAATTGATAACTATGCTTTCCTCTTTGGTTGTGCGACGACAGACAGGGCTGAGCACTACATGATGATGTATCTCTAAAGCCGTCCTTAACCGGGAGAGTTATGTCGGATTTTCGTGCTTTGGTTTTTCTCTCCCTCTCTGTCGTACCCTAAACCCTCCCATGTCTTACAGTTACTCGTGACTACAGACTATTCCCTAGAGTACAATTTGACCGTTGCCATAGTGGGTTATTTTTAACACGGGCTTGAATGTTTAATTCTTTCCCGTGTTACTAATAATCCTGTCAGAGAATTTTGTTAGATGTTTTACATGTATTTACTTACTGTGCTGGCGGTCTTTTTGATTGTAAGGTTGTGGAACAGGGTTTATATTTTATGTACACTGTTCGTCTTTATAGGTGAATATAGGAGATAAGTGTGAGGTTGGGCGCCCCTAAACCCAGGTTTAACCACCCAGTGGTTGTTAATAATTAATTAATTTATAATTGATTATTGATTGCTACTGACCGTACCAAGGCGGGCTCCTATGTTCACTTAGCTTTATGTTTGTCTTGCGTGTTGTTTTCTATTTAGTGTGTAGATGAAGGAATGGTATTGCGTGTGTGTGTGTGTGTGGTTGTGTGTGTGTGTTTGTTATGGTATGGCTGTGTGTGTGTTCTGCTTTAGAGATGGGTGTATTGTTTGTGTTGCGTTTCCTGCTTGAATCTTCTTTCGTATTTATTACCTAAAATATTCAACAAAAACTTTATCACTTGGCCTAAATTTAGGAATTTCGGTAAAGTCCAAATATTGGCCATTATGTCCACAACATCTAGAGCTGTCATTGATTGAGCAAAAAGCATATAAACAATATCGATATATTGGGAGACAAATATCGATGATATATAGATATATCAATTTGAACATTCAAATAACTCTAGAGACAGGTTATTGGAACGTATTTCTTATTTGAATTGACTTTTAAGTTAAACCTTTACCAAACTTACTACCATGTACCTGTAAATGAACTTTCAGCAAAACTCTCAACATTAATGCATGACAAATTAACTTTTTCATATGAATATATTGTAAACAAGAGTGTAATTTGCAAAAGCTATATAACAGTGTAGAATCAGAAAATGAACTTTTTTAACAGTACATTTCTAGTCAGTTTTATTTTTCCATTGTATCGAACTATCGATACTCTGAAAATGTGTATCGATAATCGATCGATGAATAAATATTGGCGATACATCGATAGTGTTCCTATCAACGACAGCTCTGACAATATCCGGTGGATTAAACTACTCAACCTTGTAAAAGTTTGCCGTACCCAGAGTAAGTATGAAAATGCAAAATACATGTGCATAATTGTGATAATGATATATTCAATTGTCAAAATCAGTCAATGGGGTAAGTTTTAGGTTGTGACATTGATTTTCTGAGTTTTTAAACTGCTTTCAACATCTTCGAAGTGTGGTACACTGAACTGAAGTTCAGAGGGGGCAAGCTATTGAACTACTGTTGGAGGGTCGAGGCCAACAGCAGGTTGCTGGACAGTTCAATGTGTATTTTTTCTCTAAAGAACGTCTTATCAGATGCATGAGAGATGGGAACCCTTGCAGACCGACCGTGAACGTGACGCTGCACGTCATTACTTCACCTTAACACAGGACTATCCGCCCAGTTCACCTGCGCAATCGCCACCATACAGGCAGTGAAACTGTTGATAACATGTAATGCAATAATCGTCAACATATCCATGGTGACACTGTACTGAACCTGTTATGTGTCAAGGGTCTGCCAGCCTTACATCGCTAGGCTCGTTTGCCACTTAACGCTCCGCATTATGATTAGGGATACATTCCCTTCACCGACGAGTTCCGGGTTCACGCTATATTGATCTGATGGTCCATGTCATGTGTACGCATTGGGAATGCTACGCAGTGCTGATACGTGTGCATTCTTGAGAGGGATAGGTTAAACTTTGGCAGATGATCTGTTATGGAATGGCTGATGAACTGCATGTAGCAATGCCGAAGGATTTTTTTTAAAAACATTTTCTGGGATATTTTGTGTTTATTTGGGTACATCTTGAACTAAACATGTATAAAAGAAACAAAAAATGATGTTCAAGTACAACACTTGAAAAAAAAAAGAGGAAAAAATAAAACGACACAATTTGTGCCTCAGAAAAAGCTTTTTTCGTTACTCTGTTTTAAATATAAATGTCACATTTAACTTTTTTTCCCATCAGTTTTTCAGTATTGAAAACTTCAAGTGGCCTCGTGGTAAACTTATTTCCAACTTATTTGCACTTATTTAAATCATTCGGAATGCTATTTGTTGTGGTTAAGTTTGATCCCGATCTCGCTATCAATAAAGGGATTTTAAGCTAAAAATAAAATGTGCGTATTGTTGGTTTGGAAGCCATTGAATCATGGATATTATTTATAAGATCGCCAACAGCCACATCATGCACCTTTCAGATTTTGACATTGCTACTGCATGCATAGGAGAGACAAAGCAGCCTTTCGATTCTCCTAGAGCAGGCCCCAGAGACCTTCCTACGGTCTATCTATCTAAATTCCAAATAGTCAAAACCCTGCTTGGAACCTTGACTTGAGGCATGTTGACTGTCAGAAATTAGAAAGTAGAAAAATAAAGGCATTAAAGAGCTAATGAGTAAAATGTTAAAAACAGATTTAAAAAAGTTGGACGAGTTCTGGGGCTTAATTGTCATAGGAACCTGTTCTGTTTATAAGACCGAGATTATCCCCTCTGTACAGAACTAGAATAAAGAAATAGGAGTAAGAAATGGTAAAATAAAAAATAGGGTACGAAAAGGCATGGGTACGAAATGACTGTATAACTATAACGCTGTCAAACCAAAGTATACAAAATTGTCATATTTTGACCTCTAGTGGCTCTACAATCGAGGTCTAGCAATAAAATTATACAATATAATGTTTAACTGATGATTAAATGAACAAATAATTCACTAAGAATAAGTTAATGAGAAACCTCAATAAAATTTGGACAACCCCACCCACTTTCAAAAGTTATGGACCCAAACTCATCCATGTTTATTTTATAATAGTTGTACATATAATGTTTACTTATTAACCAACTGTCTTAAATGAACTGAAATCTGTTGCTTAATACTTTTGTGTATATATTTCATGCAGATAAACTCACATTTGGGTGGATCTTTTCGTCTGCATGTGGTTTTCTAAAATGGATAGGTATAAAACACAGCCGAATGGTACGGTCTATAAAAATACAGTGTCGTCTCGCACAGAATACGTTAATCTAGAAAAAAAAGTAGATTTAGGTAAATTGATTATTTTTTCCCCATTTTAAAGAAATCATTAAGAGCTCTTCTTGTTATAAATAGAATCTAGTATATAATAATAGATTTATAGCAATAATAGGATACTGCATTAATTATGTAATTTTAATTAATTTTTTGTGTGGTTGTGGTTTGCTTTTAAAATATAATGGGACCACATATTTGGTAAAATCACTTTTAAGATCTCTATCAAATTGTGTGTTTATGGTTGGCTATACAACGTTGGCCCAACGTTGGGCCAACGTTGTATAGTCAACGGCGTCTATGTAGGAAATATGGTTGGATGTACAACGTTGGCCCAACGTTGGGCCAATGTTAACATGCCAACGCCAACGTTGTGCCAATATGCCGACCATTAGCCAACGTTGGGCCAACGTCGCTCTGCTATCTGGGAGTAGCGTTGTACAAACACGGTGAGTTCCTCTGTTTTAGAGTGAAAAAATCACGTGTCATGTCAGTTTGACTTAATGATTTTATTTTAACACAATGATAAGGGTCGATACTGTTCGTATAGGACAAGTATACTCTTAACATGTACACTGTTTGTTGATGACGGGCATACACGTCTCAAGGGTTGAATGTGTTAATCCACAAATGCTTCTATCGTCCACAGAAGAAGACATTAGCAAACAGCAATATTCGATGTCTCATTAGGTCTGCACGGTTAACTATTTCGTATGAAATAATCTGCTGTATGTACAGTGGAGAAGTCGTTTTTCTTTTCCGTTTAAACGCAAACTGATTGCAATTGCAATAAAAAGGGGCAAATGGCAACCATTTGAAATTCCTTACGATTTATATTAATCTGAGTAACAAATAGTTTAGATTCGGCGTCTAATCTGGTTTCAAACTATTTGCAAAAAGGAAATAAACGTTTTAGCATAAACGCGCTAATTGGAAAGAATAAGCTTTTTTTCACTGTATAAACATGTAGTTGCTTAAGACCACTCCTTTTTCCTATTACAAATTCTGTCCGCAAGTATATATGGAAAGTTCGTTGCAATATCAATCAATTTATATATTATTTCACAAAATATCATACATGATGCTTATAGCAAATATCCAGGCACACATTTATAGGTTAAAATAAGCCATCGCTAGTAGGTGTTTGCTTAAGATAATTATGTTGCTAAATGTCTGAGTTGATTACAAAACAAAATTAGATTTTCTTTAGCGATCCGAACACAGACGGGGTCGTCACCTCATTCCGAACGCTAATCGACATTTTCAACGATTAGAAAAAACACCCCACATGCTTGTTCTGATTAGCGGAAACATTTTGTAATGGAAATAATCTAGCCCGATAGCACTTGCCAATATGAACAATACAGCATTCCCTCCCTACAACGGTCATCCTTACAACTACTCTTGCCGCAGTTTCCTAAACAGGACAATTATGTCTAACGCTTTTACTGATGCAATATCGTTTGCTGTTTTTTCTCAAAGTTACATATAAGTGGAGATTCTGATAGAACAATAAAATAAAGAGTGACAAACAGCTTAAATAAAGATCAGGCGCCGTGTTACGCGGCGTCTGATCTGGATCTAAACTGTTTGCAAATGCAATTCAAGTCGTAATGTTCGCTCTCTATAACGCCTCCCTCCTAAGAACGCACACAATCTGTGTCTCCCATTGGGTGTCGCTGTAGAGAGGGAGCACTGTACAAATGCTCTCGCTGGTTAAGTAGTTGTTTGGGAGACAATACCAGTTCGGATTGGATAGTAAAATATCTTTTGTTCTTTTCCATCTATCAATAGCCTATTAGAAAAAGAAAAGCGGGGTTTAGATATATGTCTGTACAATGCTTCCTCTCTACAACAACACCGAGTTGGAGACAAAGATTATGTGTGTGATTTTCGGAGGGAATTGTTATATAGACTTTGATGTCCAATAAAGTGTTGAGTATATATTTGCTTACATTTGCAAATAGTTTGAACCCAGATCATACATCGCTTCATGCGGTGTCTGATCTGGGTTCAAACTACCGTATTCGTCACGCGTCTTTATGTTTCATCTGTCAAAATGTTGTGAACAATAATAACAAACAGACGATATTGCAGTTGTAAAAACGTTAGACATAAAAGTCTTTTTATTTGGGAGACCGGCGGCCAGCATTGTTGTAAGGGGGGATCGTTGTTAGGAGGGCCGTTGTAGGGAGGCGCACTGCAACTCAACGCAAACTGAAAATAAAGCAGAATACGCATTAAGGCACATTTTGCTTTACTTTGAACCTGTTTTAAGTAGTCACCTGTCTCACAATTAGAAACAGGCTTTTGGGAAAGGCTATCTAAGGTCAACGGCTAGTTAGCACGACTATGGGTCTTAAAACATTTGGCATTGGTCAAATAGGGTACACGTAATGCAGACAGGTTATAATGCTGACAGCAAGTTGCAAGAAACATGTCCTAACGACGAGTAATTACAGTAAAACCTCTCTATTACGGCCACTAATTTGTTTTAATTGTAAGATGTTTATTACGGGTGACTTGCTTAAAGCATGAGCTCCCAGCTTTACCTATCATATTGCTTTAAGATGTCACCTGTCTTTCATACAATCAATTAGCCTTCTTTTCAGTGATTGCAATAGACACGTTTTATTGTAGATTTCTTTAAGAGTTAATGCACAGCGGATTGCTTTTCCTTTGATTTAATTATTTAACTATAATGGGATGGCTAGCGCTAAATGTCAGTATTCTTATGTCTGACGTCACAATTTTTGCGCTTCGGCTGACGTCACGCTTTCGTGTGTAAACAGTTAACTCGTCGTCTATACAGTTTTAGCCACTAAGAGGAATGTAGAATCATAGGTAAGTTATCCAATTATGGTTGTCTGAATAGTGCAATGAAAATTGCAGGAATTTGTATGATAAATTCCTTGGTAGATGATCATGTCATGACTCAGGAAGGTAGTGGGAGGCTGAAGTTGGTAGCGTAAACGGAATTGGTAGCCAGTAGCGTAAACGCTATTAGTTTCTAGAAGCCAGTAGCGTATACGCTACTAGTTTCTGGTTGCCAGTGTCGTTTAAGAAAAATTTTAATTTCCACTGTCCTTAAACGACACTGGTTTCTAGAAGCCAGTAGCGTAAACGCTACTAGTTTCTAGAAGCCAGTAGCGTATACGCTACTAGTTTTTAGAAGCCAGTGTGGTTTAAGAAAAGTATTAGTTTCCACTGTCCTTAAACGACACTGGTTTCTAGAAGCCAGTAGCGTAAACGCTACTAGTTTCTGGTTGCCAGTGTCGTTTAAGAAACTTTTTAATTTCCACTGTCCTTAAACGACACTGGTTTCTAGAAACCAGTAGCGTTTACGCTACTGGCTTCTTGAAACTAGTAGCGTTTACGCTACTGGCTTCTGGAAACTAGTGTACTTTAAGGACAGTGGAAATTCAAAATTTTCTTAAACGAAACTGGCAACCAGAAACTAGTAGCGTATACGTTACTGGCTTCTAGAAACTAGTAGCGTTTACGCTACTGGCTTCTGGAAACTAGTGTCGTTTAAGGACAGTGAAAATTAAAAATTTCTAAAACGACACTGGCAACCAGAAACTAGTAGCGTATACGCTACTGGCTTCTAGAAACTAGTAGCTGGCTTCTGGAAACTAGTGTCGTTCAAGGACAGTGGAAATTAAAAATTTCTTAAACGACACTGGCAACCAGAAACTAGTAGCGTATACGCTACTGGCTACTAGAAACTAGTAGCGTTTACGCTACTGGCTTCTGGAAACTAGTGTCGTTTAAGGACAGTGGAAATTAAAAATTTCTAAAACGACACTGGCAACCAGAAACTAGTAGCGTATACGCTACTGGCTTCTAGAAACTAGTAGCGTTTACGCTACTGGCTTCTGGAAACTAGTGTCGTTTAAGGACAGTGGCAATTAAAAAAAAATCTAAAACGACACTGGCAACCAGAAACTAGTAGCGTATACGCTACTGGCTTCTAGAAACTAGTAGCGTTTACGCTACTGGCTTCTGGAAACTAGTGTCGTTTAAGGACAATGGAAATTAAAAAATTTCTTAAACGACACTGGCAACCAGAAACTAGTAGCGTATACGCTACTGACTTCTAGAAACCAGTAGCGTTTACGCTACTGGCTTCTAGAAACTAGTAGCGTTTACGCTACTGGCTTCTGGAAACTAGTGTCGTTTAAGGACAGTGGCAATTAAAAAAATTCTAAAACGACACTGGCAACCAGAAACTAGTAGCGTATACGCTACTGGCTTCTAGAAACTAGTAGCTTTTACGCTACTGGCTTCTGGAAACTAGTAGCGTTTACGCTACTGGCTTCTGGAAACTAGTGTCGTTTAAAGACAGTGGAAAGTACAAAATTTTCTTAAACGACACTGGCAACCAGAAACTAGTAGCGTATACGCTACTGGCTTCTAGAAACTAGTAGCGTTTACGCTACAGGCTTCTGGAAACTAGTGTCGTTTAAGGACAGTGGAAATTCAATTTTTCTTAAACGACACTGGCAACCAGAAACTAGTAGCGTATACGCTACTGGCTTCTAGAAACTAGTAGCGTTTACGCTACTGGCTTCTGGAAACTAGTGTCGTTTAAGGACAGTGAAAATTAAACAATTTCTTAAACGACACTGGCAACCAGAAACTAGTAGCGTATACGCTACTGGCTTCTTGAAACTAGTAGCGTTTACGCTACTGGCTTCTAGAAACCAGTGTCGTTTAAGGACAGTGGAAATTAAAAAGTTTCTTAAACGACACTGGCAACCAGAAACTAGTAGCGTATACGCTACTGGCTTTTAGAAACCAGTGTCGTTTAAGGACAGTGGAAATTAAAAAGTTTCTTAAACGACACTGGCAACCAGAAACTAGTAGCGTATACGCTACTGGCTTTTAGAAACCAGTGTCGTTTAAGGACAGTGGAAATTAAAAAATTTCTTAAACGACACTGGCAACCAGAAACTAGTAGCGTATACGCTACTGGCTTCTAGAAACTAGTAGCGTTTACGCTACTGTCTTCTAGAAACCAGTGTCCTTTAAGGACAGTGGAAACTAATAATTTTCTTAAACGACACTGGCAACCAGAAACTAGTAGCGTATACGTTACTGGCTTCTAGAAACTAGTAGCGTTTACGCTACTGGCTTCTAGAAACCAGTGTCGTTTATGGACAGTGGAAATTAAAAAATTTCTTAAAAGACACTGGCAACCAGAAACTAGTAGCGTATACGCTACTGGCTTCTAGAAACTAGTAGCGTTTACGCTACTGGCAACCAGTTCCGTTTACGCTACCAACTTCAGCCTCCCGTTTTAAGAAGCGTCCTGAATAGCTCAGAACGGAGAGCCCTCGTCCTGTAAGGATTGAGCCCAGGTTTAGCTGCACATTTGTCTCACCAATCTGTGTTACTTTTGCACAGTGCGGGAGGTTGCGAGTTCAAACCAAATACTTAAAAAATGGTAGTAATGGCTTCCATCCTTGGCGCTCAGGATTTTGGGTTAGCATTTCGACTGGTTCGTCGGCGTCGGGATATAGTCACCAGCCGGGTTCAGTCTCTGATGTACCTCAAAATTGCCCCTGCTAGTATATTTACTCGAAAGAAGTGTAAAGCAGTATCAAAACACAAACAAGCATGGTGAGATAAATATGCAGCCAGACCTGGACTCTAGCTCGGGACCCTTAAATTACAGGGGAGTGCTCTCCCATCTGAACTATCAGTGCATTACACAAATATCTTACCATTTAACTTTAAACTCAACCGGCTACACTTACCTTAGTATTCAAAGAAGATCTATATAATCATGGGATAATCATCTTTTATGCCCAAAAAATATGTGCATTGGGAACATACAGTTTTTGCCCTATCTGCATGTCTGTTTATCTGTCTGTCTGGTGTGATACAGCTGTAACCCGATCGACATCGATACCTGAAGTCGTGAGTTCGATACTTCGCCTGACAAAGTCCTTCGGATGAGACTTTCTAAACCTATGTTCAATGTATCTGTGCTCTGCACTGGGCATCTAAAATTAACCAGAGAACCCTGATAATAAGCGTATGGCATCACGCCAGGGGTTTCTGTATCCACCCTCTCTCTTGTGGGTCCAATTAGCCCATAGATTGCATAATCTGATCTTAACAAACAATAACCTGTCTGGCTTTGTCACAAAACCTTAGCATAGTTTATAACTTTTGCACTGCTGAACTCATTGCTTTAATAGTTGGTGTGTGCCTTGCATTTGTCAAGACCAAAATATTGAAATATTTGCATTATGAAAACAATCTCATGTCACTTCAGTGTACATAGTGAATAACACTACGGAGACATTTATATCCTATCATTATAACAGGATGGCATGGGACTGAGGCCTTGATGCAGTTAAAATCATTGCCATTGTCATATATACTTACATGGAAATCCTCGCAATATGACAAAATTCTCATGTCACTTCAATGTAAGAAGTATAGAATACTATAGTGATCTTGGGAATTTTGGAAATCTTTACAAAATGACAGGAAAATAAGGTTACATAAGGAAACATGCTATAAAATACTATATTGTCATGGAAATTCTTGCAATATAACGGGAATCTCATTTCACTATAGGAATAAACAACATATTTTTGACGTTCATGACGGTATGACTATATTAGCTTCGCAGGGGGTAAATTTCGTAAACGTTTACCCCCGAAGCTAATGTAGTCATACCGTCATGAGCAGCAAAGAGATGTTGTTTATTCCTTATATTTATATTTTCTGTCTTGTCAATTTAATGTGTTTATTGGCCAGATTTGTTTTTCTGTATAAGAATTTATCATATACCGGTCAAAGAGGTTTGATAGATGTAATGTCGATGTAATAGCCATTCCAGTTTCTTAATATGGTGAGAAAGTAGTCCCAACTACATGTTCTGTAACTGTATTAAAAAGTCAGGATTTTTTCCAGTAAACTTTCTCTCTGTGAATGGAAAAGACTTACACGGCAAACAAATAACAGTGCAACTTGAATATCTATTGCCAAAGCACATTATAAAAATACAGGTCGCGGTTGTTTTCTTAACCCATTTACACACATAGCAACGCGATGGCAACGACTCATGGGTCTGTATCACTCCGCTAGTGTCATATGACTGTCGACCAATGGGAGCTTAGTGTTAAGTGCCCGATGTAGTCTATTTGAAGAAGTCCTTGAATAGCACGGGGGAAATCCGAACTGGCTAAAACCAGTTTGGAAGTGTAGGTTCATCGGCAGATGTACTGCATATTTTTAATAGGATTACATAAAGACTTTACAGGGTGAATGTAAATATTTCAAAGTACATGGTGTAGAAACCTATGTAGTAACATGGACATATTAGCAATATTACAGAATTTACGTAATGCCAATTCAGTGTTCATAGTATAGAATACTATGGTGACACGCAATCCATGCAAAATAAATGGAATCTAACGTCAATTCAATGTACACAGTATAGAAAACAATAGGATCATGGAAATCTTTTCATAATTACAGGAAACCCATGCCATCGAAGGGACCATGGACTATAATACTATAGTGGCATGAAAATTCTTGCGATATGACAGGAATCTCATGTCACTTCACAGTACATGGTATAGAATACTATAGTGACATGAAATATTTGCAATGTTACAGGAATTTGATGTTACCTCAGTGTTCATAGTAAAGAATATCATGGTGACATTTAAATCCATGCAAAATCACATGGATCTAATGTCAACTCAATGTACATGGTCGAGAATACTGTAGGGACATGGGGATCCTTGCATTATGACAGGAATCTCATGTTACCTTTAGCAGTGTATATTGTAGAGAATACTATATTGGCACGGAAATGTCCTCTCAGTGTACATAGTATAGAATACTATAGTAACATGAAAATAGTTGCATTTTAGCAGGAGTTTGTTGTCACCTAAGTATACATGGTATAGAATACAACAGTGACAAAGCAATCCTTAGTATTAGACAGGAATCTCAAGTCACCTTAATGAACATGGTTTAGAATACTATAATGACATTGAAATAGTTGCATTATAACAGTAATTTAATGTCATCTCAGTCTACATGGTACGGAATTCAACAGTGACATAGAAATCCTTACATTATGACAAGAATATCATGTCACCTTAATGAACATGGTATAGAATACTATAGCGACATTGAAATCCATGCATTTTGACATGAATCTCATGTCAACTCAATGGTTATAGTATAGAATACTATAGTGACATCGGAATACTTGCATTATAACAGGTTTTTGATGTCACCTCAGTCTACATGGCATTGAATACTATAATGACATCGAAATACTTGCATTTTCACAGTCATCTCAGGTCACCACAGCGTTCATAGTATTTAATACTATAGTGACATTGAAATCCATGCATTATGACATGAATTTCATATCACCTCAGTGTACATAGTAAAGACTACTACAGTGTCATGGAAATCAATGCATTATGACAGGAATTGCATGTCACCTCAGTGTACATAGAATAGATTCTACAGTGACATTGAACTACTTTCATTTTCACAGTAATCTCGCGTCACCTCAGTTTACATAGTATAGAATACTATAGTGACATAGAAATCCATGCATTTTGACATGAATTACATGTCACCTAAGTCTACATGGTATAGAATACAGCAGTTACATAGGAATATTAACACTATGACAGGAATCTCATGCAACCTTAATGAACAGTGCATAAAAAAGAAGTAATATACCAAGTTAAAGTCTACTTTCAGTCCGAATGACCGCTCAGCCGACTGTACATATACTCCCCTGATCATCGAGCCATCTTGCCTACAATATTGAGCACTGCTAACATATGGCGCAGTCAAATGCAGCCGCAGTACCGACTCAGACCCTTCACAGGTACCCATTTTAACCCCTGGGTGGAGAGGAGCAATTCGCGGTACATGTCTTGCTCAAGAACATTCCTGTACATTATCGGGGATTCAGAAAAAAAAACCTAGTCAGACCGCTGGTCCGGCGGGGGATCGAACTCACGACCCCTGGTACCGTAGTCCAAGGTATTAACCATTGGGCCACTACCGCCGGTAGAATACTATAGAATACATATATATAGAATACTATAGTGACACGGAAATCCATGCATTATGACAGGAATCTTATCTCACCTATGATACATGGTATAGAATACTAAAATGACATGGAAATAGTTGCATTATAACAGGGTTTTGATGTCACCTCAGTTTATATGGAATAGAATACAACAGCGACATAGCAATCCTTACACTATGACAGGAATCTCATGTGATCTTAATGACCATATTATAGAATACTATAGTGACATTGAAGTCCTTGCATTATGACAGGAATTGTATGTCATCTCAATAAAAAATGGTATAGAATATATGTTTGATGTCACCTCAGTCTACATGACAGAGATTACAAAAGTGACATCGCAATCCTTACTACTAGATAGCAATCTCATGTCACTTTAAGAACATGGTTTACAATACTATAATGACATTGAAATAGTTGCATTATAACAGGAATTTAATGTCGCCTCACTCTACATGGTATGAAATCCAACAGTGACATAGAAACCTTACATTATGACAAGAATCTCATGTCACCTTAATGAACATGGTATAGAATACTATAGCGACATGGGAATCCGTGCATTTTGACATGAATCTCATGTCGCCTCAATGTTTATAGTATATACTAATATAGTGACATCGAAATAATTGCATTATAACAGGTTTTTGATGTCACCTCAGTCTACATGGCATAAAATACTATAGTGACATCGAACTACTTGCATTTTCACAGTCATCTCAAGTCACCACAGCGTTCATAGTATATAATACTATAGTGATATTGAAATCCATGCATTATGACAGGAATCTCATGTCACCTCAGTGTACATAACATAGAATACTATAGTGACATCGAAATAGTTGCGTTATAACAGGAATTGATGTAATCGCAGTCTACATAGTTTTGATTGTCTGTGCACCAATTTACGTTAACCCTTTGAGCCCTAGTCCCGCATATAGGCCTCCTTTCAAACAGTATCCATGTGAAAATACACTTGTCCTATGCACACAGTGAACACCCAGATCAGAGGGCTCCTCACGGAGCCCTCTGGTCTGGGTCTTCACTGTTTGTCATAATGTAAAACATTGACAAAAATAACCCTTGAAAGTCAGAAATGAACTAGACTAAAATGGAAACTGGGATTGTCCATTTTAAGTTTCAGGGAGGAAAGTGTTAAAGCCTGCTATATGGATATGAAAGCTCCGAATAGAAAACAAAATGGCCATCATTTCATGCCATGTATAACTAGTGTTCTTCTCTGACTCTGACCAATTTCTACGGCACACCTTATCAGAACAGCCCTCTATACATGCCACGCTGTTTGCATCCGAATATATCGTGACAGAATCCATTACCTGAACGTTGAAGCGTCTGGCTAATCTAGAAGACAGTTTTTCCTTTTAAAACCGGACTTCTAGAAAAGCCCCCTCCGATCCTCGTCTGAATCCCAACCACCATCTCTGGATTCTATACAGTATTGCAGGTGTTTTGTCATCAATTTGCAAATGTTCCCAGCCACGGGCATTACAGAAATTATTCTGCTCGTTAATCTCGCAATCTCTCTAGCTGTTAAAACTGACCCCTTTTGTAAACAGAAATCAGCGACTTCAAGGGCCCTATTAATGCGTCTTTCAGGAATTTCTAGACAATTACCCCTTAAATTCTAAAGTAAACCTAACCACTCAAGAATTTGAGTAGGTTCCAATAAGACTTTTTTAAGTTCAAAAGAAAACCAGCTCTTGAAAACACTGACTGTACAAACTCAACATTTAGGTGCATGTACGGTTTTATTAACACCCCGCCCATCATAAAAAACAAGACAAATCTTATACCTTTTTCTCTAATGAATCATACAATGAATCTTAAGCATTTCGTCCAGATAAATGGCGCCGAGGTTAAACCAACAGGGAATACTGTAAAAACGAAGTACTGCTGTACTCCTTTTTTGTTCCAAAATAATCCTAAAAATGTATGCTGAGAAGCAGCAATGTCAATATGATGATGAGCGGACGAGATATCTAGTTTAAAACCGTCTTTAATCAAATATACACAAGCTACAGACCAATCCTCAAATTTGAAATGTTCTATCCAGACATATTTATTAATTACACTTAAATCTAATATCAGACGAGGTTTACCAGAGCTGCTAAAAGCTACAGAAAGCAGACTTACCAAATATGGTATGAAAAGAACCTCTAAAACACAACCTGTTCTTATAAATTCGGCGACAGCTTCTGTACTAAGCTCCGAAATTCTAAGACTTTGATAGTTTTCATGAAAAAAGTAGTCGGTGTCTCCGAAAATGGAATGTGATAACCTTTAGAAACAACACCTACTGTTGCACAAAGGACATCATGCCCAAATAGCTTGTTTTAACGTAACCTGCCCTTAAGGGACTCTTTTCTCTCTGAGAGCATATCTTCCTGATATTCAAAAAAAGTTCGTAAAATAGTTCGTATGAGATATCAGTATATGAGCATTAACGTTAGTCTGATCAAATAAATACTCATTTTCAAACTGATGGCTTCTGTTCCGGTGCTGGCAGCTGCTTGACAAATGTAGCTGGGGCCTGTCTGCCCCCAACTCGTTACATAGACCCTGTCGGCATGGCAACGAATCCTTGGCCGGGGATGGAATTAACTCGGGATCCTTGAAACTGGACAGGCATTCGGAGTGTTCTTGGTCAATCTGACCGCTTATGACCGAGTGCTCCGCAGGCGAAAAACTGGATGTTCGGTGATGTTCGGCGAAAGGAACGAAAATTAGGCATAAACCAAATACTAGAATCGTAAACATAGACTTATCCGAGCCCCTAGTCTACAACGGAACTGCTTCTTCTTGGCCAACGCACGGCTCTCTGCTCGGCGTATCATCTTGTCGTCATCGCTGTCACAAGCGAGGTCGACAGACTCGTACTCAGCTTAGTGTAAGCTGTAGACCACTTTTATTTGCGGTGAAAGGACCATACAACCTTTTGGTACTATCTTATAGCATATTTTCTCAGGAGTTCGGAAACAATCGTCTGACGCGTATTTAGGTAGTGATACGGGGAGATAATTGAGGTTAAAGTTGTCTGCCCTTGGATTTTTATGCAAAAAATGACATCCTTATTAGGCTTTTATTTCATGTGTTACAGATTTAAAAAAGGTATTTTGTTAGCAATTATCAATGTAGTTTATCTAAATACACATTTTGAAAATGTTTCAGGAAAGTTTCAGCCTCATTGAAATCCAAAATGGCCTCCAAAATGGCTAATTTTAGTAACATTTCAGCTTTCGAGCAATAACATTACTTATATTGACTACAATTGATACTCATATGGAACAATTTTAGTTGATTCGTATTGTTCATCAACTTAGATATCATACTAGCTTTTTATTTGATGAGTTTCCTGTCATCCAGTGCTGAGATAATCCAAAATGGCCGCCGTATATACCTACCTTATTAATTTCTACTTACATAAAATTTCTTGATTGGGGCCTTCATTTCATTTTTTAGAGATTCAAAATGATATTTTGTAATCAATTATTGAAGAAGTGTCCCCAAACACATATTTTGAAAATGTTTTAGGATAGTTTCAGACTCATTGAAATCCAAAATGGCTGCAAGATGGCTATTATTAGTAACAATTTATCTTTTGGAGCAACTCAACTACTTTTATTGACTGTAATTTATATTATATAAACTGAATTAGTTGTTTCTTATTAAACATTTACTAAGAAATCCGATAAGCTTTCATTTTGACTGGTTCCTATGGTCCAGTGCTGATATTATCAAATATGGCTGCCGTTGGTACCATTTTTTACTATTTTCTACTAATATAAATTTTCTTGATTTGCCAGGTTTTGCAAAAACAAAAAATTGTGTGCGTTTCTTTCCATGTCATTGTGGCAAACATAGCTCATGCTGATAAAGTTGGTAATGATTTTACAGGAATAACTTATGGCCAACATTGACGACCATACAATCAAAGTATTTATTTGATAAAGTTTGTTTTTCTGATACAGATAACTATCAGGATATATTAGCCAATAAAGGGGATATTTGTTTACAAAGGTAGGACATATCAATTATTTTTTAGTTAAAAACAAATGTGTATAATGTGTAGCACTATATAAAAGCTTATTTTTTGTACCCGGGTGTATAATACACATAAAACATATTTGTCACAAGTTTTCGCGGGTTTGTTGAAATTGCTATTTTCAGTTGAAAAATTAGTATGTATGTCAACAGTGAATATAAGTAAATCTGGCTATAGCATGATAAATTAAGCAGGGCGTTTAATAAGTGTTACAAAGCATTCATTATTTCATAGTTTGAATCTTCGGAAACAAATGGGGGACATAAGTTAAAAACTTAATTAGTGATTCAAAAGCCGCACCGAAGCTAAATACTTGTTTTACTAATTTAATTGTGATTTGAACGATACTGGTTATGATCTTTCACAAGTGCAATGTAGTTGCACTGGAAGGTAGACACCAATAAGTCGAGGAAGTGTGTGTTGCACATTGACAAATCCCAGTACGTAAATAAAGTAAAACCGTTTGATGAAAATACCTAGGCACTAATAGAAAAAATGTGACTTTATCAGACAAGAGAGATGTATTGTCTCCAAATATGTGTCAATTATTCTTTCAGTGTCATTTCATGATTCAATGTTAGCTACTATAGTAGTGTGACTCCTGTTCGGGGTTCGGGGAACAAACAGACACAAAGGATACAAAAGCGTAAACATTGCGTCCTTGGTGTATCATAGACAGTTGAGCTATTATCCCAATTACGTACAGCTGTATTTATTCCCCCAAGCTGCATGCTCTGTGATAACTTATCACAATCAACCCTGGGGCCGATCCAAGAAGGAGTATCCTGCGAAACATTGGAAGTGAAGATGAGTGACTTTCAGCATGAATAAGTGATACTCATATGATCGCAAGGGAGGTTATTTGCCATCACAGTTGTAAAAGGAAGTTTAAATAAACTCTACATAGGGATACTAGTATTCCAGAGAAATTTACTTAACTAGAGCAAGAATCTTTGAAAGCTGGCCATGCGTAGAATGTTCCCAAGGAGCATGTCCAATAAACACTGCTCTTACATATACCGGTACATGTACATGTAATAGTTTTAGGCGCAGTGAGAAGTGAAACAACAGTCTATTTGGCCAAGACTGTTTCATGCGATAGTATTTTGGAAGTCATGTGGAAAAAGGGAAAGTACCTAACTATGATTATTGGTATCAAAAGCCTGACAGGTTCTAAAAAGGTTATTGATATTCTGAACCGTATGAGGCATGGCATAAACCACATGCCAGTAGAAGAACTGAAAACTGAATAAGCGACAGAATTACCGTAAGTGAGTGTAAAATGTCAACTTGTAATAGATTGTTACAACTGGTTTGACAACTGGTCTGGAGTAGGGCATTATACCAGTTCTTCTACTCCCATGTAGTTCCTGCTATGACACATATGGTTGAGAATATTAATAACCTTTCTAGAAAGGTTAGACTTTTGATTCCAAGACCCATAGTGAGGTGCTTTCCTGTTTTTATATTTCCATGACTTGCAGCAAACATTATGTCACTGGAAAAGTCTTGACCAAACAGGCTGTTCTCTCACTTGTCACTGCATCTGATAGTGAAGCAATAGTCCATGTATATGTAAGAGTATACAGCACATGTAATATTAAGTCAACATAAGATATATACATGTACTATAGTTACGCAGGAATATGTGGTGAAGACTAAAACCCACAACCAGATGCTCTTGTAAATGTTTTAAAATAAAAGAAAGCAAGATATATGTATTGACAAATCGTCTAGTCAGAGTTGCTAAGATTCAACTTTATTAACTGTTGGTTGCAAAAATATACATGTACTTAGTTATTATGATATGAAACCCACACTTTATACATTCATAGAATATAATTTTGAATTTGCTGTAACTAGCCTGCAATGACTATCAGTCTAGCTCTTGAACCTGTGTATAGCACATTCATTTAAGAATCACTTCAAGCACCTTGCAGCTAAGTTTGACCCTTCACTAGAGTTTCGACAGTTAAGGGTTCAGGTAGTTAATACCGTAGGCCTTTTTCTAGGTCTTTGATTCAGCATTGCAAAGAAGATATTGCCAGTACAGTTGAATTGTAGTTAAAATTTGCCCTTTTGATTTCATTGCCTTTTATTATGTCTGTTTGGAAAGAAAATATCAACTATTGTTAGAGCATTGAACGAACTTCAATTGCAGGAAAAATCCTGCTAGTCCTGTCACCCAGATTGCAAGCCTGTGAGGATTACCACCTTCATTGAGAAAATCAATGTAGCATAGTTATATGAAAGAAAGTTAAAGTCGCAACGCCTTCGGAGTCTATTAGTGTTCCAGAAAAGTGATCCTTGAGAACATTCAATGGTCAGATTGCCAATAATCTTGATCTGATTTAGTTACTTTCTCTATAATACTATGATTCCTTTTTAGAGTTTATTTAAAGTTCGTTTTACAACTGTGATGGTGCACGACCTCCCTTGCTTTAATGACGCTTATCGTCACTTCTCATAGCATCACAATAATCATATTGTCTTTATTGTTTCTATTGTTTCGCATTTTCCCGGATACTCTTTCTTGGATCAACCCCTTGATTTCGATAATTTATAATAAAACATACCGGTTGCGGAATATAACATTGCCATACTGTCTCTGAGGTCAAAACCGGAATGCATCGGGCCCAAAACAGCATTGCCATTGCTGTATAAACACACAGGGCTACCTATTGAATCATTAAATGACACTGGAAGAATAATGGACACATAATTTTATTTGGAGACACGACGTCTCTATCGTCTGATAAAATCACATTTGTGCCAGGTCTTACCATCAAAGATTTGACTTCACGTAAGATCTGGGTTCCTCGACTTATAAGTACCCAGCTTCCAATCTATCTACATTGCACTTGTTAAAAAAGGAAAAATAGCTTCGCTAAGATCAGAGTTTCTCCTCAGTGAATCCGTTAAATAAGTGAAAAGGGTATTTAGCTTCATGGTGCTTTTTGTACCATTAAGTGGTTAACTTAAGTCCTGTATTTGTTTCCTTAGATTTAAAAAAACCCACCGAAACGACCTAGGCTTTGAACCGCTTATTAAATGCCTTGCTTGATAAATCATGAGTTGTTTTATGTACATGTACATTACACAACTGGGAACAAAATATAGGCTTTTACACAGCGCTACACATTTAATCCATTCATTTTGATACTAAGTAATAATAAATAGGTTCAACATTTGAAAGAAATATCCCCTTTATTGGCACATCTATCCTTATAGTTATCTGTATCAGAAAAATTCATTATTGATCTAATAAACATTTTATTTGTATGGTGGTCAATAAAGGCCACTATTATCCTGTAAAAGCATTACCAACTTCAGCATTTATCGGATTGAACTATGTTTGGCACAAGGACATGGAAAGACACAAACATAAAATATTTGCATAACCTTTTAAATCAAGAAAAATTTATACTAGTAGAAATATATAGCAAAAAGGTATAAACGGCAGCCATTTTGGATTATATCAGCACTGGATGACAGGAACAAATCAAAATGAAAGCTTACTGGACTTTCTCACTTAATATTCAATAAGAAACAACTAAAATTGTTTATAAAATATCAAATAAAGTTAATAAAAGTAGTTGAGTTGATCGAAAAGCTTAATTGTTACTAAAAATAGACATTTGGCAGCCATTTTGGATTACAATAGCTCTGAAACTATCCTAAAACATTTTCAAAATATGTATTTGGGGAAACTTCTTTAATAATTGCTTATGAAATACCATCTTGAAAATCTTACAAAGGAATTGAAAGTCCAAATCAAGAAAATTTATGTAAGTAGAAATTAATAAGGTAGGTATATACGGCGTCCATTTTGGATTATCTCAGCACTGGATGACAGGAAACTCATCAAATAAAAAGCTAGTTTGATATATAAGTTAATGTGCAATACGAATCAACTAAAATTGTTCCATATGAGTATCAATTGTAGTCAATATAAGTAATGTTATTGCTCGAAAAGCTGAAATGTTACTAAAATTAGCCACTTTGGCGGCCATTTTGGATTTAAATGAGTCTGAAATTTTCCTGAATCATTTTCAAAATTTGTTTTTAGGTAAACTACATTGATAAATGCTAACAAAATACCACTTTTAAATCTGTAACACATGAAATAAAGCCCAATAAGGATGTCATTTTTTGCTTAAAAATCCAAGGGCAGACAACTTTAACCCCAATTATATCCCCTTATCACTACCTAAATATGCGTCAGACGATTGTTTCCGAACTCCTGAGGAAATAAGCAATAAGATAGTACCAAAAGGTTGTATTGTCCTTTCACCGCAAATAAAAGTGGTCTACAGCTTAGACTAGCTACTGTAGCCCACCCTCCCTCTCTCCTGTCTGCCAACTTTATCAGTTTGTTTCGTCGGTTTACTTTCTTTGTAACAACATAAACTCTCTAAAGACTCACACTGTTCTCCATTGCGTATTAAGGACTTACATGTAACAGAGTCTATATCATCCAGCACATCCGAGTTAAACTCGGACTGTTTCCGGTTACTAGTCCATTTTAAGAATTTCACTTTAGAACTGTCCTTCAGCTTGCTGGACACTGGAATTTAGCAAATCATCTCCTAACTCCCGTTAAGGGAAGAACACTTTTGTCCAAATTACTTTGAAAACAAAAATGTGGAGTAAGAAGTTCTTCATTAGCAACACCACGTGTCGCGCTCTCTGAATTTCCCATTAGGCAAAATAAAAAATTACCTGTGTTTCCGGTAACCCGACCGACCCTAGTTTTTTCCCCCGACCCTAAACTTTTTTTTCACTTTACGAAAAATGTGTTGGCAAATGTCGGTCATTTTTGGGAACATCGATTTTTTAGGAGCGTGTAATAGAATATATTCTCCGTTAAATTGTTTACAAAGCTAATTTATAGACGTTTAAGTGTTTTAAAATTGATTTTTTTAATAAGCTTTAGCAAATATCGAAGTGAAATTTGCTCTAAATCTGTCATAAAGTAGCTTACTTGAAGATGTGATATGCTAATTAGTTAACCATAAACACATTCAACATGCAGCCGACATTTATCAATGACACATTTAACATGCATACAACACATTTCAAAACAGAATTCATTCCACCTGTCTTATATGTTACTACTTTGCCGTCTTGGTATAAGTAAACAACGAGCAGTGAACCATAATATTTAGCGCAGTCCATTTTCGGGGGGGGGGGGGGGGGGGGGGGGGGGGAGTCAGCACTCTGTCGGCATATCGACAGCTTAGTTAGATAGACTGCAGCAATACATACACCCCTAAATCGTGGAAAGTGCCAAGTACATGTACATTCACGGTTCACTGTTTACCTATATACAGATATTATAAACAATCATACAGGTTTAGATTTTTGATAACGGGACCTATCAATAAGAACAAAAAATTGAATGTATATTTATAAGGTTTGCACAATAGAATACATTCATGCATGTGTATGTAAAAAGTACTCCATCAGAAAGTTATATGTATAATTGTATGTTTTTATAAAAAAAAAGAAAAAAAAAAGAAGATTTTCCGACCGTCCGTCCCTAATATTTTTGGGCATGTAATAGGAAACACAGGTATTTGTTTTTGGCTTTACAAATCTAATACACGTCTATTATCCGTAATGCATTTACCTCGAGTGATTGGAATCTGTATAGCTGACCACGTGACTACTTAAGATCGAAAATATCGGAAAACTCGTGCAATAACATGTGCACGAACCACCTGTATGTATCTAACGTGGATAAATGAATTTACTGCAAAAGGACAAAACGTGTACACACTAACCACAGGGCTCCTACGGGAGATCAGGGTCTACACTGTTTGCATCAGGGCTGCCATAAGTTGACCTTGAACAGTCCTAAGATTTCATTTTTTTCTATATTTCAAGCGCAATTACTTAAAACTTTACTTTCAGTCGGCTTTCCGCTACCATCTGCTAGGATAAAAATCCGAAACTTCCGGAAAAATGGCAGCCTAGTTGCGTAGAACGACAGTACTATTACCATGTAAATTGTTGGAAAAAGACACGAAAACGTTGCCTTATGGGTCAATGAGTAATTTTGAGAAATCAACACACTGCAATTTGTTAACAGTCGATATAACAGCCTTGAAGGGGTTAATTGAGCAGCTCTAGCATTCTGTCAAGTGATTTAGGAGCTGTTGTCGTGCATTCAGTGTGGACATGACATTCATGTTTTAACACTTATCCTGCTGTAATATCGTCTGCTTTGAAATTGTCGTCTGCAATTTTTGTTAGATTTAAATTCATTTATTTGTAAAGTCTAGAAACCTTAAAACGAGTGTCGAACAGTTTGAATCCAGATCAGACGCCGCATTATGCGGTGTCTGATCTGGATCCAAACTGTTTGCAAACACCAGTAAAGTTGCGATCAGCAGGATAAGGGTTAAAATTGAAATGGAATGAGGAATGCTTTTTAACAGACGTTATGAAATTTTATTAATATTTTAAGGGCGAAAAAATGACTTGTAATGATTATCCCGTGTCATATGCAGAGTACATGTAGCTTGGGTCTGATCATTATCTAAACTATTTGACACTAAAACCCTCACTGCCTTTACCTGAGTACAATGCCTGTTTGTAAACACTTTGGATCCTGAACAGACACCGCATAACGCGTCGACTGATCAGGATCCAAACTATTATATCTTAAGTCAAGATAGATAAACTTTGAATTTGAGAAATAAAAGCAGACGCCATTTGTTTAAATGTTATGACGTCATGGCAGTGAGGGGGTTTCAAAGACACTTGTGTCAATTTAGACGCAAGTCAACGACAATAGAGGCGGTGGGCACCACTGCAAGACGCATGCAAATAGCTATGTGAAGTCACATACTAGTATTCTAGGTCGTGCATATTCATCAGCCTCTATTGTCAAGCCCAACATTCTTACTCACTACCCTAACTCTTACTATTGAACATAGTAGAAGATGATATAATAATCAATTTAGATATTTGTACTGTAAAATTTACTGATTTCGACCAATAAATTGTATCAACATAAAACTAGTAAAAGTAATGTTACAACATAATGCGAGACAAAACATTCATAAAACCATACAGTCACACAATGTGGAATAGACTGGGAAAACTTCCTTACAAATTTAGAACAGTCTTACCTTGTTAATCGTGTCAAACAGTTTAAGTCTAAATTAATACAAAACATATTAGCAAACATATGAACTTGTTTAAATGGAAACTTGAAAAAGATTAGAAACGTAATATTTGTAATGGAACAGAAGACTACGTATATAAAATGTAAAACCGTTTCGCATTTATGGGAAGTTCTACTCAAAGTCATGAAAGTTTGCGGAATTACAGTTACAAGTCATGACAGTTTGCGGAATTACAACATAATATCTATTCCATAAAAATGTCCATATAAGGATATAAATTAAACAACACTGGTTTTAATAATGATAACATCCTATTCAATATAATTGGATTTTGCATTTTAAAATGATACTTTATAAAAGAATTTATGAGAAGAAATATACACGTATAGATGAAATATCTTTTAAGGAATTCAACTCTCGTAAGTATTGATGTCGAAACATACATTGTCAATATTCTTTGTCAAATTCAACTAGAACTGCTATCACTAAAGTTGATAAATACCCCCACTCCAACTGACCTGTCACAAACAGCACAATGACATATGTATATACATTTCTTATGACACTACTAGAAAATATTTACGTACTTGACAGTTTCGGTGACTACTGTCACTTTTCTCAAAAATCCAACTGATTCCGTTGATCTTCGGCTACTTCCGTCAGCGCACTTGCTGACGAAAACCGGGTTCAAGTAGAGTATGCAAACATCACACTTATAATGTGTACCAAGTTTGAAGACAATGTCATAAATAGTTTTCAAGGAAATGACATGTCCAAAGAATAAATGCATATTAAGGTACAAAATTTCAAGTTATGAAGGGGCATAATTCTGTCAAATTTTGTGCAAGAGTTGTTAAACTTGATGAAAAGTCTTACAATACAACACTTATAATGTGTACTAAGTTTGAAGACAATGTCATGAATAGTTTTCAAGAAAATGGCATATTCAAAGAAAAAATTCTCAATTAAGAGACAAAAAAAATCAAGTTAAAAAGGGGCATAATTCTGTCAAATTGGGTGCAAGAGTTATGAAACCTACTAATGAGTGTCCCCAAATAACATTGATAATGTAATAAGTTTGAAGATTGTATCATAAACAGTTTTCAAGAAAAAGGCGAAAAAGCGGAAAAGCGCGACGGACCGACATACGGACCGACATACGGACGTTCTCACAGTTGGACATTTGTTGGGTATATTTTTTGTTTAAAAGTACCCAACAGTACACTAAAATACCCAACAATAACAATAGGGCAATCACGGAATGAATGGAATTTATTGTTCTCCCTACCCAACAAAGGACCTTTCGTGCGCTCGGACCGACCGACATACGGATGGTGGGAGTATAATAAGCATATGACTACGAATATGAAATGATACACTTTATCATATTGGTGATGTGTTGTTTTGTTGGTATATTTTAAAAAAAAGTATATCCATAGCACAATAAACTTTATAAAACAATATTAAACTTCATTCATCCTTATTTTCAACCAGACTGTTTGGTGCCAACATTGTCATGTAAAGTCAATTTACGGGTAGGCAGTTGTGAAATTATAATGAATGAATGAATGAATGGTGTTTTACGGCCCATCGACACAAAAAGGTCATTTAGAGCCGAATAAATAATTACAATATCAAATTTAAAACAATATCAACTTATAGCTTACGTCAATGTCAGCCCCGATCAACGGGAAAGTAAACAAATTATGGACACAACATAATCGACATACACAAATTTATCTTTAAAAAAATATAATTTATTCAAATTTTATAATATAAATTAATGGCTTTTAAAAATTCAAGTATTTTAGATATATCTACAAATTCAAACAGTTCCCGCAGAGAATCTGCCTGAAAAAATCGATTACGAATTAAAGTTAAATCAGCACAATCAATAAGAATGTGCTGAATTGTATAAGGTTCAAAACAAAATAAACATTCTGGTTGAACCTCACGTTTTAAAAGGTATGAATGAGTAATATAAGAATGTCCAATTCTTAATCTAGCTAAAACTACTTCATCCCGGCGAATCGACCGGCATGAGTTCAAACTTTCACCTAATACAGGTTTAATGGCATGGAGTTTGTTGTGAGTTTCCTCACTCCAAGACTCCTGCCAATTTCTTAAAATAAATTTCGTTATCTGTGGTTTGAAATCCGAATAAGGAAGATCCATATCAGATTCAGGCAATGACAGGGCAGACTTAGCTTCTAAGTCTGCCCCCTCATTGCCCTTAATTCCACAATGACTAGGTACCCAACAAAATGTTACATCTTTAGAATTAGACAGTTCATGATATTTTAAAACAATATTTTTAATAAGTACATTTTTAGTAGAACCTTTACTCAAAGATTGTAATACAGAAAGAGAATCCGAAAATATTATATGTTTATTATATGAATCTTCAGCAATATAGTCAAGAGCTAAGTCAATAGCCTTGATCTCTGCTGAAAATATAGAGGCATTGTCAGGGAGCCGAAACTTTGTAACCGTATTGTCAGTTACAAAAGCAGCAGCGACCTTCTCATCATCTTTCGAACCATCAGTATAAATTTGTTTAAAATCTTCAAATTTTGAAATGATTTCATTAAAAAAGGACTTGAATTAAAGCGAGTTTGTTTCAGACTTCTTATGCCAAGTTAGATCAAAAATGACATTTGGTCGTTTAATAGTCCAATGTGGTATTGATTCGACTTTGGTCTCTTCAACCAAAGACAAATCTATATCACTACTTTCAAAAGAGTTTTTCATACGTATTCCAAAGGATGGAATAACCTTTTCTTTAGATTTAAATAAATGTTTATGTTTAGGTTTAAACACGTTATTGTATGTTGGATTTGAACGGTTTGAAGCTAACTTTGAAGTATACTGCATGGATAGTTTTTCACGACGAGAGTAAAGAGAAGGCTCATTGGCCTCGACATATAACTTTTAGCAGGGGAAGTCCTAAAGGCACCCAATGCTAAACGTAAACCTTGATGATGTATTGGGTCAAGCATCCGCAAGTATGATTTCCTTGCAGAGCCATAAACACAACAACCATAATCAAGTTTGGATCTTACTAAACTTCTGTATAATCTAAGCATTACAGTACGATCTGCACCCCAGTCGGTATGTGCAAGAACGCGAAGTAATTTTAAAGTTTTCTGGCATTTTGCCTTTAAATATTTTATATGAGGGATAAAAGAAAGTTTCTTGTCAAAAATGACACCGAGAAATTTCGCCTGATCCACGACTGAAATGGGGCTACCATCCAGGTGCAATTCGGGATCAGGATGAAATTTTCTAAGTTGACAGAAATGCACACAATTTGTTTTTGATCTTGACAATTTAAAACCATTCTCAGTAGCCCATGTTTGGATTTTATTAATGGACAGCTGAAGTTGACGTTCAACAGTATTAATGTTTTTGAAACGGTAACAAATTAAAAAGTCATCAACATACAATGAACAATCTGTGTCATTTGTTAAACATTTAACAGTATTATTAATTTTTACATTAAACAGAGTTACTGATAAAATACTTCCTTGTGGAACACCCATTTCCTGCTTTTGCATATCAGAAAGGGTAGTTCCAACTCGGACTTGAAACTCCCTATCATTTAAAAAAAATTCAATAAAAATTGGAAGTCTGCCTTAAAGGCCATTTTCATGCAGGTCTTTCATGATACCATACTTCCATGTTGTGTCATATGCTTTCTCAAGGTCAAAGAAGACAGCAACTAAGTGCTCCGTCATGACAAAAGCTTCATGAATAAAAGATTCCAATCTAACTAAATGATCATTAGTACTTCTTTGGCTCCTGATGAGCTGTCGCCTGTTTCCAAAACCTGGGAAGTTTACCACTTGACCATATATGGTTGAAAATATCTAAAAGAACATTCATACAATTTATAGGCAAGACTTTGTGCTTTAAAAAATGATAATGAATATCATCAGGTCCAACAGCGGTATCGTGGGATTTATTAAGAGAATCATAGAGTTCTTTTTCAGTAAAAGGTAAATTGTAACTTTCGGTGTTACAAGATTTGAAATTAAGTTTTTCTTTTTTTTAAGACTTTTTGATATTCCTAAATTCAGGTGTAGACTTAGCGGATGAAGAGTTTTTAGCAAAAGCATCAGCTAAGGAATTGGCAATATCTTTAACATCTGTTATTTTTTGATCATCAACATTTAAATGTCCAAATGAAGATTTACCTTTACCGCTTATTTTACGTACCATATCCCATACCTTCTTTACTGATGAGCGAGAATTTAATTAAGATACATAGTTCTTCCAAGACTGCGACTTTGCAGTCTTAAAAGTACGACGAGCTTTAGCCCTAAATACTCTAAAATGATTTAAATTGTCCTCAGTAGGACTAACTCTAAACCTTCTAAGAGCCGACTTAGGTTTACGAATAGCCTCCTTACAATCATCATTATACCAAGGTTTTGGAGGTTTCTTAGGGTTTGATGAGGACTTAGGAATGCATTCTTCTGCTATTGAATATAAAATAGAGGTGAACTTTTCAATGGGGTCATCAATATCTTTAAATATATCTGAATCTAATTTTTCCTTACACAGAATTTCAAATTTTTCCCAATTTGCCTTCTTGAGTTTCCAGCGAGGAACACATTCCTCGACTGGAGAAGCAATATTATTTAGAAATATAGGAAAGTGGTCACTACCACATTGGTCGTCACCAACTTTCCAATCATAATCCAAATAAACAGTTGGGTAAGAAATAGAAAGATCAATGCAAGTTAAAGATCCTGATGCCGGGTGAAGATAAGTTGGAGACTTATTGTTGAAGATGCACAAATCGTGCTCACCAACAAAATCTTCAACAATCTTACCCATAGCATTAGAATGATCAGAACCCCATAATGGGTTATGGCTATTAAAATCCCATAACAAAATAAAAGGTGAGGGCAATTGTTCAATCAGATCGTCAAGATCTTTTTTATTAATTGTGGTCCTTGGCGGAATGTAAATTGAACAAAATGTAATAGCTTTGTGAAGGGTTACACTGACAGCAACAACTTGTAAATTAGATTTGATAGATAAATGACTATGAACAACAGAGTTGTTCACAATAATGGAAGAGCCGCCAGCAGCTCTTTCACCATCATTAAAAATATGATTATAAATAGAATAATTTCTAAAGTTGATTTGATCAGTGTCCTTCAAGAAAGTTTCTTGAAGGCACATGATCGCAGGATCATGTTTATTCAACAACAGAAGAATTTCATTGTAATTTGCCTTAAGTCCTCTACAATTCCATTGTATAACGCAATTTTTCATTATTGATTAATGATTAAAGAGTAATTAAGATCATTTAGTTAGAAGGAGGATATATAGGGACAATCTTTTTGTCCTTAGGTTTCTTTATGGGAGACACTGAGGAAGGGGCGGTGGATGTATTAACATCCATCGACTCTTCCTCAAAGTTGCGACATTCAGACACCTTCGCAGGTAAATTTCGCCAGTCGCCAAGATCATCCGACCACGATGGTGGATGCACCCAGCCCGAATGTGAATCATCTGCATCTTCAACAGATTGAAGTGCAGAATATTTATTGTATACAGCGATGGGAATTTCAGTGTCAGCTCCCGATCGCTGTACTTTTGATTGAGTAGATTTGGAGTTCTTTTTAGGGGATTTTGTATTGACTTTGTTTTCCTGTGTACTATTAGACTTCGATTTGGTTTTAGTATGCTTCCCATCCTTCTTTTGTGACGGAAGAGATGTTGAGGGCTTTGGTGGTAGAGTAGGGTTTGAAGATGGAAAATTTGGAGAAGGGTTAGAAGAAGATGAAGGATTAGAAGAGGAAGGTTTAGAAGAGTTATCTGAAAGGGTTTTAAGGACATCTTTGATTTTTGTTGCCTTTTCAGGAAAGATGGAACACAGTTGCTGAACCAAGGGCTTGCAAGTAGCACACTCCTGGACAGGGGTTGGTCCAGACACAACAGCAGAGGCTGGTCCAGACACAACAGTAGAGGCTGGTCTAGACACAACAGCAGAGGCTGGTCTAGACACAGCAGCATAGGATGGAGCAGATAGGCCACCAGGTGTCCTGGATTCAACCTGTCTCCGGGCCTCGATGAAGGTTAAGTTCTGATGAACTTTAACCGCCTGAATCTCTTTCTCCTGCTTCCACTTTGGACACTCCTTGGAGTATGCAAAGTGATCCCCTTTGCAGTTAGGACACTGCAAAGGGTTTTCACAGGAGGAAAGATCGTGCCCGGATTGGCCACATCTACCACAAACTATTCCCTTAGTACATTGGTATTTGTGATGACCAAACCTTTGACATGTAAAACACCGCAGTGGGTTAGGTACAAAAGGTTCAACTTTATAAACTGACAGAGCAGCTTTAACAGAGTTTGGAAGAGTCGGAACATTAAACTTTAAAATAAAAGTATTTGTCTTTTTCTTTATACCATCTCTGGTAACAAGAAAACGAGTGACATCAGTTACATGTTGACCCCTCAAATCCTCGACCATTTCCTCCTCAGAAGCGTTACGCAAGTCATAACTGCGAACAACTCCCTTGGAGAAATTCAAGGAATTGTGGGGTGAAACATCAATTGGTATGTTGCCGAGCATCTTACATTTCAGACGGTTAGAAGATTGTTGTGGTCTACCACATTCAACCAAAACCTTGCCAGATCGCAAGATTTTGGCATCTTTTGCCTGACCAATCAAACCCTTAAGTGCTTTTGAAACAAGAAAAGGAGAAACTTTGTCAAAGGTTTGGTCAGGTTTCTTGCTAGAGATAACAAGAAACCTTGCCCAGGTGTCTGGAATTGTGTCAGAGTCAGACTCTGAATCTTCTTGACGAAGTCTTTTGATACGATTTGCTTCCGAAGAAGCAGAGCGAGAAGTTTTAGCTCCATCCATGGCAAAACCGCGGAATATTCATCACCCTTGCTCCCCACCCACCACGGAGTCCAACATGGGGGTGTCTTCGGGATAGCTCCAGCGAAGAACACCTGGGATACAAGGGTGATATACTGAGATAAAAAAGCAAAGTCAAGCCAACGCCGTACCTCCGATACACTATCGCTAATAGGATATCTTCTGGCCAATAGGCTAATCAATGCAAGAATCGTTGGTCAACCATACACCAATTCACCCGATTAGCCCTAAACCACCGCCTATAAGAACACTTCAGAACAGAAAGAGATTGTTAGTAAAACTAATGAAATAGATTAATAAGTCATTAACAAGAGTAATGATAGATTGTATATCAAATGTGAAGTGTCCTTTGGCAAGACATGGTAAGCCGATTGATCAGACCGGGCTATGTCTGACCGCTCTTCTACACCCAGATTCAAGGCCAAAGCAGTGTGTTGCATCAGGGATCTGCGCTCAGAGATCCCATCTGCTCAACTACCAGGATCCCATCATCCAGGGTGCTTCGAGTCGCAACCCACGGCAAACAGGTTGCTCCTTTTCGGGGGTTCTTACCCCTCTGCATGAGATTCAGCTGGTGTATTCTATTCCCCACCAGCAGGGACTTCCTTCCTTTTAGTTCTTGGCAGAGGGAACAATCTCTGTCTAATAAACAGAGAAAATTCCCTCTGTCAATTAAGCCCCAAAACTACGTCAAAGTAGGAAGTTCTCTGGGGTGTGAAATTATAACGAGAGTGCCAGATGACAAACTGTGATAGAATATAGGACGGTCTCTTATCCAACGTCTTTCCAAACTAATGCTTGTCGCAAATGTTTTGGTAATTTTCAAAGGTTGGAACAGTAATGTAAGATATTACAGTCGAGAAAACGTTATTCGTTTCCAATAAACGCGTTAACGCTTAAACTATGACTTAACCCGGCGTCTGATCAGGCTTCAAACTGTTTGCCACTCAGATTAAAAAACAATAATTAGAAATGTCAACAAGAGGCCCATGCGGGCCTAAATATTGCTCACCTGGGAAAACCCAGACAAGGGGCATATGAACCCTGGGATAGTATCATTTACATCCCGATGACATAATTTCAAACATCTTGCAGATGAACACGCAAATGAAGTGTTCTGTCAAATATCTAAGCTCATGACTTTGTACATGGTTTCAGACAGAAAAACATTTCATTGAAAAATCTATTTTAGCTAATGTGACCCAGATATGCAATTGGTCAGAATCATTTCAACACTATTGGTAAAGGGCCACTAGAAATGGCACCATGTCAGATATCAAAACTATGGGCATATTAGTTTCAGAGAAAAAGATGTTCATTATATAACTCTATGTAAAACTGTGAACTCAAGGCAGGGGTCATTTTTGACACAGGGGTCATAATTTGAACAATCTTTATAGAGGACCTGTAGATGGTAAGTTGTGCAAAATACCTAAGCTCATGGTATTGTGGTGTCAGACAAGAATTTTTTTTTTTCAATGAAAAAAACTATTTTTAGCTCCTGTGACCTAATTATGCAACGGAATAAAACTGTTTCAACAACATTGGTAAAGGGTCTAAGGAAGTGTCACCTTGTAAAATATCAAAGCTCTGGCAAAATTAGTTTCCGATACGAAAATGATTGCAGATTTTACTATATAACTCTTTGTAAAATGGTGAACCCCAGGGGCAAAGTTTGAACAATCTTGAAAAAAAGGACCAATAGATGATACAATGTGCCAAATATCTAAGCTCTGGCTCTTCCGGTTTTCGAAAAGAAGATTTTTGAAGATTTCATTGAAAAATCTAGTTTTAGCCCTTGTGACCTAGATATGCAACGGACCAAGTCTATTTCAACACTTTTGGTAAAGGGCCTCTAGAGGTAGTAACCCAATGGTTAACACCTTGGACTACGGTACCAGGGGTCGTGAGTTCGATCCCCCGCCGGACCAGCGGTCTGACTAGGGGATTTTTCTGAATTCCCGATGATGTACAGGAATGTTCTTGAGCAAGACATGTACCGCGAATTGTTCCTCTCCACCCAGGGATTAAAATGGGTACCTGTGAAGGGTCTGAGTCGGTACTGCGGCTGCATTTGACTGTGCCATATGTTAGCAGTGCTCATAGGCAAGATGGCTCGATGATCAGGGGAGTATATGTACAGTCGGCTGAGCGGTCATTCGGACTGAAAGTAGACTTTAACTTGGTATATTACTTTTTTTATGTCAACTATCAAAGCTCTGACCATATTAGTTTCAGAGAAGAAGATGATGGAATAGTTCGCTATATAACTCTATGTAAAATGGTGACCCCCGGGGCGGGGCCAAATTTGACCCTAGGGACAAAATTTGAACAATTTCGAAAAAGGACCTATAGATGATGCCATGTGCTAAATATCTAAGCTCTGGCCCATACAGTATTTGACAAGAAGATTTTTGAAGTTTTCATTGAAACAATCAATTTTAGCTCCTATGACCTAAATATGAAAGAGGAATATATAAGGTACATTCAGGCCAATATTGGTAAAAATCCATCCAGTAGTTTCGGAGGAGATGTCGTTTCAAGAAATTGTTGACGACGAACGGACGAACGACGACGGACACAGGACACAGGACAATCAAAATAACTCACCTTGGCACTACGTGCCAGGTGAGCTAAAAATGGTAATTTCCTACATTTTAGCGATTTGCGTGTGCGTTTCGTTTGCGTTTAAACGGGGAATAATAACGTAATCTCCACTGTACGTCTGTTCCTTAGCCTATTTAACCCTTCACCCAGTAGCCCATTTCTAGTTTTGAAGACAGGTGCCCACTTTAAGGCGCATTATGCTTTATCTTCAAACTGCTTTAAGCAACCATCTGCTAGGATATAAACATATTTCTTAGGTTTCTAAGGGTTTATGACTGTATAAATTGGAACAATTTTCTTTAGCGAAGGAATAAATTAAATGTTCTAAATGGCTCTTCTATAGGGGAAAAGGTTAACGGATTAGCACAGTGGAGAAACGTTATTCTGTCTTGTTTAAACTTATTGCACATACAATGCAATAAAATGAAGAAATTGGCATTTTCTAGGCAATATTGAAGATTAGTTTTTATTTGAGTGTTTGCAAATGATGTTTTATTTTAAGCAATTAATTTATGACAAGGTTTAATTTAAACAAGGTTTGCCTTTAAAGAGACTCGCAACCAGATGTAGCATTAAAAAAAGTAATTTGTAAATATGTGACAAACGCTTATATAAACGGGTCAGAATTAGTTTAGGATAAGAAATTCTGTTTAAAAAAATGCATTTCAATAAAAAAAACTATTGAGCTCTGGTAGGAATCGAACCCGGCACCCGGCATGGGCGTACATAAGTCAAAACGAGGTAACCACTTGACCCACTGGGCCACGGAACTAATCATATACCCGTGATCGATTTAACGTATTTTAGAGTGAAGCGATGGAGAGTACATACAACTACATAATTCGGCTCGAGTTTATGTCTTAGCCCGTGATCAATTTCTATAACGTCTTTCGACGCTATGGATAAAACGATGGGAAATATCTAAAAAACTAAGATTTGAAGACATTTCTAGAGGATGTTTTTAGACTGGTCATATTTTTCCAATGCCAGATGCACGATAATGCTACCCTTTTGGTAATATTTGAGTATTTTCTTTTATTTTTGAGTCGCTTTAACAAATTGTATCAATTTCCTCCTTACAACGACCATCTGAACAACGATTCCCTCCTTACAACGACCCTTGCCGCAGTTTCTCAAACAGGAAAATCATGTCTAATGCTTTTACTACTGCAATATAGTCTGCCTGAAATTGTCGTCTGCTGTTTTTCTCACAGTAACATATAAGTGAACATTTTGATAGAATAAATATTTTACAGGGATCAATTTTGATCAGAGATTACGCGTAATCCCTAAACATTTTAGGGATTACACGTAATCACTGGGCGTTTTAGGGATATGATGAAATGTCCATTTTTTCATCAAATTAATAGATTTGTACTAAAATGACATTTCTATTGGATGTATACATCATGCTTTCTTGACATATCAAAGTCTAATGAACGTTCATACAAAGTTTCTCGCACACGTGAATAAAAATAAGTGAACAGTGTTCATTTAAGTCAGGACAATTAAAAAACTAAGACATCTGTCTTGTTAATAAGGTTAACAACACATTTTATAGCGTGTTACTTGCCTTTGAACTTAATTAACTAAACAAGGTAAGATTCATTACTTTAATCAAAAGTAACTGCCAAATATTTATGAAAAATCAACAAAAAGCTTCAAAATTACACCTTTCCCTTGTAGATTTAGGGTTTTTGATGAAATCACTGATTTTCAGGGATTTCACGTATTCCCTGATTGCACTAAATCCCTGTAACATATATAATGGCGAGTGTCAAACAGCTTGAATCCAGATCAGACGCAGGGGCGTATGGGGCGTCTGATCTGAATTAAGCTGTTTGCTGTTTGATTTAAGTTGTTTGCAAGCTGTTTGCAAATGTAAGCCAAGCTTTAGTTTCACCTCCCTGTAACGACTCAATCCGAACAACACACATAATCTCAGATTTTTTTTGACCGAGCTTCGAAGCTTCGATTGATCAATAGAGGAGATTACTTACTTTTACAACGATAACATCCGATTCATACCGCATGACGTTGCCTATGAGAAAAGCTTGCTGATTAGTTATATTGCACTACCTACAGTAAACTGTTGGACATTTGACCAATCGTATTTGTCGTACAGTTGGTACATTCATTGTTCGGAAAATAACAAACGATTGAATGACAGCAAAAGTAGGCTTTTGATAGATTGACGTCGGGTTTCGCCATAAAACAAGGTTAAATAAAATTGACAACCATTCTTTTGTTTATTTTGCATGCGTTCTTATTACGTTGTGATTTGTTATCGTGCGTGTGATGAAGAAAGAAACCCCCATGCCGATAATAAAAGAAAATGGAGTCCGGCATTATCTATAGATAGAATAACAAATCCATTCATTCACGGTGATGGGTGTTCAACGTAAATCGTTGGGTTTGGTGATTTTTAGCTCACCTGAGCACAAAGTGCTCAAGGTGAGCTATTGTGATCGGTCGCCGTCCGTCGTACGTCGGTGTTGGTGTCGTCCGTTCACAATTTGTTTCAAACAACTTCTTTTCTGAAACCAATGGCCCAATTTTAACCAAACTTGGTCAAATACATACTGTAGTTGTAAGCTTTAAAAATTGTTAAAAAAAGTGGGTGTGGCAATCGGTCTTGTTGCCATGGCAACCATGCATAATATCTTAAAAAATCTTCTTCTCAGGAACGACTGGTCCGATTTCAATTTGGTTTTCACCAAAATGTTTCTCAATTAATATACTTTCAAAATTGTTCAAAGAATTTTGATCCGTCAAAAAACATAGCCGCCAGAGGGCGTGGTCAATTTTCATACTTACATCATCAGTTTTACATAGGCTTATATAGGAAAACCTTTAAAAATCTTCTTTTCTGAAACCGTAAGGCCCAGACCTTTTATATTTCGCATCTAGCTTAACCTTATGTTCCTCTACCAAATTTGTTCAAATCATGACCCCTGTGTCAAAAATGGACCCGCCCCGGGGCTTATCAGTTTTACATAGAATTATATAGGAAAACCTTTAAAAATCTTCTTCTCTGAAACCATAAGGTCCAGACCTTTTATATTTTGCATCTAGCTTTACCTTATGGTCCTCTACCAAAATTGTTCAAATCATGACCCTCGTGTAAAAAATGGACCCGCCCCGGGGCTTATCAATTTTACATAGACTTATATATAAGGAAAACCTTTAAAAATCTTCTTCTCTGAAACCATAAGGTCCAGATCTTTTATATTTTGCATCTAGCTTTACCTTATGGTCCTCTACCAAAATTGTTCAAATCATGACCCTCGTGTAAAAAATGGACCCGCCCCGGGGCTTATCAATTTTACATAGACTTATATATAAGGAAAACCTTTAAAAATCTTCTTCTCTGAAACCATAAGGTCCAGACCTTTTATATTTTGCATCTAGCTTTACCTTATGGTCCTCTACCAAAATTGTTCAAATCATGACACCCGTGTCAAAAATGGACCCGCCCCGGGGCTTATCAGTTTTACATAGACTTATATAGGAAAACCTTTAAAAATCTTCTTCTCTGAAACCGTAAGGCCCAGACCTTTTATATTTGGCATCTAGCTTTGCCTTATACATGTAGTCCTCTACCAAAATTGTTCAAATCATGTCTCCATGGTCAAAAATGGACCCGCCCCGGGGCTATCAGTTTTACATAGACTTATGATGGACTTTTTTTAAAAAACGATTGCTTCCCTGAAACCATTGTCAGAATTCAATAATATTTTGAATGAATATTGTTAAGTGACCCTTTTTTAGCACTATTTATATCATTACCATATTTTCCCATTTTGCTCATATAGTAATAATGACAAACAGATTCCGAATTACTTCTTCATGCAACAGTCCACTTACAAGCAATGACAACTTCATTTTGCATTGAGTAATATATAACACAATAGTCCTCAGGTGAGCGATTTAGGGCCGCATGCGGCTCTTGTTTTTAAGTTGTATTTCAGAAACAGTTTGATAGTTACAACTGTTTGTGGGCTGTTACTCGTTGATATTTTTATTGCTAAAACGGGAACAATCAGTACCCAACTCTAGAAGCTACGGCAATATCACACCCTATCTAATTGATAGTAGGTTTAAATGGTGGTTAACCGTGGTACATACCGTGGTATTTACCTAAAAACCGTAGTACACCATGTTTTTTTTATTTTCTGCGGTACCCACCATTAATCTGTGTCTCCCATTGAATGTCGTTGTAGAGAGGGAGCGCGGTATATCATTTGACCAAATATTGTTTGCAATCGTCATGTAAGGTTAACTTATTTCCAGCCATGATGCCGTCAATTTTAAATGTTTAAACAAGTGTTGTCTGCTTTTATATATCTCTAATGTATATTTAAGGTAGATATTTTTTCACGATAGACATATAAAATGAGTGTAAACCAGTTTAGACCCTTTACGCGGCGTCTGATTAGACTCAGAACTGTTTGCAAATAAATTATGTACTCGAGAGTAAGGCAGTGAACGGTTTAAAACGTTGTTAAATTCTTTCATTGCCAATGGCGCCAAAAGGCGACTTTGCAAACAGTATGGATCCTGATCGCGTAAAATTTAGTTTAGGATAATAAATTCTATTAAAAAATGCTTTTAAAAAAAAGAAAAAGAAGAAGCTCTGGTGGGATTCGAACCCGTGACCCTCCATGCGGGGACAAACATGAAAAATGAGGAAACACCTTTATCCCCTCGGCTACCAGCGCTCTCTATATATTAAGTAGCGAATTAACGTACTTCACTGGCAGCGATTGATGGTACTTTATTCGGCTCGGGTTTATGTCTGAGCCCGTGTAGAGAAGCAACAACAACAACTATACCATTAGCTAACGCTATAGAAAAACGATGGAAAATATCTAAAAAAACTAAGATTCGGTGACGATTCTTGAGACTTTTTTTGGACTGATCATATTTTTTTAATGTCAGAAGCCAAATAATGCCACAAATTTGCTTTTATTTGAGTATTTTATTTTATTTTGACAAGTACACCATCCGGTTGCGAGTCCCTTTAAGTGTTACTTCCCTAAATCTAACTCTGAAACAATATTGCAGACAACAAAATTGAAGCAGACGACAAAGCAACGGTGAAGGGGTAAAATTGAATTTTGTAACTATATATTTTAATCTAAGTGGCAATAAGTTTGGAGCCTGATCAGACGCCGGGATACCCGGCGTCTGATCTTGCTCCAGACTGCTTGCAATGGAAATTATATTTTAAGCTCAAATGCGTTTATTGGGAAAGATTTACGTCCTCTCAAATGTAAACAATTTTGAGCTAGGTAGAACGCCGAGTTGGTATGCATCTGATCTGGATCTAAATTGTTGGATTATAATCGTTATAGAACAACATATTTTGAGAAATGTGTATTCCCAGTTGAAGAATTTAATTTTTTAGTATTTTGACATTACAGATATTGAAATGAGTGTGAAGCTATTTGCAAATAACTATTGTACTAGGGATAAGGCAGTGAAAGGTTTATGGAACAAATATGTCTTTCAATTATATTTTACACAGAAGGCTAGTGTAGAAATATTTGATAGCTTTATCTTCTAGTTGCAGAGAAGATGTTTTTTCTGCCCAATAAACGCATTTATGATATAAACATATGTATAATACAAACTGTTTCATGCTTGACCAGAGTAACCCGGTACCCAATTTTGCTCCACACTGATTTCGTCTCATATAACAAATAAATAGTCAGACATATCCATTCCTGTTATGTTGTTCATTTTGGTATTGATTTAGTGTGTAATTTTGTTTTGAAACTTGAAAACAGTGTTCACACTGCGTCCTCTGGTAGTGATACATGTGTAAGTACAGAAACAAAACTACTCAATTGTGTTAATTGTTAGGTGCTTTCGTCAGGTGACTGTTGAAAGCAGTGTGACAGTAAAAAAGAAAGCTCATTCAGGAGCTTTCTACTTTACTGTCACCTGTCTTTAAGCTGTCACCTGTCTTCTTTACAGTAAATTACCTTTCGTTCTGATGGTTGGCATAGAGATGTTTTACTGTATGTATTGAGCTACCACAGACTCCATGTTCATACATATTAAATTATCTAACTTTTCCTGATTTATTGCATTATGTTGATTTGAACATGGTACAACTTCAATATAACACATGTTTAACATTGTACAGAAGGGCAAAATAAATTATCGAACCCCCTAACGATGAGTATACTCGTCCTTAACAAACAGTGTGCCTTTAAATAGTATTTTGTGCTATGCAAACAATGAAAACCCAGATCAGATAGTTCCTTTATGATCCCTCTGATTAGGGTCGGCACTCGTTGTCATTTGCAAGTACAACAGGAAACAATCATACATAGTCAGACTAGACGTAATTTGAAACTGGAGTCGTCAATTAAACATTTCAGAGACGAATGAATGAACCTCTACTTTGCAATGATATAGTTTGGTTTATAATTTCCGCCAGCTTATACTAATCAATGTAAAAGGTTAGAGGTATTTTAACATTCAAATCTTTGATTCGAGAATATTCCATTCTACATGTAAAACAGTTTAGATCATGGTCAAACTCCAAATTACTTGGCGTCTGAATAGGAACCGGCTTATTTGTAAGTGTAAGTCAAATCAAACTCATAACTCAAAGTGTTAGCACTTGTTATTCTATAAAGTGTTTCTTTTACATTGTTCATATGAAATGTTACTTATTTTAAAAGGAAATATTTTTAAGACCGGATAAGATGCTGAATAATTCCGGTCTGGTTTCAAACTGTTTGAAACGTACCATCCAATCAGAATAAGCAAATTATTGTTTTTCACTGAGAGGGGCCAGAGTTTGCTTTAAGGTTACTGAAAATACAATAGCTCGAAAGGAGTCCACCCGAAGTTTGGTGCCAAAGTGTTTGTGCTTCTAAATAACATTTTGTCATTAGACATTCACTGTTTGTATTTTCAATGTATACATGGATGCAATAAATAGGTAAAAAGTATATGTGTTATCCTAGCAGGGGATTATGTAGAAATGATATGGGCTGACGAGAAATGTCCTTGTTTTAGCCAGTGCCTCTGTTAAAAGGTAACAGACCCACTTGTCATGTCATTGAAGTCATGTTATTTTTCTTACATAACATTATGTTTTTCTTCATGTAACAGTTGTACAGTGTTCTCTCTCTACAACGGCCCTCCCAACAACGACTCCCTCCCTACAACGACCCTTACGACTGTTCCCCACACAAGACAAAATGTTTAACACTCTTACTGCTGCAATATCGTATGCTTCAAATTGTCGTCTGCTGTTTTTTCTCAAAATTACATTTTGATGGAATAAATATAATGACCGTTTACAAACAGCTTGAATCCAGATCAGACGCCGCGTTACGCGGCGTCTGATCTGGATTCAAGCTGTGTGCAAATGTAAACCAATTTCCCTCCCTATAACGACTCCATCTGAACAACGCACACAATCTTTGTCTCCGATTGGGTGTCGTTGTAGAGAGGGAGCGCTGTACATTAATGTATCTTTGGCGGAAAATAGAGGGACACCTGGCTAGTCTATCAAAGTTGACCTTGACTATTACACATGTTTGGCTCACCTATTGTAATGACCATGACATCTTTCAACCAAGCTTTAAAGGAATATTCCTTAGGCCAAGCTCTTTCAAGTTCGTTCAAAGAATTAAAAACAATACAGAACTCTGGTTGTCATGGAAACCAAAGTAAAAAAGTAAGGAAATCTTAAACAAATTATTGCCAAAAACAACAAGGGCCACCCTTAGGAATTTTGTACATAACATCTTCTACAGGTTCTCTATCAACATTGTTCAAATTATGTCCATTTGGGTCAAAATGGGCCCGCCCGGGGGTCACAGTTTTGCAAAGAGTTATATAATAAAATATTCAAACATATTCTCCTGTAAAAACTTTTTTGGTCAGAACTTTGATATTTTGCATGTTGACTCTTCTTGATGGCCTTTACCAGTATTGTTGAAATGATTTCGGTTTGTTACAGATCTAGGTAGCAGAAGCTAAAGATACATTTTTTAATATAAACTTAAAAAATCTCCTTGTCTAAAACTCTAGAACACAGAGCTTAGATATTTGGCAGATATCATCATCTACATTCCTCTTTCAAGATTATTCAAATAATGCCCTTTGGGTAAAAATGGCCCCACCTCGGGTGTCACAGTTTTACATAGAGTAATTTAGCACATGGCTTGGAGCTCTCGACCAATCACGGGCCTCAAAAACTGTTGACTCTATCGCGTAGTTCAACACTTTTTTAAAAACCATGGACTATTTAATATAGTCCACGTTTCTGTCATCTGAAGGTAATTGACATCAACATCCTCGCAATCCTTCGAGCGAGCGACTGCAAAAATCTTTAGCCTGCTCTGTAGGCGTAACGATAAAAAATCGAAAGTTAAGTGAAATAAACACACTATCAAGGATTTAAGCTGAAGAAATACAGGAATTTCACAGTAACAATAATATACACTAAACAACACATATAAGTGTGCATGTATTATTTTTTAAATATATTATTAACGCATCAACCGAATTAAGTCAAATTTTCAGGATGTTTGCTTAAGAGATCGTGTCTCACGCTGATTTATATTTTATTTCATATCAATGAATAGCTAACAAATGACAAAGGTTAAAAAGTACTGATGAATCACACAAAATTCCAAAAAAACACTTAAAACCGATAAAAAAAGCTGCTTTACACCTTAGGTCGATTCTTAAAGTTAAAAATGAGCCCGACGGGATCGAAAATTAAGGTTAAATAACCTGGGTCGATTGTTAACATAGAAAACTCACCCTTGGTTGATTCTGAATATCAAAAACTTACATCGTGTCGATTTTTAACGCAGCATTAAATTTCATCTAACACCCTAACATCATTGCGCCCTATACCTGTACGCATTATTTGATAATACGTTAGATTATCGATTTTTCCGCTGCTGGCGTATGCTTATAGTGCGCTCACATTTGCTCTACGTGAAATCGAGAGAATCCTACGGCGGCCGTAGAGATTCTACGGCGGCCGTGCGGCAGCCGTACGGCAGCCGCACGGCGTATCCCAATATTTTAAAGGCCGTAGAGCTCGCCGTAGAATTATAACGCGGAGTTATAACATTTTTTCATTTCTATGGCGGCCGTAGAAACAAACGCCGCAGAGTGATTCTACGGCTGCCGTACGGTCGCCGTACGGCCACCGTAACTCAATGGTCAATTTTCCTATTGTGCATTTGTACTTTTGTTCATATATGTAAAACATGTATATTATCTAAAAATGGATTTAGATGTTCTTAAATGCTGTCCAAATGTGTCCATTGAGTTCATGGTGTTGTTAGACTGATATTAGTTGTGTGAACATGTAGCAAAACCAAGTTGTGTAGCAGGAGCAGCATTTTTGGTTGCATGGTATCTGGTGGGACATCCACGGCTGCCGTACGGTGGCCGTACGGTCGCCATGCGGTCACCGTACGGCGGCCGCACGGTTGCCGCAGGTTTTTTAACCCAACAAAAATAAAATCTCACCGCGCGGCAGCCGCAGCAAATATGAGCGCAACACACGGCGGCCGTAGGAATTCTGCGGCGGCTGGGGAATTGCTACTCGCCGTAGAAATGATTAGCCGTGCGGTCGCCGTACGGCAGCCGCAGCAAATGTGACCGAGGCATTAGATCGATAGCATAAATCGTATAGAATCAATTTTTTTTAACAATTTCAGAACCCTGTGGATTTTTTCCTAAGCGCGAAGTTGCATAAATATTTTTGGACTTTATTACAAAATGTTTCAAAAATATTGTGTTCAAAAATTAATTGCCTACATAGGCTATGTATTGTGTAAGATGGCACAATATAAGAGCATGTAAAACTCATTTTTTATGAAATAGGAGAAACCATTTTGCAAAATAAATTATGCCAATCTGTAGAACAAATACTTGTTATTATTCACGGGTGAGTTTATTATTTCAGTACAACAGATTGATTTGTAAATCAAAAACTAAGATGCAAACTTCGCATAGACAGACACCGGCTTTAATTCAACCAATGGCTACGCCTCCTTGCGGGATAGAAAAATTGATTTTTTCCTGTTTTTATACAAGCGTGAGCTATTCCATTACTTATCGTCAAGTGCAATTTCATTTTCCACGCTGCGTCGAATTCCACGTGCATTTTTATGTTTTAATTTGTTTGCGCACTGGACCGTGAAGATGTCACGCTTTTTGAAAAATTAATAGCGAGTTATAATTGCATTCTTGTTTTTAATATTGGGTAAAAATCTGGTTGAAAACAAACCAGAAATAAACTTACAAATGACATTTTTATACATGCACACTTATAAGTGTCGTTTAGTGTATCTAGGTCTACACCGTCCCGCTAGACCTAGATATATGCATTTTTAGTTGTAGATGTAAAAAAACGGGATCTAAATGCCTAGATTGTCTTTTAAAAAAATTGTTGCAATCAGAGGGGAACGACAGACGCTTGATGACTTCATATTTTATTTTTAAAATGAACAGTGAGACCTAGACTTTAAAGACAATTGCTAATGAAATGTGCCTACATATACTACTTCAATAAACTTCACATTGAAATAACCTTTCAAATTTTGTAAAACATTACAAATAAAATGACTTTTTTTCGTCAAAAATCAAAAAGCAGAAACGAAAGGTCATGTCATTTCTTATTTTCCTCAAGCCCAAGCCAGTGCTAAATAGGCTATACCATGGTTGCGCGCGAATGAACATGCTTTAGGTCTCAAACTTCACATTGAAATAATCTTTCAATTTTTGTAAAATATTACAAATAAAATTACCTTTTCGTCTAAAAAAACCCAGCAGAAACGAAGAGTATTCTTATTTTTCTCGAGCCCAAGCCATGTGCTAAATAGCTCAGAGCATGTTAATTTCATACTACAGAATATAGTCCACTCGGCGCGTCCCGCGCCTCGTGGACTATATTCCGTAGTATGAAATAAACATGCTCTAACCTATACATAGTGAATTTTTCAAACATTTTCTTTGATATTCAGCATTATGACACTTCTAGATGTCCTTTACCAATATCACTGACATGGTTCCGGTCGGTTGCACATCTAAGTCACAGGAGCTGAAATAGATTTGTTTTCAATGAAAACTTAAATAATCTTCTTGTCTAAAACCCTAGTACACACAGCTGAGAACTTTGGCACGGAGCATCATCTACAATTCCTTTACCAAGATTTGATAAGAGTATTCACCTGTGGTCAAAACTTACCCCGCCCCGGGACATACTTAATTATTTCCATTTTTCAGCTATTCTAAGGTGAGCGAAATATGGCCCGTGGGCCTCTTTCATGAATTATATAGGAGAGCCTAAATGGTTTTCCATACCTTTGACACACTTCACTGTCTTATCCCGTTTACATTAGTAACTTGCAACCAGTTTGGACCCTGTTACGCGGCGTCTGATTAGGATCCAAACTGTTTGTTATTCATTTCAATATTTCTTTAGTAAAAAATCTTAAAATGTAAATTTGAGAAATAAAAGCAGACGACATTGGTTTAAAATGTAGGACTTCATGCCAGTGACGGGGTTGAACCTTATACTGCAGAACAATCGTTTGCATTGATGATGTTGTATGCAATATTCCTCTACCAGAAACCAGTGATGCGTTCAGTAAAGAAATCATTGGCCGTCGATGGCCATCGATTGCGAGTTGGCTACCGGTCTTAAATACAGTGGAGAAAACGTTATTCTTCCGTTTAAACGCAAACGTATTGCAATGAAATATAGAAAATGACAACTTTTTGACAGTTTTGAATACCAGTTTTATTCTGAGTTGCAAACAGTTTGGAGCCTGATCAGACGCCGGGTTATTAAGTCATCACTCATACAGTGAAGGAAATGTTACTCTTAGCTGTTTAAACCCAAACAAAACGCAAACGCAGTCAATAAAATGAAGATTTTAACCTTGACTGCAAACAGTTTGGAGCCTGGTCAGACGCCGGGTTACCCGGCGTCTGACCTGGCTCCCAACTGTTTGCATTAGAAATACATGTTATAGCGCAACACACGATTATTGGGAAAGAATAAAGTCTTCTCCACTGTACATGCACGAAAGCGAAAGAATGTACATGTAATTCAATGCGATATTGAACTCCTTGAAGCGTATGTTAACCGAATGAGGACAATGCTATTAGCTTAAATCTTATTACAGCGTCAATTGTCTTGTTGAATATGCATGTCATCATTTTTTCACTGACATTTTTTGCGATTTTGCAAATATTTTTGATTCTGGTCAGACGCCGCTTCCCGCAGATACCAACTGCTTGACACTCGTATTGATATTTCGTAATGGGCCCGTCACACCATAACGTTCTGGCCAGCGTTCTCTGACGATTGAGGAAACGTTGGTAGTCGCCCATGGTCGCTGGGTTAGCGCCAGAAGAGCGTTGTGTGAACGCTAGTAAACATTAGAAAACGTCGGTGATCGTCGGTAATCGTCGGAGAACGCTGGTCCGAAAAAAAAGTTTTGAACAGGCACAAAAGTTTTGTCTGAGACCAGCGTTCTTCGAACGTTTAGTGTTAAACGCTGGAGATCGTTTAAGTTCGTTCGTTGAACGTTTAACTAACGTTCACTGAGCGTTGCACGCGTTCGGCTATCGTTAGTCAGTCGTTATTCTAGCGTTACTTGGTTGTTACTAATCGTTTGCTTTGCAGTGAACGACTCACTGGCGACCTGTCAACGACAACTGAACGGTCCCCTAGCGTTCGCAGCGTGTGACTAAAGTCAAACGAACGTCTGTTGGCGTCCATTGAGCGTTATTCGAACGTTTCCCGAACGTCCATGTATATTGGTATATACACTAATGTTTTGTAAGCACGGTTCATTTGATTTTGGACTACCGTAGACTGCGTAGAGAACACCTACTATGGAGGATCCATAAAGACTAAGGAAGTTATATGTAGTTGCTATACACCAGCATTAAGTAGATGTACTGAACTTGAACATAGCTGAACACATTGAGGGACCTCGCCCGCAGAGAAAAAGACCCCGGCAGTGCTGGATATTAAGGCGTCAAGAGTTTAGTCTGTACGACCAACTCATGGTTGAAGATTCGCCAAGAAGATCTCAGTACCTTCACCATCTTCATGCGCATGCCACCGGAAATGTTTGATGAACTCTTTGGACGTGCCAGGAGCAGATAGACAAAGCAGTACACTGTTACCGATAGCCCCTCGACCATGGCCTGAAACTGGCGGTGACACTGCGACATTTGGCGTCTGGATCTAAATATGCTGGCAAACTCGACCAGACTATCCTCCATCGCCCGGTTCACGATCTTACAATCCTTTCTCTGCTTCTTCCCTCTCTTTGCAATGGTCGGGCTGTCATCATTGGGGGATTCAGGGTGTTTAGGGTCTTCAGGGGGTGTCACATGGTCCATTACTTCTCGGAAGTGCTCTTCCTCATGTTGTTGTTCTTCGTCAGAAGACCTTGCTAATGAAGGAGGCTTCTTCTTACCTACAGCGCTATTAGCAGAATTCACCTTTCCACCCTTTTTGCGTCTTGGCGGCATGATTCTGACTGATCAAACTCACAAGAACAACTGAATTCACTTCGAAATTCCCAGCGTTTTGTAACCCGTTCGATCGTAAAAATCACACGCCTGCAAAACGTTATGCTGTCGTTGGTCACACGTTAGTCAACCGTTAGTCGAACGCTCAACACGCTCGTCTAACGTTGGCAAATCGTTCGTCGCTCGCCAGTGGCACGTTAGCACACGCTAATGGTTTTCAGGGGTTTCTTTTTTTTTTTTTTTTTTTTTTTTTTTTTTTATATTCAATAATTTTATTCACATATATTACATCCATACATATTTTTACATTTCAACATCATGTAGTATAAGTAGAAAATACAAATACAACGAAATTTTCATGAAGAATCGTCAGAAACTAAATAATATTTCTAATATACAATTTTTCTATCGAACGTAAATATGAAAACATACATTTTTATTGAAAAAAAATTGAAAATGGAATAAAAAAAATACAGAAAGAAACATGCATTTTTGCTAGGTTATTTTTAATACAGTACGTTTTATGTCTAAATGTAGTTTAATATAAGATATTGTACAATTGCCCATGTAGAAGCTATATTTTCTGTATTACTACATACTTGTTTTATATCCCATGCTAGTTTCAATGAGTTATTTAACCCGGTTATTGACGGAAAGATTTTCTTTGTTTTACATAAAAATATATATCGTTTTATTTCTAAAAACAAAATGTCAAGTTTGAAGTCATTTTGATCGGTTCCCAAAAGTACATATAAACTATTTATTTTGAGGTGCGGGTTATATTTTACTAACCTATCTGAAATATGTGTTATTATTGGTTTCACTTTACAACATTCCCAAAACAAATGAACAATAGTTTCTTCATGATTATGACAGAAAGTGCATAAATTAGTATCTTTGATTTTCATTTTAAATAATAATGTATTAGTAGGTAATATTCTATGTATAATTCTAGTTTGTAACCATTGCAAATAAGTATCTTTAGTACATTTAAATACATAGCTATACATATTCTTCCAATTTATAAGACTATTTTTGTATATTGACACCCATTTGGATTGACTAGTAGGGGTATCATCGTTATTAGCAAGTACATTATATACAAATTTATTGTCACATTTTCCGGTTAAAATTGGGTACATATAACAATTAATGATTGGGTATTGAAATTCTAAAAGTGAATCTTTTTTCGGAGTAAATCCTGATCTAGTCATAAAAGACTTAACTGAATTTTTTAAGCCATAATAATGAAGGAAATTAATCTTTTTTCCACTCACTTCTTCTAAGTATTTTAAATCTACAAAATTACCATCTTTATCTAGAATGTCGTTTACATATCGTATCCCTCTATCGTAAAGTGTTGGTATATATACAGCTTTTTTATTTATGAGAAAATTATCATTATAGAATAATGGCATATTATAAATGTCTTGTATATCTCCAACACTACTCTTTTTAATATAAAGCATATATGCTTCTAAGACATCGACCCAAAATTTATTCTTTAACTTGTTTAATATTAATTTGCAGAACATACTTCCGGAATTCAGTAGCTTTGTCATGTTTATCAGGTTTTGCAGTAGATTATAACATTTACTATCATTGTGAATAATGAAATTCTTAAACCATTTAATTTTTAAACTTCTTATGTAGCTTTCAATATCGATCATTTTTAACCCTCCTTCTGAATAATCTTTTATTAGAACGTTTCGTTTTATTTTTGCTTTACCGTTCCATATAAATTCATAAAATATATTAGTAAGATTTTTCACGAAGTTCATTGTTGGCGTTGGCAAGCCTATAAACAAATGTGTAAGTATAGGTAAAAGTAAAGCTTTAACAACAGTTATTTTGCCGATAGGAGTCAGTTTCCGCCTTTTCCAATATGAAATGCATTTTTGTACACTCTTTATCTTTTCTTCAAAATTTATTTCGCAGATCACATTTAAATTTACATCAAAATGAATCCCTAGAACTTTAAACTGACTATCATCCCAAGATAGTTTCCATTTCGTTTTTATTGACCTTGTACTGTACTTAAGAGAACCAATCCAAATGACCTTTGTTTTGTCAAAATTGACATATAAACCGGATATAGCTGAAAAATTATTGATAACTTCTAGAACATTATGCAAAGACTTGTCAGAGCCATCTAAAAATAAGGAGGTGTCATCTGCAAATTGAGATATAATATATTCTTCCCCCTTGATTTTTATTCCAGTGATATTTTTACAATTTTTTATTCTTATTGCTAGAATTTCAGCACACAGTATAAAAATGTAAGATGATATTGGGTCCCCTTGTCTGCAGCCTCGCTTAACTTGAAAAAAATTTGATAGGAACCCATTAAGTTGTACACAAACCTCAGTATTATACAGAAATAATCTAATCCACTTTTTGAACATATCGCCAAAGTTAAAGAATGACAAAGTTTTATCAATAAAGTCAAATGACACGGAGTCAAAAGCTTTCTCGAAATCTATTAGCATTAATAAACCTGGTATATTGTTATCTTCACAGTATTTCATAATATCATACAGTAATCTAGTATTTTCACCAATGTATCTACCTTTAACAAATCCAGTCTGATCATGAGACACTAGCGTATTTAAAACAGTTTTAATTCTATTTGCTATACTACCAGATGCTAATTTATACAATACATTTAACAATGTTATTGGTCTCCAATTTTTCAAAAATTGCTTTGGTTTATTGTCCTTGGGAATACATGTAATTGTTCCTAATTTTATATTTTTAGAAAAGGAATCAGCCAAGAACGCATGGTTTAGGGCTTTTACAACGAAATGTCCAAGTTTATTCCAAAATACTTTAAAGAAATTTGATGTAAAGCCATCACTTCCAGGGCTTTTATCATTCTTTATATTTTTTAAAGTATTTGACACTTCTTCAAAGGTTAAGAGACCTTCCAAACAGTTACTCTGATCAGCATTCAACTTATTTACGTTACAGCCATCTAATTCCCTATCTAAGTCATAATTTTTGTTTGTATTTTGTTCGCTGTATAAGGTTTCATAAAAATTACTAGTTTCTTGTAAAATTTCTTCTTGGTCAAATATTAACGAACCATTTTTTTCTATAAACGGAATACTTTTACATGAATTATGATATTTTTCTAAATTACAAAAATAATTTGTGACCTTTTCACCTTGCTCTATCCATTGAGATCTTGACCTAATAAAAGCACCTCTGAGGTTTTTATTTCTTATTTCTGTAAGTTCATTTTGTAACAGGAGTAATCTCTCTTTATTATCTTCATTTAAACTTGATTCAATATTCAGAATTTCGGACAACAACTTTTCCTCAATATTTCTTCTTTGCTTTGCTTTATAGCTGGAATAAGATATGGTTTTTCCACGTATTTCCATTAATAGTGTTTCAATAAACAACTGGTCATTTATTACAAATTGTATATCTGACTTATTCATTGACAATATTTGTTCTCTATCATATACAGGTACGCAGTATTGTAAAATAATTTCATTTATTTTATCATTTATACAGTTAACATAATCAATATCATTTAATAAGTCATTATTAAACTTCCATAAACCTTTTCCATGGCTTTTATCTGAAAAACACAATTCTAATAATATTATTGAGTGGTCTGATCTATAACTAATATCAACGTCACACGTTCTTAAATAGTCTATCATACTGGCTGTCATTAGATAGAAATCAAGTCTACCTTGTTGTAAAGGTGTAAATCTTTTCCAAGTATATTTTCTGCTATCTCCATGCAGTTCTCTGAACGGGTCAATGAAATTATTATCAGTAATAAGTGATAATAGTTTACCTCTAGCTTTTTAGTTATGGTCTGATCGTTTGTAATTTTTATAATCAATTAAAGGGTTAAGTACCAGGTTGTAATCTCCACAAATAATGTAGTTATCTTTTGTTTTAAAAGAGTCATTCATTTTAAATACATTTGTAAAAAAATCTGGATCATCATTGTTTGGTGCATAGATATTGGTTAAGATAAAGGCAACATCATTGTATTGTATTTCGATCGCAATATAATTTCCAATATCATCTTGATTAATACTTACCATCTTTGCACCTAAGTTTTTTCTAAATAGAATGGCAACACCTCTTGCATTAGATTTACCATGACTGAAATAGCAATCACCATTCCATTCTGTGTATATATCTTTTTCATTTTCGCTCGTAAAATGAGTTTCTTGCAGACACAAGATATCAGTTTTTTTTTCTTTAAAAAGATTAAAAATATCACTTCGCTTTTTACTATCTTTCAAACCTCGACAATTGTATGAATAAATTTTAAGATTACCTGTCATTATAGGAAAACGTTAAATTGTAACATCTGATTAAATTATTAACACTACATCTAGACACATCAACAAGACTGTTTTTTGCCATGGTGGAAAATTCAGTACGTAAAATATGCATGTAAAGAACAACAAAAAAATCTAGGAAAATAAAAAACTGAAGTGATAACAATATCTTCACGGTTGGTATGTATTTTGTACTATCAATTTGTAAAGGATATATTCAAATTAAACAATTATATTAAATTATATTTAAGGAATATTAACAGTTGATTTAAGCATTTTTATGCGATGATCATTTGCACAGAAGAGTCCCAAAACGGACATCGGGGCTCCACTGTACCTACGATCAGCACACAACACATTCCTCATGTATATTAGATCTGGATTTGTTACCATTCAAATTTCAATTCAAAATCTTCTGGCATTAAACATATACATGTACAAGGAATAACCATATGACTTTAATGTACATGGATAACAGTAAATAACTATATAGCACCAGACCAGGAAATACAGTTACATAAGTAGGAGAAAATATGAAAATATGTCAGATGTCAAAGTTTTGGCATTCCTAATTGTACCTTAGAATATATTTTAAATATTTAATACTGACATTATATTATAAATACATAACGGTCCTTAAAATATCACGAAATGTAATTTGTATTTCTCTACCACTTCTGCTCTACATTTAAGGTTGGTGCTACATCGATTTATCTTACAGTTATATTTTATTGTATTACTTTTTAGTATGAGTGTGTAATTCAGTTTGGATCCTGATAAGACGGCACAGTTGTTTCCGTCTTATCAGAATCCAAGCTCATTAGTATGTCATTTGGATCGAAACCGTCATTTCAAATGCGCCCGCAGCGTACAATGCAACATAAGTAACACAACAACAACAACAAATGAAAACAATATCGTTTTCGTGATATCCAAAGCAGCCACCCCCCCACCACCCCCACCCCCACCCAACATCACCCCAATGAGTGACCATCATCCACAGGGCCGATATACTGCTTCAATCAAAATAGCTATGTACATGTACATCAAATGGCATGGAAAAACTATGGCATCGTAAATACCTTTTACCCGTTTACAGCGAATCGCTGTTTCACCGATATAAACACGTGCAGGGGTTTCTTACTTGGTCGCTGTTACACGCTTCTCGTGCGTTAGAAACACGCTAGTCATACGTTAGGTACACGTTAATCAAACGGCAGAAGTGTCATCTTCATTCTAGAAGGCTTGAACATTGAACGATTGAAACGCTCAGAGAACGTTGGCCAGAACGTTATGGTGTGACGGGCCCATTAGTCAAAACAACCCTAAATCTGACAGGTCCGTGAAGGTGGCACAACAGCACAGCACAACATTCCAGCAGAACATTGATAAACATAGGTGATAAACATAGGATTAAATGTTCTGCTGGCAGAACATCCCAGCAGAACATCCTAGCAGAACATTTTCAAATAACGCTCGTTGATGAATGTTCTGCTGGCAGAATATCTCAGCAGAACATCCTAGCAGAACATTTTCAAGTTACGTTCGTGGATGAATGTTTTGCTGGCAGAACATCTCAGCAGAACATCCTAGCAGAACATTTTCAAATAACGCACGTGGATAAATGTTCTGCTGACAGAACATCTCAGCAGAACATCCTAGCAGAACATTTTCAAATAAAGCTCAAAGATGAATGTTCTGCTGGCAGAACAACTAAGCAGAACCACCTAGCAGAACATATGTGTTCTGTAGGCAGAACATCGCAGCAGAACATCCTATCAGAACATTTTCAAACAATGCTGGTGAATGAATGTTCTGCTGGCGGAACATCTCAGCAGAATATCCCAGCAGAACATATATGTTGTGCTGGCAGAACATCCCGACAGAACATCCAAGCAGAACATTTTCAAATTACCCTCGTGTATGAATGTTCAGCTGGCAGAACATCTCAGCAGAACATCCTAGCAGAACATTTTCAAATTACCCTCATTGATGAATGTTCTGCTGGCAGAATATCTCAGCAGAAAATCCTAACAGAACATTTTCAAGTTACGTTTGTGAATGAATGGTCTGCTGGCAGAACATCTCAGCAGAACGTCCTAGCAGAACATTTTTAGATCACGCTCAAAGATGAATGTTCTGCTGGCAGAACATCTCAGCAGAACATCCTAGCAGAACATTTTCAAATAACGCTCAAAGATGAATGTTCTGCTGGCAAAACAACTAAGCAGAACCTCCTAGCAGAACATATGTGTTCTGCTGGCAGAACATCGCAGCAGAACATCCTAGCAGAACATTTCCAAATAATGCTGGTGAATGAATGTTCTGCTGGCAGAACATCTCAGCAGAACATCCCAGCAGAACAAATATGTTGTGATGGCAGAACATCCCAACAGAACATCCAAGCAGAACATTTTCAAATAACCCTCGTGTATGAATGTTCAGCTGGCAGAACATCTCAGCAGAACATCCTAGCAGAACATTTTCAAATTACCCTCATTGATGAATGTTATGCTGGCAGAACATCTTAGCAGAATATTCTAGCAGAACATTTTCAAAAAACCCTCGTTGATGACTGTTCTGCTGGAAGAACATCTCAGCAGAACATCCTAGCAGAACATTTTCAAATAATGCTCGTGAATGAATGTTCTAACATCTCAGCAGAACATCCTAGCAGAACATTTTCAAGTTACGTTCGTGGATGAATGTTCTGCTGGCAGAACATCTCAGCAGAACCTCCTAGCAGAACATTTTTAGATAACGCTCAAAGATGAATGTTTTGCTGGCAGAACATCTCAGGAAAACATCCTAGCAGAACATTTTCAAATAACGCTCAAAGATGAATGTTCTGCTGGCAGAACATCTAAGCAGAACATCCTAGCAGAACATATATGTTCTGCTGGCAGAACACCTCAGCAGAACATTCTAGCAGAACATATATGTTCTGCTGGCAGAACATCTCAGCAGAACATACTAGCAGAACATTTTCAAATAATGCTCGTGAATGAATGTTCTGCTGGCAGAACATCTCAGCAGAACATCCCAGCAGAACATATATGTTGTGCTGGCAGAACATCTCAGCAGAACATCCAAGCAGAACATATACGTTCTGCTGGAAGAACATCCCAGCAGAACATCCTAGCAGTACATTTTCAAATTACCCTCGTGGATGAATGTTCTACTGGCAGAACATCTCAGCAGAACATCCTAGCAGAACATTTTCCAATGACCCTCGTTGATGAATGTTTTGCTGGCAGAACATCCCAGCAGGACATCCTAGCAGAACATTTTTAAGTTACGTTCGTGGACGAATGTTCTGCTGGCAGAACATCTCAGCAGAACATCCTAGCAGAACCTTTTTGAAATAACGCACGTGGACGAATGTTCTGCTGGCAGAACATCTCAGCAGAACATCCTAGCAGAACATTTTTAGATAACACTTGTGGATGAATGTTCTGCTGGCAGAACATCTCAGCAGAACATCCTAGCAGAACATTTTCAAATAACGCTCAAAGATGATTGTTCTGCTGGCAGAACAACTAAACAGAACATCCTAGCAGAACATATATGTTCTGCTGGCAGAACATCTCAGCAGAACATCCTAGCAGAACATTATCAAATAATGCTGGTGAATGAATGTTCTGCTGGCAGAACATCTCAGCAGAACATCCCAGCAGAACATATATGTTGTGCTGGCAGAATATCCTAGCAGAACATTTTCAAATTACCCTCGTGGATGAATGTTCTGCTGGCATAACATCTCAGCAGAACATCCTAGCAGACGATTTTCAAATTACCCTCGTTGATGAATGTTCTGCTGGAAGAACATCCCAGCAGAACATCCTAGCAGAACATTTTCAAATAACGCTCGTTGATGAATGTTCTGCTGGCAGAACATCTCAGCAGAACATCCTAGCAGAACATTTTCAAATAATGCTCGTGAATGAGTGTTCTGCTGGCAGAACATCTCAGCAGAACATCCTAGCAGAACATTTTCAAATAACGCTCGTTGATGAATGTTCTGCTGGCAGAACATCTCAGCAGAACATCCTAGCAGAACATTTTCAAATAACGCTCGTTGATGAATGTTCTGCTGGCAGAACATCTCAGCAGAACATCCTAGCAGAACATTTTCAAATAACGCACGTGGACGAATGTTCTGCTGGCAGAACATCTCAGCAGAACATCATAGCAGAACATTTTTAGACAACGCTCAAAGATGAATGTTCTGCTGGCATAACATCTCAGCAGAACATCCAAGCATAACATATATGTTTGCTGGAAGAACATCCCAGCAGAACATCCTAGCAGAACATTTTCAAGTTACCCTCGTGGATGAATACTCTGCTGGCAGAACATCTCAGCAGAACATCCTAGCAGAACATTTTCAAATTACCCTCGCTGATGAATGTTCTGCTGGCAGAACATCCCAGCAGAACATCCTAGCAGAACATTTTCAAGTTACGTTCGTGGATGGATGTTCTGCTGGCAGAACATCTCAGCAGAACATCCTAGCAGAACATTTTTGAAATAACGCACGTGGACGAATGTTCTGCTGGCAGAACATCTCAGCAGAACATCCTATCAGAACATTTTTAGATAACACTTGTGGATGAATGTTCTGCTGGCAGAACATCTCAGCAGAACATCCTAGCAGAACATTTTCAAATAATGCTTGTGAATGAATGTTCTGCTGGCAGAACATCTCAGCAGAACATCCAAGCAGAACATATATGTTGTGCTGACAGAACATCCCAGCAGAACATCATAGCAGAACATTTTTAATTTACCCTCGTTGATGAATGTTCTGCTCGCAGAATATCTCAGCAGAACATCCTAGCAGAACATTTGCAAATAATGCTCATGAATGAATGTTCTGCTGGCAGAACATCTCAGCAGAACATCCTAGCAGAACATTTTCAAGTTACGTTCGTGGATGAATGTTCTGCTGGCAGAACATCTCAGCAGAACATCATAGCAGAACATTTTCAAATAACGCACGTGGACGAATGTTCTTCTGGCAGAATTTTTCAGCAGAACATCCCAGCAGAACATTTTTAGATAACACTTCTTGTGGATGAATGTTCTGCTGGCAGAACATTTCAGCAGAACATCCTAGCAGAACATTTTCAAATAACGCTCAAAGATGAATGTTCTGCTGGCAGAACAACTAAGCAGAACATCCTAGCAGAACATATATGTTCTGCTGGCAGAACATCTCAGCAGAACATCCTAGCAGAATAATGTTCTGCTGGCAGAACATCTCAGCAGAACATCCTAGCAGAACATTTTTAGATAACGCTTGTTGATGAATGTTCTGCTGGCAGAACATCTCAGCAGAACATCCTAGCAGAACATTTTCAAATAACGCTCAAAGATGAATGTTCTGCTGGCAGAACAACTAAGCAGAACATCCTAGCAGAACATATATGTTCTGCTGGCAGAACATCTCAGCAGAACATCCTAGCAGAACATTTTCAAATAATGCTGGTGAATGAATGTTCTGGTGGCAGAACATCTCAGCAGAACATTCCAGCAGAACATATATGTTGTGCTGGCAGAACATCCCAGCAGAACATCCTAACAGAACATTTTCAAATTACCCTCGTGGATGAATGTTCTTCTGGCAGAACATCTCAGCAGAACATCCTAGCAGAACATTTTCAAATTACCCTCGTTGATGAATGTTCTGCTGGCAGAACAACCCAGCAGAACATCCTAGCAGAACATTTTCAAAATAACGCTCGTTAATGAATGTTCTGCTGGCAGAACATCTCAGCAGAACATCCTAGCAGAACATTTTCAAATAATGCTCGTGAATGAATGTTCTGCTGGTAGAACATCTCAGCAGAACATCCCAGCAGAACATATATGTTGTGCTGGCAGAACATCTCAGCAGAACATCCTAGCAGAACATTTATGTTCTGCTTGCAGAACATCCCAGCAGAACATTCTAGCTGAACATTTTCAAATTACCCTCGTGGATGAATGTTCTTCGATTTGTAGGTTCATCGAGAATTGACCTGCATATTTTTAATACGATTACATAGAGACTTTACAGGGTGAATGTAAATATTATGAAATTGTCATTAGATTCAGATTTATTTAGATCAATATGTTAATCGAAATCAACCAAAATAGGCAGAACTCGATATGCCTAGACACTGAACTACGTGTTCATTTGTTCGTTCCTGATTATTACAATTCATTTGTTATAATTAATCGTTACAGTGTTTCATAAAACGTAAATGTCCTCCGAGAACCATTCGATCAAAATGCCCAGGCCCCGAGGTTATAAAACTTTAAATGATCTCTGTGCTCAAAACTCAGTTTTGATTACAGGCTCTAGTTTTTACAAAACACGCATTTACTGATTTAAGTGACCTGATTTGGATGCAACTTTACAGCAGAATTATGTATGCAAAAACTAGTTATAAATCAAATATTATCTGAAATATTATGAGCTGAGCAAAATTCTGAGTTTTGAGCACAGAGTCCGTTTTAAGTTTTATAACCTTGGGGCCTGGTAATGAACATTTTAAGGATGTTCACATTCCAATGTGATGACGTAACCATGTAGTAGATACAGTCGATCTTCGAAAGGGTATATCTTGATTTCATTTTAGTCGAACATATTCGTTATTCAAAGTTAAATGGTGGCTACCTTTAAAACTACGGAATAAATACGGAATATGTTCGACACAACGCGGTTTAGAAATTATTGCATTAAACAGTAGGAATGCAGATAAGGCATACTTATGCGAGTTCCTGATATCGTCCAAGTTGTATTGTATCGAATAGCCCGTGAGTTTGAAATGTACTGATGATGTCAATTTCAAGTGTCAAATTTAGGGTCAAGACAGTAAAACTTTGTCAGATTATGCATGTTTTCTTTCTTGTATTGGATCTAGATAGGAATTTTCGTTACACGGCATTTCGCCCTGCCGAAATACCGTGTAACTAATAAAATCAGGCCGTCATTGAGAAGTTTTCCGGTACTGAATAAGTGAATTGATATTGTGATATTGTTGATATGAAGTGAATAAGTATTGAATAAGTGTCATTGCTTGTTGTCTGGTAATTGTGCTTTATTATTATTTATAATACTAGTATTCATTGAGACGAGTTCGTAATTTACACATCAACGTTATCCTTTATACCGCAAACCAATACTATACGGACACGAACATTATAATAATGTACGGATGTAAACTTACGAGAAGACGCCGGTCATTATATCAGACGTCTGTCATAAACCACAAATGAATAACAAACACTGTGTTATTCATTCGTGCCAAAACTTAAAATGAATAATACAATTTTATTTCATTTGTATTTGGCTCAGATTAGTTTTTATGTTTGAAAGTCTAGTTATATAGATTATTAGGTAATAAAACAGTTATTTCATGTGTGTAAGGGGAACAGTCAAAACTATTGGCCCTCGTTATCAGGGAAGACATTTCGAACTGTTGCCCTCGGCCTATCGGCCTCGGGTAACAGTTCAAAAGTCGTCCCTGATACCTCGGGCCAATAGTTTTGACTGTTCCCCAAACACACATGATATAACTGTATACTGTCTGCGTTTGTGGTGTATAACTAGTTCAATTGTTAAGGTCATTGTATGTAATATGGGGTCTATCCAAGTTTTCTACTATTATGTACAGTGGAATAGACGTTATTCTTTCACGTTTAAACGCAAACGAAATGCAAACACATTGCACTAAAATACTGAAAAATTAGAACTTTTTTTTTTTAAATATCTTATAATAAATTTTAATCTGCGTGGCAAACAGTTTTGAGTCTGATCAGATACCGGGTTACCCGGCGTCTGATCTGACTCCAAACTGTTTGCAATTCAAATGATTGTTTTAGCGTTAACGCGTTTAATGGGAGAATAATAACGTCTTCTCCACTGTAAGGTCATTGTATGTAATATGGGACCAATCCATGTTTTTTACTATTATGTAAAATGATTATTCATATTAATAATGTTATAATACAGTCGATCCACTCTAAACAACAACCTACTTGTTTTAATAACTTTGTGCTTCCAGACAAGTGGAAGTGAAACAGTGAGCTTCATTGTTAGGAACAAAGTAAACACACTAGTAGGTACTAAATAACTATCTTCCATCGGGTAATCTGATCAAACTCCAATTTATTTCTCCTTCTACGGATTCTAAACAAACAAAGGACAATATGGATAGCGCGCAGAAGTCATCTAACACGTCGATGCCAACGTCAGAATCAGGACAAGCGTCACCGTCAACACCGCAGGTACAGCCCTCATTGTGCGACGTTATGATGTGCCTCAAGAGCATTCAGGGTAGATTAGGACAATTAGAAACAATAGAAAAGAGGCTTGATACACTTGAAGTAGTAAAGGACAAAATGGTGGTGTTTGAGGGGGAAATATAAAAAATGTGGCTAGCGTTTGAGGACAGGACAAAGAAAGTTGAAGAGCGAGTCATCAGAGTGGGGGAAAAAGTCAAGAGTAGTGATTTTGCACTAGGAGTCATAAACGAAAAAGTGATAACCCTGGAAAAAGAAAGAGACCTGTTAAAGGATGAGGTAGTGTATCTTCAAGCACAGTCGATGAGGAATAACCTCATATTCTCGAGTATTCCGGAATCACAATCAGAAAGCAACGAAGAAACAGAAAGGAAGGTGAGAGACTTTATTATAGTGAAGATGAATGTGGCGAAGGAGACAGTGCAACGTATGGTAATGGAACGGGTACACAGGACGGTCCCAAACAGTCCGGCAGGTGTAGGAAGATTGTAGCTAAATTCCTTGAATTTAAAGACAAAGAGTTAGTGCGCAAGGAGTTGAAGTCTCTACAGGGTACCCCTTACTATGTAAACGAATAGTTCCCAAGGGAGGTTATCGAGAAGAGGAGAAAGTTATTCCCGAAAATGAAAGCTGCGCGTGATGAGGGCAAAACAGCGTGGGTCGCTTACGATACCCTATATAGCGAAGGGAAGGCAGTGAAGGACTAGGGATTCTGGGAGAGTTCTGTAAACGTTTTGTCATGGAATCTAACTGGACTTTCTAAGACAAAGATGGAAAGTAGTGAGTTTGTTGACTGTGTGTTGAAAAATGATATTATTTTTTTGTATGAATCTTGGACTGCTAGTGATAGTAATATTGATCTTTCTGGCTACATATCCCATAACTTTTATAGGCCGTTTCAACATAGACATGCAAAACGACATAGTGGCGGGGTTGCATTGTATTATAAAGAGTCACTCAAAGAAGGTATAGAGATTATAAAAACACACCATAATACCGCTATTTGGTTAAAACTTGATCATGTATTTTTTAAAATGGAATCTGATGTTTCTATTTGTGGTATATATCTTTGGGGTGAAGAGTCACCTGCTTATGATTTTGTGAATATTAATTTTTTTGAATTATTAGAAAATGATATTGATGTATTCAATGATTTAGGGTCTGTGTTTATTTGTGGTGACCTTAACAGTAGAACAGGTATAAAACATGACTTTATTATTTGTGATAAAAATGTTGATTTTATTGATCATTCTGACTATGTTCCGGATGAATACTGTAGTCGGGCCTCTCTCGACAAAAAGTGTAACAATTTTGGCACAAAATTATTTGTATACCATAACGGGGCCTCTGTAGTAGATTATTTACTATCACAGGAATGTTACTTCTCGTGCATATCGAGCTTTCAGGTAGACCCATTGACAGAGTGGAGTGACCATACACCTGTCCGCTTTTCCCTTAGTTGTACTTACAAAGCCGATGTAGTAAACGAACATTGTGAAACACGGTATAAGTGGAACGACAACCTTAAATCTGCCTTTAGATCAAGTCTGATATCAAATTTACCTGTTTTAAATAACTTGATATTAAACCTGAATTCATATGATTCAGATTCGATAAATGAAACAGTTGTTGAGTTTTCCAACATTTTAAAGGACAACGCTGACCCGTTATTTGCCCATAGCTCATTTCATGCGGAACAGTGTTCGTTTACCGACACGTCTTTGTTAAACGACGCAGAGTGGTTCGATAACGATTGTCGATACGCTAAACAATGCTATTTGGAGGCACTGCGAGTTTTTAATCAGTTTAAAAGTGATACATGTAGGAATTATTTATGTGAATGTAAAACACGTTATAAGCGTCTAGTAAAGAAAAAGAAAAGAAATTATAAGTTAAAAGCAAATCGAGCAACTAGAAAGGTTAAAATATTGTAAGCCGAAGGCATTTTGGAAACAGTTTAAAAAAAAAATTCAACAGTGGGGTCGTCTATTTCGGTTGATGATTTTTTATAATTATTTTTCAAACTTAGAGAATGATATTTATCAATGAAAGAATGCTGAAGCTGAATATTTTTGTTCCAGTTTTGATTTTAGTTCTGTTCAATTTGATGAGGAACTTGACTATCCAGTTACGCATGACGAAGTTTTGAAGGCAGTGGAAAAGTTAAAAGTTAATAAGGCCTATGGAAAGGATTGTCTTTTGAATGAATATTTTATTGAAGGCGTATACATTTTATCTCCTTATATATGTGACATATTCAATGCTATATTAGATTCGGGTTGTTTTTCTGAACAGTGGCGAGAAGGTATAGTGATTCCTTTGTATAAAAAGGGGGATAAAGATGACTGTAATAATTATCGGGGAATCACGCTTCTAAGCTGTATGTCTAAGTTATTTACTTCTATTTCACTATTGTCAGTTATTTGACTCGTTTGTGGGTTCCATTTTGAATTACTCGTCGGAAATTTGGGGTTTTGCAAAATCAAAAGATATTGAGAGGGTTCACCTTAAGTTTTGCAAACGCATTCTAAAAATTCCAATAAATTCAAGTACCATTGGTGTTTATGGGGAACTATGTCGCTATCCTCTTTTTATTATTCGTTTTTATAATGTTATTAAATATTGGTGCAAGGTAACCCAAACAGACAACATAATATTGAATAGATTGTATAACTTGTCTTTGGGAGACTTCGAACAGGATAAGAAAAATTGGGTTTGGCAGGTTAATAATTTGCTTGATATTTATGGTTTTTCTGAGATTTTTAATAATTTGAATCCAGCTGCGGTTAAAACATTCCCGGCTTTATTCAAACTGCGTGTTATTGATTGTTTTGTGCAGGAATGGTATGAGTCAGTACAAAACAGTCCTATTTTTGGAAGGGTATAAGCTCTTTAAACCCAATTTTGCATATGAGCTATATCTAGATGTTGTACCCCACGACCTAAGACTTTATATAACAAAGTTAAGGTTATCTTCTCATTCTCTTAGAATTCAGACCGGACGTTACGGCAGTTATAGAATTCCTAGAAACGAGCAAATTTGTACTTTTTGTAATCTTTCGGACATAAAAGACATTTATCAATTTATTTGTGTCTGTCCAATTTACAACGAGATAAGACATAGATATCTAGATAAATTCTACTTTGTAAGGCCATCAATGTTCAAATTATGCCAAATGTTCCTTAGTCATGATAAGAAAATACTACAGAACTTGGCTTTATTTACTAAAGAAGCATTTAGTTTAAGAAGCAGATATGTAAATATTGTAAAAGAGTAATTTATTCTTTCTTTCTAAAAAGACCAGACCCCATGCTTAGGAGACGTTTGAGTTAGGTTTGGGATCGGTCTCAGGCTTCTTAATGATCGGACTTGAGCATATACTCAAATCTGACCGATCAGGGGCCTGTGAGCGATCTCGGACTCGGCTCAAACGCTTTATAAGCATGGACCCAGATCTGTTTGTTTAAGAACTAAGTAAACGTTATCAAATCCATAGTATGATAACAAGTGTTTACTCTCCCAGCAGAGACAAAGAACAACGTATATGTATATCATGTATATTGTATAGGTTTGAATAAGCCGATTGATTCACGTAAAAGTTTGTATTTAAATTGTATGACGATGTATCTTGTGTACAAGTCAAATACAAATTATTGTTTTCTATTCTGTTCTGTTCCAATTTATTTAGGCCATAATTATTTGCGTTTCGTTTAAAGCGACTCGCAACCAGATGGTGTATTTGCAAAAAAGAGAAAATACTTAAATACAAATGTGTAGCATTATCGTGCATCTGGCATTAGAAAAATAAGATCAGTCCAAAAACACCTTCAAGAAAAGTCTTCAAATCTTAGGGTTTTTTTATAGATATTTTCTATCGCTTTATCAGTTGCGTCGAAAGACGCAACTGAAATTGATCACGGGCTTGGACATAAACCCGGACTGAATTAGGTACTCTTCATCGCTACACAGTGAACTAGGTTAAATCGATCCCAGATTTATGAATAGCCAGATTGGTCGAGCGGTCTAAGCGGTTGTGCCTTTTGCTTTTCTGTACCCGCATGCCGGGTACCAGGTTCGAATCCCACCAGAGATCAATATATTTTTTTTATTGAAATGCATTTTTTAAACAGAATTTGTTATCCTAAACTAATTCTTACCCGTTTATATAAGCGTTTGACATATATTTATAAATTACCTTTTAAATGCTTAAACTGGTTGCGAGTCTCTTTAAACGGTACACTTGATTTACTCTTACTTTACCTAAATATTATCTGCTTTGAAATTATTGTCTGCAAAATTTACGAAATTATTATTGTTAATATCTTTTAATAATTAACGACACTTAAAAACTGTCGGCAAACATATTGTATCCAGATCAGACGCCGCGTTATGTAAGTACAGTGATCCTCCATACAACGGCCCTACGAACAACGACTCCCTCCTTACAATAATGCTTGTCGCCGTTCCCCAAAGAAGACATATAGGATATGTCATGAGTCGATGTTTAAGACAAGCTGATCTCAAACGAGTCTAGAATTGAAATGTTATGAAGCGAGCCTTGGCGAGCTTAATAACTTTTCTATTCTAGACGAGTTTGAGATCAACTTGTCTTAAACATCGACGAGTGACAGATCCTTTTTCTCACATTACCAACGATTTAAGGTGGTTCGCGGGTCAGCTTATTCTGTGTCAGAATTCTTTGAAACCTTGATTACATTGAAACATACCATATGGAGAGTGAAAAATCGTAAAAATAAAAAAAAATTACAGTGCCGTTTTTTTCTGACAGGACCTTTTGTCGAAAAAAGCTCCTTTCTTAATAAACAGAAATATTTTCTTTATAAAATGATATAACTCAATAATTTCTGTACATTCAAGTAAACAGTACATAGACTATAAGATATTGGGCAAACAAAAGTATTTCATGACATATTTTCTGGAAATATCAATAATTTAAAAATGTCAAATTCTGAAAAAGTCAAATTATAAAAAATCTAGCTGTTTAACATACACTAATTTTACTCTTATTAGATAGATATAACTGAATTCTACTATTCACAAAAATTTAATGAAAATCTACAGTAGAATTTACATTTTATACATGATTTCCTGAAATTCTGACAAAATGTTTACACAAAACGAGTAACCTGCCTTGAGTTCAACTTTTAATGCCGTCAGCTCTAAATAATACCATAGGTCAAACCTGTAATAAGGAACCATTGAATACGGTAGCCTGATGATATTTAAAGGCAGGTGACTGCTTAATGCATAACAAAAGTAATGCATAAAAGCTCCTTTAGGATTTATCTTTTAGCATTACTTTTGACCTGTGTTAAGCTGCCATCTGCCATATAGGCTATAAATCCTCACAAAGTTTAGTTGTCACTTGACTATACTTGCATCTGATATTATTCATTATTACGCGACTAAACATAGCCTGTCCTTTAATCACTGCGTTATGGATTGACTAGTCAATAAAATCGGACAATTTATTAAAAAAAAAGTTTTGAAGCGAGTGGGAATCGAACCTAGAAACTTTGGATTGTTAGTCAATCACCGTACCAACTGCGCTAACACAGAAGACACTGAAGCAGATCAAACAGTTCTTTATGTAAAGTTTCTACTATAAGCACTTGCCGCAAAGATCAGGGGAAAGTCATCAGCATTTCCGGAACTCGAGATGCGGGCCGTCCGCTGTCGAACCACCTTCAGTCCACAAAAGGTAAAATTTTGACTAAATTCAAACTTGTTTTTAAATTTTAACTACGCAGCATCAACGTTCAACCAAAAAGGCCCCTCCATTCCAAATATCAGCTTCCTAATAAAAATATTTCATGTAGTATCAGTGCATTACAACACTTACCCTAAAACTTTTTCCATGAGTACTCAGCCGAAAAACTTAAGTCCACAAAAGGTGAAATTTTGACTAAATTCAAACTTATTGTTTAAATTTTAACTACGCAACATCAATGTTCAACCCAGGCACGGATTTACCGGGGGGGGGGGGGGGTGGGCACAGGGGGCACGTGCCCCCCCCCCCCCCCCCCCCCCCCCAGCTGAGCCGACGTTTTTCTTTTTTAACTTACTCTTTTTAACTTCTGAGACACCATTAAGCTGTACGGTTCTACTGTATTGGCGTGTGCCCCTTTTTTGGCCCCTAAATTTTACTGTCTGGACACTGCGGGGTGCTTACTTTATTTAGATAACATCATAGCCCTGGGGCACACGTTTGGTAGCTGGAATACACCATTACACTGGTTTTAATCATGTCTGCTAAACGCTTTGTTTTACAGCTATTTCAACCTTGTAAGCGTTTTAGTGATTCGGATCACATTTTAACAGGTGCATCATATTCCCCTGGCAGGAGGAGTTTGGTTACTATGGAAATGAAAGTCTGGTTAAGTTCTTATAAGGAAAAATACAGATCACGCACTGTTACTGTCACCAAGTTGGCAAGAATAGATTCATTCCAAGACTGCGACCATCGCATCGTTTACACTGGTTACAGAAAGATGAGAAAAGACAGAACTGTACTTAACAGTTTACCCCATAGCATGCCTTTAGTTGACAGGTGACTACTTAGAGCAGATTGAAAAGTAAAGCAGAATGTGCATTCAGGCACATTCTGCTTTATTTCCAGCCTACTTTAAATGACCATCTACAAATATACTAGGCTATAAACCCCTACTATATATTTTTCTTACGGTAAATATTCGTGACTGTCTAAATAAGAAATAATTTTTTCAGTGGATGTATAAATTAGAGGCGTATGTATGGGGTAATCCTTCAGAAGTCCTCGATCAGGGTCTACACTGTCTGTCATCATATAAAGTATTGTAAACATCGTTTCTTAGTGGTCACTGGAATTGTTCATTTGATGTTTTAACTCTTTCCTCCCTGAAACTTCAAATGGACAATCCCAGTTTCCATTTAAGTATAGTCTATTTCTGACCTTTAAGGGTTGTTTTTGTCAATATTTTGCGTTATGACAAACAGTGAAGACCCAGATTAGAGGGCTCCGTAAGGAGCCCTCTGATCTGGGTCTTCATTGTTAGCATATAGGACAAGTGTACTTTTCACATGTAGGCTATACTGTTTGATAAGGGCGTCTAAATGCGGGACTAGGTTTCAAAGGGTTAAGGGAGAATGATTTAAGTTTGAATTAACTATAAGTAAACTGCAGTGTACTAGTGGCCAGAACTCTTGTCCTGTACGAGCAATGCTGACCCAGACCAGAGGGTTCGTAAATTAGCCCTCTTATCACGATCTGCACTGAAACAGTGCATAAAGAGTTTCTGGGGTCTGCACTGTGTGTAATTTTGTAATAAATTGAATATGTTAACGGTTGAGTAGTGACTGGAAAACTTTTTCTGTACAAACAGTGAATATCCAGGTCAGAGGGCTCCTAAACGCTCTGGTTCTGCATTGTTGACATTTTGTAATAAATTGTATAAAACAACCTTAAATAAAGTAAAACATGGACGAGTCTTAATTGGAATTGTCAATGTAATGTTTGTGGGGAGAGTTAGTTTCAAGGTGCACTATGTCATTTTGTGATATATTGTAAAAGTAGAACCTTGAATTTAATCGTAAATAAGAGGGCATTGAAGGCATTGATACCGGCGCTCACCTGTTGTAATGAAGCCTGATAGGTATACCTTTGAGTTTCACCCATAATCGCAGTTAAAAAGCTTAATCTAAACCCATCCCAATTTGTAAACAATGTTGGAATACAACATACATTTTAGTATAATCGAGTACATCAAGGGCCGATAAACTGCACATTCAGTGTACATGTTGTCACAATTTTATCAACTTCCCCATGAGCTATGCCCAATGACAGGGACAGTTTATACTATGAATATTAAACATGTAGTATCATTATCCATGAACCACTTTTGGGGTTTCATAAAGGATATTTACATCATTCATTTGAAGTAAACTTTCTTCTAAGAATATTCTCAGAATGCCACCAGAACGCACCATTTTATTGTTAATGTCAAAAGATTTCACCGTATAATGTACTGTTCTCAGCGCTGGTTTTGTCAAGTATCGTTAAGAAAAGTTGCATCTTCTTTCTGTCTTATGAAACCACTTTTGGGATTTCATAAAAGATATTTATATTGTTCTTTTGAAGTAAACTTTCTTCTATGAATGTTCTCAGATGCCACCAGAATGCACCGTTCTAAGGTTAATTTAAAAAAAATCACAGTATTATGTACTGTTTTCAGTGCTGGTTTTGTCAAGTATCGTTAAAATGTTCATCTTCTTTCCGTCTTTTGAAACCACTTTTAGGGTTTAATTAAGGATATTTAAACCATTCTTTTGAAGTAAGCTTTCTTCTAGGAATGTGCTCAGAATGCCACCAGAATGCACCATTTTATTGTTAATTTCAAAAAATGTCGCTGTATTATTTACTGTTTGCAGTGCTTGTTTTGTCAAGTATCGTTAAAAAATTGCATCTTTCTGTCTTATGACACCATTTTTGGGATTTCATAAAGGACATTTATATCATTCTTTTAAAGTAAACTTTCTTCGAAGAATGTTCTCAAATGCCACCAGAATGAACCATTTTAATGTTAATTTCAAAACAAAATTTCGGGGGATATTTATATCATTCTTTTAAAGTAAACTGTCTTCGAAGAATGTTCTCAAAAGCCACCAGAATGCACCATTTTAATGTTAATTTAAAAAAAAATGTCGGAGGAGGCCCCCCGAACCCCCCGGAACCCCCCTCTCCTATGGGAGGGGTTCAACCCCTCCCATACCCTGCCATGCTGTGCCCCCCACCCACTGAAATCTTTCTGGATCCGGCCCAGGACTATACACTATATAATATAGTATCCCTGTCCCTTAAAGGTGTGTTATATATGTACCGTTTGCAGCAGGTTTTGTCATGTGTCGTTTAAAAATCTTTAAAGGTGGACTGTAGTGGAATTGGAGTTGTACATGTGATGATTCAGTGGAGAATGATTTCAGTTGGAATATGCTAACAGTATACTTGTGACGAGTACACTTGACAGGAGAGATATTAATTTAAGTTTGTTGGAGCAGAATTCTGTTCTGTTTTGATTGATGAAAATCGTTGCATGATCATGGTTGAACGTTTTCTGAGAATAAATTTTTTCCCTCTTGATGACGATTGTAACTTCTTTCTGTCTTATAATACCACTTTTGTGGTGTTTGGATATTTGCATCATTCTATTGATGTAAACTTTCTTCTTAGAATGCCCCCAGAATGTATCTTTTTGGTGTTAATTAAAAAAATGTCCGACCCTAAATTATAGTTTTCTGAGAATTGATTTTTCTTCTTCTTAAGTTTACGTTTAAATCTTCTTTCTGTCTTATGAAACCACTTATTCTGGTGTTTGATAGGGATGTTTATATCATTCTAGAATGCCCTCAGCATGCACCATTTTGATGTTAATTTCAAAAAAATTCAGGGGGAGGCCCCCCGTACCCCCTAATGGGAGGGGTTCCATCCCTCCCCTACCCTCCCCAAGTGTGCCCCCACTCAGAAATTTCTGGATCCGGCCCTGCAACTCACAGGGCACCTCCATTCCAAGTATCAGCTTCTTATGCAATTCTTTCATGAAGTATTAGTGCATTACAACACTTACACCAAAACTTTAACCATGAAAAACCAACGCCGACGCCGACGCCGGGGTGATTCCATAAGCCCCCTCCCCATTCTCCGAATAGGCGAGCTAAAAACTGTTCTTGCATATGAGCCAAACTTAATTCGGTTTGCGACATTGTTGTCATTAATCACCCAGTACAAAACCTTTACTTGATAAGTGAATTAAAATTTAGCACTCTCTTCAATTGTCAACTGCAACGACTCTCTGCAAAAAGTTCAGAAAGTATCAGCAGAATTTTGTTAGCAATTCTGACTATTTATTTCAGTCTGGGTGGTAAACAGTTTGGAACCTTATCAGACACTGGGTTGCTATACCAGATGTCTGATATGACTCCAGACTGTCTGCATTTGAAATAATAGGTTTAGCTTAAACGCGTTTATTAGGAAAGTATAAGGTTTTCTCCACTGTACTTATACATGTACCTTTTGTTTATAAATACCCTACAACTTTCATTTCGATATTCTATTATATTCAAATCAAAAGGGAGAGGTTGAACATAGAATAGATGCAGAGAAACCGAGTGTTTGTCTATAATATATAACTGGATTAACATAGATACCGGTATGCATTTTTAACGCTTTTAATGTATCCATCCTCTTAAGAAAATAGTCCCTATCAATACAGCCATGAAGATGAACCATAAGATACATTGCCCTCCACTGAAGAAAAATAGTTTCAATGAATACTGTCATAAACATGTATGAAAAGAAATAGTTTCTATATTCTAGCAGATAGTAGTATAAAGCAGACTGAAAGTAAAGTAGAATGCACCTTTAGGTGCATTCTGATTTACTTTCAACCTGCTTTAAGTGATCAAGTGTCTTCAAAACTAGAAAAAAAGTATGGGGTAATGTGTTGATACTCTCGTTGATGCTACATTGGACATATTGGCTGGATTTATACTATGAGAAATACCGTTACAACCCTTTCACTGTATAGCAATTCTACTATACTAGAACATAGACATATATAGACATAGACATAGATTATTCGTAACTTATACATTAAGTATCTCGTTACATATTCCCATATACCCCATATTCAACAGGTCTAATCTAATTTAATCTAAGCTAATCTATTTTGTGCTCTAATAGAGTTGTATACGCGCAGGTCGGATGTCGGATTGCGACTGTCGGACCTCGACTTTCAAGCAGGGCCCGTCTCAAAGAGGTTTTGAAAGCCTAAAACCTTCATTGTTGCGGCAATCAATACCTATCCATATTTACGTTACATTATAGCTGTTGAATTTTAAAACATCAAATGGAGTTAAAGCATATCGTTAGAACTCTTCTCGTTGGACGTCTTTTCTCATGGCAAATAATCAGGATAGAAAGATGAAGAAACGCAAGAGTTTAAGCAGACACCATTTTATAGCATGCTAAAGGTCAAGCTCATGGACGATATGTAACGGTATTCTCCCTGAACCCTATATAATACATGTTATAAACTGTTCCGACAATAAATAAATATTGATTTGATTTGATTTGATTTGATTTTAATGTTATGCAAAATTCAAACTTGTGAATTTTACTTCTACTTGTTACTCCGGAACAATCAATAATGAGTATGACTCATATAGGTACTGTCAGCTAGGGTAGTCCATTAAAGTGCAAAATGTCAACACCATAGACCCGTAGGGTGTTCAGTTACCTCTGTTTGCTGTTTATGTTAGCAGTTTTTGCCCCGTGTGCAGCATGCAGAGTACAGTAGAGAAAACGTTTTATTTCCAAATAACCGCGTTTACGCTTAAACTATTATTTTAAATTGCAAACAGTTTGGAGCCAGATCAGACGCCGGTGTAATGAAATATTGTGACCCCCGTAATAGAGTGACCCCCCGGTCGAAATATTTCAGAAAAAAGTGACTTTTGGCCGAAATAGAGTGACCCACTCTTGAAATATTTTGACTCTAGGGGGTCACTTCATTTCAGGTATGACATGAAATAAAGTGACCCCCCATAATATTATGACCCCCCTTCGAAATTTTAGGAAATGTTAATCCCTTGTCGTAATATAATGCCCCCCCCCCCCACTGAAATATGTACCCCCCCAACGATCAAACCCGCTACCCTCCCACCCCAAGTTGATACCGACATTATGTACATATATGCACTTTCAAGTAAGTCCTTGATAAAGTTTATCTATAGTTTACCCTTACATCACTGAAAACTCAAATGGACAATTCTAGTTTTCAATTAAGTCTAGTCCATTTTTGACGTTTTAGGGTTGGTTTTTACAATATATGTTTACGTAACAAACAGAGAAGACCCTGATCAGGCTCTTTATTACATGTCACCTTAAAATAATCGAGCGTTTCCGCATGTGTCTTCCCAGTATAATACAAGAGTCAATATCAGCCACCTTGTATCAGCCACTTTGTATTTTTCTCCAACCTCGTTTTCGATTTACCGTGATGTCAATTACGTACATGTACAAGTTCCGCGCTATTCTTTGTGACATACAAAAATTCTTGTTCTGCCTTAAATAATTAATGATTCTGGATATAATATGATTTAAACAACTATTAGCTGTTATGACTGATCTGCTGCAAATGACAACAAGAGCGGTATACGGCCCTAAATCGCTCACCTGGAATGACTAATGTAAATGAAATATCTTGGAACGCTGAGAAATTATGTATATGAGTATATGCCAAGAGCAATGTTTTGAACAAAAGAGATCATTTTTTAAAACATTTTAGTAAAATTAGCGAGAATGTGAGAATATCCGGTCTTTTGAAGCCGTTAGCTCGTATTCTTCGGCATTTGTTGCAGTGTAACCTAGCCTTTCATCTCCGTTTTTAAACGGCCGTTAACTTTTTCATTCATAAAACCTTAGTTTTCAATCGAGTCTATTTCATTTTTTACTATACGAGTTTGATTTTACAAGTAAGTGCAATTGACAAACGGTGCAGACCCAGATTAGACGGCAACTTTAGGAGCCCTGTGATATGCGTCTACCCTGTTTGCACAGTACAAGTCTTTTCTCTACTGAAGTATTCTCGTCGCTGAAAACACATGTGTAGTATCACATGACGATGATTGAATATGCAAGTTAGATTTCTAAATATAATTATGTTGAAGTAAAGCTAATTCATGGCGAGTGCTTCGTTGAAAGATGAAGCTATCGTGACACAGTCAATAAAGTTCTATATAACGTTCTTCTTTCAGTGTTGATGAAACTTAAAGAAATCGCAATGCATTGAAATGAAGAGATGTTTATACCTTACAAATAGAAATAAATGTTCATTTTAGTTCGGAACAGTTTTTAAATCTTATTAGATCTGGTCCTAAAATATCTAAAATGACCACCAATTACGGTAACCCTGTAAGTGTCATATTCTACAACTCTAAGACAGGCAAACAGTTTGGATCTATATAAGAAATATGCACTTATGTAGAAAATTGCACTTAGAGGGTTAGTTTTGACCTTTTTGCCGAAACGTATTTAACATTTTACCACCATAAGCATCTACAGTCGTTTTTGCAAAAGGTGTGGAGCTAGATCGGTCGCTTAGTAGTCTGTCGTCTGTTCAGTATACGGTATACATTTGTTTCATAGGTACTGAGGGAACAGTCAAATCATTGACCCGAGGTAGCAGGGAAGACCTCGAGAACTGTTACCCGAGGCCAACGGCCGAGGGCAACATTTCTCAAGGTCTTCCCTGCTACAGATCGATTATTATTGTTTCTTATTGACTGAAAATGATTGACACTTTGGGCGTGTTCACCTGAAACTAGCGAGTCCAGTAGAGTTCATCATATGACGTAAAATGGCGCTCAATTCTGAATGCGCACGCATCTTTCAGCAGAACGACAAACCCTTCAGACGAGTAAGTAATGGGTCAAATGACGGCCTAAAACAAAATGGGAACCACGCCAACCTGGACCAAAAATGGCAATTTTATGATTATAATGTCGAACAATGAACCCCTAGGCTAACTGTTCATTAAAACACTCTTATTATACATGCGTAAATTATACGGTATTTTAGCTACTACTATTGGAATTTTGTGTTGTCATTTTCGGACGACATTTTGAAACTCGACTAACCCTGCGCAGGGACTGGGTTAGCCTAGAGTTCGGTTCAGAGGTCATTGTTGTTGGTTCGTCCATCGCTCAGTGAAGATGACCATGACTTCTTCATCTATGTAGTTGACTGGTTTCTGTGTGTCAATAAAAAGAGTTCGGTTCAGAGGTCATATGACGAGTACGAACGCGGTTTGTTCACCTGTAACCTGAGGAACTCGGGTCGATTCGAGGATCTCAGGTGAACACGCTCTTTGTTTGGTTTTCCAAATTACGTCATAATGATATGACGTCATTTATTTTTGTAACGTCATAATTTGTTTTAAAACAAAAGAAGACGTTAGATCTGCAAGCGGTTTATCGATTTTATTCGGAGTTACTCTTAATACTAGATCTAGAACTATATAGCCTTTTAAGGGGATTTTTAGGGAGAGAAAAAAAAGACCCGATCAACCCCGTTTTAGACTGACGATGTATTGGAGACGAAAGCGTTCAAGCTTTTAAGATAAGTGTCCTGTAGGAATTGAAAGGGTATTATTATCATAAATGCTTGAAAAAAAATAACAATGCTGGCATCTTTAAAACTATGCTACTCTGTCAAGTGCGACAATACTGGTGCTTACAAATAGTCTGGATCCAGATTTGAGGCCGATAAACTCGGCGTTGTTTCAATATTAAAACTGTTTGAAGCTCACACGGAGGGAGGGTGTTCCTCTATGCGCATATGGACCGAGAGGTGACAATACGACGATAATAATACGACAGTACGACCGTTTAACTACGACGTGATAACGCGACAGTACGACAGTTATAATTCGACAGTAAGACGGGTGATATAACGCTACAATACAACGGTGATAATGCTGTAAATATGCGGTAATTTAATGTTTACGCATCTCAACTCCTACTCGAGTTCTTTTGCACGATGATCATGTTATTATTTCTTAAAATGATACTAAACAGACACACGTTTGTATAGGGGGTCACTTTATTACGGGGGGTCACTTTATTTCATGAGCGGTCACTTTATTTCACGTAAGGGGGTCATACTATTTCGACCGGGGGGTCGAAATATTTCGACCGGGGTATTTCGACCAGGGGGTCGAAATATTTCGCCCGGGGGGGTCACTCTATTACGGGGGACACAATATTTCATTACACCGGCTCCAAATGTTTTGCCATTCAGGTTAAAACTGGTAGTCAGAATTGTTAAAAAAGTGTCATTTTCTATATTCCATTGCAATGCGTTTGCGATTGAACGGACTAATAACGTTTTCTCCAAGGTATGGCAGACCGGTAGCCAACATGAAGCAATAGGAATTTACTTCCTTATCTATCTATTTTTTACTTTGATTTCCATTTTCTTCAAAATGCCTCAGAATTAACGTATGTATGATCGAAACAATCCAGCTATAGAAAGTAATTTCTTTTCAAATTAGGTGCGGGCGTTTCGGAAGGATACCGTTACATGTCTCCACGCATATTACATTTCTTAACCTTTAGCCTGTTGTAAAATAATGTCTGCATAAACGCCTGCGTTTATTCATCTTTCTATCCTGATTATGTGCAATGAGAGTCGAGGTCCAACGAGAAGAGTTCTAACGATATGCTTTAACTCCATTTAATGTTTTAAAATTCAACAGCTATAATGAAACGAACAAATATGGATAGGTATTGATTGCCGCAACAATGAAGGTTTTAGGCTTTCAAAACTTCTTTGAGACGGACCCTGCTTGAAAGTCGAGTTCAGACAGTCGCAGTCCGACATCCGACCTGCGCGTCGGATAGGGCGGGAATCCAATGCGCATGCCTGGCTTAGCTTCCGACGACGGTCTACAGCGAAATCTACCATCCATCGCAACCAATTTCACTGCCAATGAAATGTAAAAGCCCGCCTAACAAACTCACTGTTCTGATACAATGGAGAAGACGTTATTCTTTCCCGCTGTAATCGCAAAAAATACCCCGCAAACATAATGCAGTAAAATGTAAAAAATCCAAATTCTGGTTAATCTGAGTGGCAAACACCTTTGAGTCTGATCACCAGCGTCTGATCTGTCTCCAAACTGTTCCCTTTGGACATAATAAGTTTAGCGTAAACGCGTTTAATGGGAAAAGAATAAGTTTTTCTCAACTGTACCGTCTGTCATGATTTTATTCATAAGCTCTGACCTGGCAGTTATCACTTTCCGTCAACTTTCGCTGGTACCATCGGAAGTTTCCGTTTACTTTATTTGTAGATCAATGAAAACTTCAGGAAATATAGTTCAGTCGATAATGAAAAGCCGCTGTGTCGCAATAGCTTAGTGGATAGTGTCATTGATATACAAAAGTAACACTGAGTGTTTTACATAACGTGATGTTGCTATAAGCACTTTCTATCCAATTTCCTTAGGCAAGTTTCGCTGTACTTAATTTTATATAATTGCATGAATGCCTTGGTTTGTATGTGTCTATTATAAATAAAAAAAAGTTTAAAAAACACACTAAGAAATATTCTTGCATAAAACGGCATTCCCAGGGGTGCATTAACGAGTACATATTTACATTAATCCTATCTCTTTCCATTGTAAAAATCGGTGTTCATTTCATATAGACACTCAAACCTTAGAAGGCGGAGCTTAGGGTTAAGTCGCTGCGCATTAATCTTCACTACTATGCAATTAGAAATCCACGTTGTATTTGACCTAGATTGAATCTAGTTTATTTCCGCATCTTTTTTTCAACACTAAATACCAATATATATAGATTTTATATTCATATTGATATAAATTATTTACACTCATTGTGAAAAAAATGCAGTAGGAAGCGCTCCGAAACTTTGTCCGTCTGCTACCATTTTTTATACCCCCCGCAAACAATTGTTTGGCGCCCAATGTAACCGGGTGTTCTTTATAAAGAAACACCCGCGCCGACCCGGGTTTGAACCCGGGTCGCCAGGTTCGCAGTCATGCATTCTACCACGTCGCCATAAAAGCGCAATTGTACAGTAAGGCCGTTCAAGTCATGATAAACCTACACGCTGTGACATACTCCACCCGACAACATGAAACTTGTGCACAGTGCGTCGATGCTCCAGAGGGGCCCTGCACTTAATGGGAAGAAGAAGAGACCCTTTACAGAATAATCACTGAAATTACTGGTAAACAGCGCTAATGATAGAAAAAATTTACAAAACACTAGTAATCCTCAGCTCCTGGCCGGTTCCAACTTAGGCTCCGAGATTTGGCTCCAAAACCATAAATACCCCGTATGGTGCCTCTCAGCTTCGGATTTCTCTATGGTCCGCGCCCGTTAAGAATATGGTATTAGCGTTCACACTTGACGATTGCTTGCACCGTTGCATGAATTAAAAACCCGATTGAGGATAAGAAAACGTACTTGGATGTACTTAAAAGTATTTTTCCCTAGTAAAAACCTGAAGTGAATTTGAGAACTATATTATCCGCGCAGTATAGATCTAGCTATGTTATTTGATTACAGGGGACGGAGTTAACTTCGTTAAAGCTGTTCTTTCAAGTTTATTTCTTGGACGTACTTTTCCCCTTTTCAACAACATTTCTCCTTTAAAAACTGAAAGTCTGAATTGTTTTCATAACAAATATAAAGATAAAATAATGTAAATATAAGAAATGAACAGATTTTGTTCGGTGTTCAAGCGAAATGAACGACAGAAAATTATCGGCAAATTTACCATGAATCGCGTCTTAATTACACGTGTATTAACAAGGCGATTCACGTGCACACGTGTCGTTAATGACCGGTTATAATTATGTTTGTTCCGGGGCCCAGTATAAACAATAACAATGACGGTTTGAACAGCGTTCTGGCCAAACCTCAGCCTACACTGCCAGTGCAAAGATGCTGGTGAATGCATTGTAATTGATGATACAAAAATAATTACCGTGCTCCAAATAAACGGTCATCAAAAACAGGCGAGATGCGAAAGGTTTTTACAGTAATGTAATTATGACCCTAAGTACAATAGTTAGCAAACGGTGAAGACTCCTGAGGCAGCATTCTGGTCAGGATCTAAACTGTTTCCTATTCGGTTTGCACCTTTTGAACTCATTACTATTTGATAAAAGCCAACACCAATGATAAATGGCATTACGCCTTGGCATACATGTCTGATTTGTTTCTAAATCTGTTTCAAAAAATAGACAATGGAGAAGATTTGTTTTCTTTCCCGTTTAAACGTAACTATCAAGCAAACACAGTGTATTAAAGGTAGAAAATGACAGACTTTTTGACAATTACGTCCAATCATTTTTATCTGAGTGAAAAACAGTATTGGGTCTGATCTTGGTTATCCGGCGTCTGATCTGGTTCTTAATTGTTTGCAATGTAAAACAATAATCAAATTTAGTTTTAGCGTTAACGAGTTTATTGGGAAAGAACGTCTTCTCCATAGTATACAGTAAAACCAAACTGCTACAAACACTCTTGAAATGTAGAACTAAATAATTCTGTTGTTTAAGACAGGTGACATTATTAGGCAGGATGAATATAAAACAGAAAGCATCATATAAGTAAAACACATTAATCAAAGTAAGTTTTGATTTATTGATAAAATGTCAAGTTGACTAATTAATAAAAGCGATAAAACAAACAAATTGAACCCCATTGCTCGAATATGAACTATGTCTACATTGTACCGTAATTGTGCACATACATATTTCTAAAATGCCGAACTTTCGACGGCAGCAACTTGCGATCATAGATGACATGAAATTGACACAACATCTGCGCTATTATGACAACCTTTATGTCGCAGTTCGCGGCCGTAAACCCAAATCAATCAATTTTGAAATCGACAAAATTGGCCATCTGACACTCCAATTGGTCTACGACCAGGTAGTTCATTTCAGTAAAATATCTATGACACCGACTATTTGCATACGTTGCCTACAGTTAGGCGAAACCTCTCCTTCAATAACCACTGAAACTTCAAATTTACAATTAAAAATCCAAATTAAATTGTGTTCTGTTTAAAGTTTACACTGATGCATAGAAACATGATTCCTCGTGTGCAGACCTTTAGGGGGTGTTCTGTTCAAAGTTTACACAAGTCAAGATTGAATGAATCATGCCCCAATAGGTAAAAAATTCCCCTCAACAGGTGTTTTCCAGGTGAGCGATTTAGGGCCGCATTACCCTCTTGTTTCTGGTTTATTATATTGGATTGTATTGTAAGGTTGATATGATAATGTAAATGCTTGAAATTTGTGTCTGCGTCTAAATTCTAGGCGATTTTCGATCAACCAGCTTCGTACGTTTCAACGTCCACTCGTAGGATGTTGCTGTTGTAATTTGAATCCTTTCTTTTGAGCTTCTGCAGCAGCTGCTCATACTCACAGTATGTAAACTCCGGTGTATACCTTCCGGAAGCTGCGATCAGCGAGTCGACAAAATGTCGCGAAATAAGCCACACTCAATCGAAGCCGGTAAGATTTACCTTTATTTTACAGCCCTGTGTATACAAACAATTGTAATATATGGTCCAGTACACTTGCATGATCAATTATTTTCAGTTCACCAAATATCTTCCGAATCTGAAGCAAGATCTCTCTGAAATAAGCTTCTGATCACTGGCACCGCTTACCGTCGCGCCGTGGAAGCGTGATTTAAAACTGTTCCAGTGACACCTATAGTAAATTTCTGCCATCACATTATTAAATTTCACTCGCAGCGAGAATATATTAATGCACCCGAGGTGTCTGTTATTGAAACATAAACAGAAAAACACAAAATAATGTGTTTTCTACAAACTGAAATGGTGTATGACTAGCTGCTTGTTTATAAAAATTCACTGTATAACCAGCCGTGATTTCACTGTATGTTAGCTGCGATTAAGATATTATGCCCTAGATTACCTTAGACGTTTTGGATGTCAAAGTTTCATTTTAATCCGATATTGTATGCATACCTGAGATGTCATTATATGAACGAGACCTTAGCAATACAGTTACATACCTGAAACAAACACCACTGGTCCCACAACAGGTGGTCGCATATATCTTAATTAGTCTATGTTTGGCGTTTGTATCCCATTAATAAGAATATATATGATGAAAGTTGATAAAAAAAGAACTTGTATCACTTTACGTAATACTTTGGCCCGGACCTTCAAGCATGAATAAAGATTTAGGTAAGGCCTGCGTAATGAGATTGTGTATACTAGATACTACCGTCAGTACTTTGGGACGGACAGTAATTTTCCATAAAACCGACTGGTGCCCAGTGTCCTACACAACAAATAACCGCACGCAGGTAACTAATCGTTTACAAGATGGCGGCATACATTTTCGAGGGGGTTCCGGGGGCATGGTCCCCCGGGAAATTTTTGAGTTCTACAACACTGGATACGCATTTAAGGAGGATCTGGGGAGACATTTGTATGAAGAATTAATGAAATGAAACGCTTAAAAAAAACTTTCATTTTGCAACGGATGATGTCTGCATCTTTTCTTAAACCCCCCCCCCCACGTCAATTAGCATCTCATAGGGTCTGATACTGTAAGTTTTTCATTAACAAACTCGCTACTTGGAATTTTCTTGTCGAGACAAGTTGATCGAGCACACTATAGAGGCCCGTAGGAAGACCCAGTAACTATACCAATTTAGGGAACGCACTCTTACTAGGGGTTGATTCCTAGATGGCCTCTGGTTTGTTCTGAGGGCGTTTCGCGCGTTCAAGCAGGGATCATATATAACATGTTATATATGGTCCCTGGTTCAAGACAGGTAAAAATCTGGCATAAATCTATGTAAAAGTCGGCTAAAAATAACATACATTTTCTGTTCCAGGGGCCCGTTTCATAAAGCTTCGTACGACAAAAACGATCGTAAGTCAGAACTTTAAGACATATTGTACATTTAATTTCTCAATCTAATCCTGTCTTGTGATATCTCTTTGGGATCGTCTTGAAAAGACGATTCAAAAGAGAAGTCACAATAAAGGATTAGATGGAGAAATAAATATAAATCGTGACTTTAATAATCTGACTTACGACAACATTTGTCGTACGAAGTTTTATGAAACGGGCCCCAGGTTAATACAATGTAATTATTGGCAGGTCGTCTTCCATTAATCTCTAACACCTACCCACTCCGAAGTTATTTCATTTTTATGTTACTTTTAAATTGTTCCAAATATGAGGATAGTGTGCTCACAGTAGCATTGTTTTGCATAAAGGCAGCTATACATGGACGTGCGGTAAGGAGTGGCTAGACCAATGAATAAGGTACACTTTCTTACTAGGGGATCCGGGGGCATGCTCCCCGGGGAAATTTTATTCCTAGATAGTCTCTAGATGCGTTCTGAGGTCTTTTCCCGCGTTTGATACAGACAAAATACTAACATGATTCTATTTAAAAACAATTGGGGTTCACCCATAACCCCCCTAGACGTCTATTTTATTGCTTTTTCTGCATTTATAGCCTTTTTTATTTTTTGGACTTATGAAAAAAGTGTAGGCACGTGCCTGCTTGCCTAAAAGGAAGCTACGCCAATGCCCACCACCTACTCAATCGGGTGGTGAGGTTGTGATACTTAAATCAAACTCATGTACAGAGCCTGTCATGACAACGGTGTCTGGTCTGTACAATGTTGCAATGTAAAAAGGCTCATGTTGTCATGACACGTCTCTTATATTTTTTAAAAATCATATGAAAAAAATATTGTTTTGGACAAAGTAGGACTATAGGACTATTTCAACACGTTTCTATAAGTCCAAAACGTACGCCCTGATAAGAGAACTGTTGAAATCGTCTCTGTTTGCTAATACTCTTGTATCTTCAGACCACTGTATAGTCTTCCATGAGCTGAGAATTCCAGTAGGGAGACCTAAACAGGTCAAACGTGAGGTGAAAAAATACAAGAAGGCAGACTGGGACACATTCAAGTCTGCACTCTCTGATCACTATAAGGATCATTTTTGAAGGGCTCCCTGACATTGACCCTAACCTTCTATGGACGAGCTTCAAACAAAAACTCAACTCGTGCTCAGACAAGTTCATCCCTACTGGAATCATAAAGTCTAGAGGGGACATTCCCTGGCTCTCTAAACACATCCACAAAAGAGATAAACTCTACCAGAGGTGTAAGGAAACCAGGGTACCCCCCTTCACAGTAAACTAAGACAGAGGCTGTGCACTCTCAGGGCACTCATCCAAAAGGAACTTAGAAAAAGTTATTGGGACTACATGTACCTAGAATCTGTTATCCTCCCAAATGATTCTGAAAAACGCAACTCAAAGAAATTCTACTCTTTCGTAAAACACATAAAGTCTGACAACCACGCTAGTGCTCCATTGTCTTTTGAGGGTATGACCTACACATAGCCAGTCGATAAAGCCCGTGTGTTAAACAATCAATTTCAATATATCTTTTCTAAACCAAAGCCTTGTAGCCTAAAGCAACTATGTCAACTTAATCTATCTAAAACCTCTAGCCACTCTGAAAAGCCTTATATGAACGAAGTACTTATTACTCAAAATGGTGTACAAAAACTGCTTGATAACCTTAGCCCACACAATGCATCTGGGCCTGACCAAATATCACCTAGAATTCTGAAAGAACTTAGTTTTGAAATTGCTCCTTTTCTCACAAAGATTTTTAATTCCTCTCTGCGCACAGGTATTGTTCCTGATGACTGGAAGACAACGGTAGTTGCCCCGGCATACAAAAAGGGCCCCAAGTGCAAGCCTAGTAACTATAGGCCTATATCGCTGACTTGCATCTCATCCAAACTCATGGAACATGTCCTAGTGTCAAATATCATGACTTTTCTCGACTCAGAAAATCTTCTCACACCTTTCCAACATGGGTTTAGATCAAAACACAGTTGTGAGACCCAACTACTCTCTTTCACTCAAGAAATTTATGACAATCTCCACTCTGGCAAGCAGTCTGATCTTATAAGCATGGACTTTAGTAAAGCTTTTGATAAAGTCGACCACAACCTCCTAATTTATAAACTCAGTCAACTTGGTATAAACTCTCATGTTATTTCCTGGATTCACTCTTTTCTTAACAACAGTAGTTGTTGAAGGCTCACATTCAGACTCTGTCCCAGTTCCCTCTGGCGTTCCTCAAGGCTCAGTCATCGGACCTTGCTTATTTCTATGCTACATAAATGATTTACCGAATTCTGTTAAAAGTAGGGTACGCCTGTTTGCTGATGATACTATAGTCTACCTTACCATCAACTCTGACACTGACTCACACCTACTACAAGACGACTTATCTAGACTTGAATCCTGGGCACAGACTTGGTCTATAGAATTTAATGCCGACAAATGTGAAGTAATTAGGGTCTCCAAAAAGAAAAAGGTCTCCAGATTTCCATATATACTTCATAACCAGGAACTAAAAGAAACTAAGAATGCAAAATACCTTGGAATCACACTTAGCAACGACTTTACTTTCAATACACACATATATAGAAAACATAGCATCTAAAGCAAACAGCACCATACGCTTCATAAAAAGAAACATCAAGTCCAACAATAAATCTATTAAGGAAACTGCTTATAAAACTTATGTTCTTCCACAACTTGAATATTGTAGCACTGTATGGCATCCCTGGCAAAGGTCTTTAACCTGTGAACTTGAACGTGTCCAGAGATCTGCAGCCAGATATGTTATGAACGACTTCTCTTACTACTCTAGTGTAACCTCCATGCTTAACTCTCTTAACTGGCCAACTCTTGAAGAAAGAAGATATAAAGCCTCTGTCATCATGCTGTATAAGATTGCAAACGGAGCTGTCATTGTTGATCACAAACACCTTAACCCCTCTAGAAACTTCAACTACCTGCTACCATTTTCAAGGACACAGTATCATGCCAACTCATTTTCCCCACGCACTATTAGACTCTGGAACCAGTTGCCGTACTCCATCCAGGCCAGTGACAGCTTAGAAAGCTTCACTACGCGCCTCAGTACTTACAGTCAGTAATCATGCACTTTGTTTTTAACCATTTTAACCTATTTTTAGCCTAATCTGTATCATCATTATAATTTTTTTTATCTTTTAATAACTGTCCCTGACCTCCCTGTCATGATCAGCAATTGATCGTTGGGAGTATCACGTAGACGTAGACGTACATAAATCGGAGGTTATGAGGAGTAAAGGGTTTAAGGGGTTTGAATGTATCAATGTCAATAGAAAATTGGGATTCGAAAAACGGTACTTATTAAACCAAGATATTGTGTCTGACCACCGTCTAAACATTTGACAATCGTCAGAATAATCTGTTTTGTAATGTATAAAGAGCATATTGAAGAATAGTCGTTGCCTTCATTTGATAAATTCACATATATAACAATTTAACACTACGAACTTGTTTCGTAACGGATTCAGTGATCTCAGCTAGTCATACAGTTTTTCCATTATAAATCGCAGCTATTTATACAGTCGTATTGCAGCTGGTCATACAGTAAATGAAATTAGGTCAGATTTATTTGTAACGAAGTTTTCGTGTAAAATTCACATTTTCCCACGGAATATTATACTTTTCAGGTAGGTATTTCATTCATTTTGCCATTTCTATCATGTGAGGTGCGGAAATGCTTCAGTTGACAGAATTTATGATACTTTTTGAAGCACCTGTTCGTTTTTCTCTTGATACGCAGCGATGATCAATCAAAGATTTAACGTTTATTTATCATATAATTGTAGGAAGAGCTATGTGGAATATTTTTAAACTGTATCACCATCGTAGATTGTGTATTTAATATAAGCTAGCGTGTTCTGTTATGGCAAACTTACTTGTCAAAGTGGTCGGAGTCAATCTGTCAGATAAACTATCGGTAAATATCTCGCTTCGCTGATCGCAGCTTCCGGACGGAATACACCGGAGTTTACATACTGTGATACTGCATACACATTGTTCGTCGTGTCAGCCACCTACGCACCCAAATGTTCTTTCTCTATTGCTGTTGACGACTTCTTCAAGTTACTGTCTGTATTTTACGATCATCGATATCCTCTTCCTCTTCAAGCTCCATTATGGCACTATCTCTCTGGAGCTTTTGTCACCTGGAACTGCTGTTTCTCAATGAAAAATGACGGTGATGCTAATACATTGTACCTGTTTCCTGAGATAACTAAATTCTGACCAAAAGCTTTCGGTTTATATACTACCTTTGTCCGTCCGTATATGACCAATTCACGACAAGTTCACGACCAATTCACGACCCAAGTACGACCATATCGATCTGGTCGGGTCGCAATCGGTAGAAGTCGGGTTGGTCGAGCTGGACGAGTAGTCCTCGCGTAGAGATCGTGTATGGATCGGAATAGTCGAGTAAGGGTCGGTATACTTGTCGGGTAGAAGTCGTGAAAGAGTCGTGAATGATTGTATTGGGGTCGAGTACGATCGTGTGCTATCGTGTAGCTATCGAGAAGAGGTCGTATACAAGCCGTTCTCGGGCAGTTGGTCGGCTAGTTTGGGCGATCGGCGCGGTCTACTGATCGGCAGTGTGCACGCAGCATTAAGTAGATCTAACTAGTGTGTAATTTGGAGCATTGTCTTTTATTTCACCAGACAAAAGTTTGGTATTTCTTTAATGACTTAACTTAGCTTAAGAAAACAACAACCTTGCAGCTAATCACATACCAAATGTGAACTTAGTCTAACGTAGAAAAGGAATTGGATTAACCGACGCGGTGACGTCATACATAACTAGAGGCAAAACAACATTTCAATTCGAAAATGGGTGATGCTAATACATTGTACCTGTTTACTGAGATAACTAAATTCTGACCAAAAGCTTTCGGTTTATATACTACCTTTGTCCGTCCGTATATGACCAATTCACGACAAGTTCACGACCAATTCACGACCCAAGTACGACCATATCGATCTGGTCGGGTCGCAATCGGTAGAAGTCGGGTTGGTCGAGCTGGACGAGTAGTCCTCGCGTAGAGATCGTGTATGGATCGGAATAGTCGAGTAAGGGTCGGTATACTTGTCGGGTAGAAGTCGTGAAAGAGTCGTGAATGATCGTATTGGGGTCGAGTACGATCGTGTGCTATCGTGTAGCTATCGAGAAGAGGTCGTATACAAGCCGTTCTCGGGCAGTTGGTCGGCTAGTTTGGGCGATCGGCGCGGTCTACTGATCGGCAGTGTGCACGCAGCATTAAGTAGATCTAACTAGTGTGTAATTTGGAGCATTGTCTTTTATTTCACCAGACAAAAGTTTGGTATTTTTTTAATGACTTAACTTAGCTTAAGAAAACAACAACCTTGCAGCTAATCACATACCAAATGTGAACTTAGTCTAACGTAGAAAAGGAATTGGATTAACCGACGCGGTGACGTCATACATAACTAGAGGCAAAACAACATTTCAATTCGAAAATGGGTTGACAGTTACACTGTTGTGTCGATGATAAGGCCAACTCTGTTATCGCTAAATCAAGTGTCTTCTTGAAGAAGCTTTGTGCATTACTTGCTTGCTGCATTTAGTGACAGTTATATGAGAAACAATTACATGAATGGCCAGTCATATGAGGCGCTCCCTCTCTACAACCACACCCAATGGGAGACAACAAGTATGTGCGTATTCGGAGGGAGTCGTTTTGGGGAGGGAAATAAGCTTACTTTTGCAAACAGCTTGAATCCAGATCAGACGCCGCGTAACGCGACGTCTGATCTGGATCCAAGCTGTTTGTCACTGGACATTAAGGTTTTTTCTATAAAGTGTCCAATACGTGACTTTGAGAAAAACAGCAGACGACAATTTTAAACAGATATTGCAGCAGTAAAAGCGTTTGAAATAATTGTCCTGTTAAGGGAACTGCAGCAATCGTCGTTGTGAAGAGGGAGACGTGGTCGGGAGGGCCGTTGTAGGGAGGGAACACTGTATAGGCTACCCTACACGTAGTGGTCGGTTAATACGGGTTCGACTGAATTGGCAGATGTTACATTCACCATTGATGTAGATATTTTATAAGACGAAAACCTGTCCGGATTCATTTCACATTGCAGCCAAATGTAAGCCTGTAAACAATGACGATACCGATACTAAAGTGCGTGTCTTCAATTCACCTCAATTACAACTGTTGAATTCTGACAAATTGTGACAAATCTATACAGGAAATAATTTGATAGAGACCTTCTCTATCCTTGAAGTGTCATCTTTAAAACCGAAAATGCCACTTTTAAGACACCTACAGTCGAACTAGGAGATATCGAACTCGCTTAACTCAAATGTTATGGTCATTCTACAGTCGAATTTCATGATTTCTACCCTCGCTTACATGTAAGTCGAAAATACCCTGAGTTCAAAGTTAAAATATGGCTAAGCCACGTGTTAACGTCGACATACGAATATGCTCGACTTAAGAGAAGTCGAGATTTCGAGGTTTGACCGTATTTCGTTGCCAGACTTTAAAATGCCAACGTGATATTTAAGGTGCCACTAAAACTGTTGCTGTTGAACCTCTAACAGTGGAGAAAACACAGTCTTTACAAATAAACGCGTTAACGCTAAAATTGTTATTTCCAATGCAATTAATTTGGAGCCAGATCAGATGTCGGGTTACCCGGCGTCTGATAATGCTCCAAACTGTTTGCCATTCAGTTTCAAATAGATAGACATTTCAAAATGTTGACATCTTTCTACATTTATGTGCATTGCATTTGTGTTTCGATTGAATTTAAACGGGAAAGAATAACGTCTTCTCCAATGTACCTGACATTGGAGTGTTTGCTTAACCCTTCACCCTCAATGGTGCCTTAAAGCGCGTTTGCAAACAGTTGGGGTCCTGATCACACGCCGCGTTACACGGCGTCTGATCAGGTCCCAAACTGTTTGACACTCTCATCGATATTTATTAAGTCATACATCATAAAATTCTAACTTTGAAACGTGTCTTAGAGACAACAATACTGAAGCAGACGACATTAAAGCAGTGAAGGGATGAACATTTCCCCAATAATTGGAGCATGAAAAGGTTAACCCTTTCACTACCACGCCCGAGAACACAAACATTTGCCGACAGTCTGGATCCAAATAACACGCGACATTGAGCGGCATCTGATCTAGATTCAAATGATAGTACATCCATATCAATACCCCTTAAAGACATTACTTGACCACGCTATGTACCCGGATAATCCTGACAGGCTCGAGCGACCCTAACTCGGCTCAAACATGGCTGAAGTTTTTACATGGCTCCTTTTGTTTTTTAATAAATTCGCTATTGAAAGGTCCGCTTCGGTTGTATTATCTGTCGCTATCGACCAAGTATGTCTTTAATTCCAACGATCCATTGTAACAGATACCCATCTTTGTGTTTTAAGCTTGAATGTTGAGGAACAAGGCCAAACATTCGATCAAAATATTTATAAAAAATCCTTTAAAATACTTACAGATTTTATTTGCCCATGCTATTTTGTAGTTTGGAAGCAAAACGACAATACTTTGTATACTTGCTGAAACTGTGTTTTTATTTCAATGCGTCTTGTCACAATGCTCGTTTCTATGTGCAGAATGCAAGAAAGTGGATAAAAACCTAATCGTCTAATAGATAAAAACCTAACCCGGCATCATACTAAGTGGATAAAAACCAAACTTAATCGTTAAGCTCCAATGATAAACACCTAACCGACTAATATTTTATAGTTATGAATGCGTACACGTATTCAAAGAATAGAGTCGAGCTTACTATTGGTGCAAATTTACCATACATTGATAGCAATAGTAAATGGCCTCAAGTGATTTTTTTTTACTAAATTGAGATGGTAGAACGTTAACAACAGACTGCTGTTACAAAATAACTACCGTATCTGTATGAGGGTTAAATCATTATTTTGCATTTCTGTACATTAGATCTATAGTTTTTTAGTCAGAGTTATGCTATATCCTTGAATGTGTATTTTTTGCTTTTCAATCCAAGATATTACAATTCTTTGAAAACTTCAAATTTCATACAATTTTGCACTCTTCCACCCCCATTCCGCTGAATATCTTTTTTAACGATAGTTCTTGTTATTTACGGATAGGAATTCAAGGATATTATGCATTCTGTGTCGAATTTAAATCAATAATCGAGTTAGAGTAATCAGTAGCGTGTAAGGGTACTTGAAAAATGGTAATAGGTTGTAGGTTCGATCCCCGTTAGGATTTATTTCTTTTTTATTACATTTGTTTTTCAAACAATTGGTTTACTTGAATTGTTCAACATAAAGATCTGTAATGCAAAATGTTCCATAGATAACATTAAAGGTACACTTTGTAAACTATTGAAAGTTTTAAATGTATGTAAAATGAACCCGATGTGGTCTCTCACTGCTTTGATAACAAAATTATGCCTTAACTCATTTATCACTGAAACTTTTAATGGTCTCTTCTGGTTTCCAATTAATTCTAGTCAATGTATGACAACTAAACGATGTGAAACAGTGTATCCCTGATAAAAGGGCTCCTTCATTTGTATGGGACAGGCGCATAGACACACACTTCGTGAATGACTACGCTACATACATCAGATCCAAGGGGATTTTCAATCCATTCTGCTTCTCCTTCTTGCAGACTCGTATACATCAACTAATAAAAATAATAATAATAAAGCCTCCACTGGGTATCGAACTCATTGCCATACATGTACTTAGTAAAACACTCCTGTGCTGTCTTGACCACGGTGACATATAGGTATCAAATTTTATTCTAAATATTAACTTATTTTTCAACAATGACCTACCCGTAAAACGTTTCGGAAACAATCGATATCGACCGAAGCTATATATATATAGCGTGTTTAGCCAGCGTATACTTATTTAAATTTTTACAGGTTAAAAAACACAACAATATATATTTAGATAAATAGCCTAATGTACACTCGTCAAAGCAAAATTAGATATGGATTGTACATAAAACGGGTTTAAAAGAAACTTTGATCAGGCTCTACCCATAGAAACAGCAAGAATAATTAAATGCTTATATATTGCATAGTTCCCACGAGTTATCTCATTTAAACGCACACACTGTTCATGAGTGCGCGCATGCATACGAGTGCATGAGGGCGTGTTTAATTAGATAACGAGTTGAGCCACTGCAATATATCGTCTATTTAAAAAGCTAACATCAGTTACACCCCATCACAAAGGTGTGAAACCCTAATGCCTATATAATAATAAGGACGGCGAAACGGCTTAAAGCGACTCGCAACCGGATGGTGTTCTTGTCAAAATAAAATAAAATACTCAAATAAAAGCAAATGTGTGGCATTTTTTGGCTTTTGACATTAAAAAAATATGATCAGTCCAAAAAACGTCTCAAGAATCGTCACCGAATCTTAGTTTTTTAGATATTTTCCATCGTTTTTCCATAGCGTTAGCTAACGGTATAGTTGTTGTTGTTGCTTCTCTACACGGGATCAGACATAAACCCGAGCATTTTTTAACAGAATTTATTATCCTAAACTAAATTTTACCCATTTATATAAGCATTTGACATATATTTACAAATTACTATTTTTAATGCTTGATCCGGTTGCGAGCCTCTTTAATGTCTAATATATAAATTAACCGTTGGCGAAACGACCGTCACCAAAAGTACTCCAGTTTAATTCAGATGCCGTACACGTTAGTATGGGCGGAGTTTCACAACGACTGTGCTAAACATGCATTTATACCTTTACAAGTTTGCAAACAGTTCGGACCCAGATCAGTCACCAGGCAAATTACCTGGCGGCTGATCAGGCTCCAAACTGTTAGCAAATAGGACAAAAGTAACTCTTCAATACTTTACACAAACTCAAATGATTTTAGTATTGCTTTTCGTCCGCATTGAACTGCGCGCACTCATTTACAGTATGCAGTTTAATCCCGATATCTGTTAGGTGCTTATCCAATTAATGTTCGCATTTATCCAGTAAGGTTTCAAATATTCGTCAGGAATTATCCGTAAATGCATACCAATCTCTGTATCAGGACATATTACATTTTAACTTTGATACTGTTACACATTGTCATATAGATGTTCATTGAATTAATATCGCTATAAAGTAACGCATTATTCCATTTTAAGGTACTTTAAAACACTCGGAAACATAACAATGTTCATTTTGAACATTTTTTTCGTGTGCATTTTCTTGAATTCGGCCAACATACAGTGATTGTCGAACGAAATATTTTGTACACAGACCGTGTTACCAATACACGATACTATGGCTATTAAAGTTTTACGCTTACTCTCCATACACATATAAAACCATAATAAAAACAAAGACAAATAATGACATACTTTTTACCGTCTTCCGCCATATTGATATCGGGTTAGGGTCGCTCGATCCTGTTAGGATTATCCGGGTACATAGCGTGTTGACCTACAATGTAGCTTGGGTGCTTTCACCTAGTCGGTTAAATCTTGTGCAACCATGCCCCGAACGGTAATCTTCTCTGTGCAAAGAATCAATGAACCGTCTCATGTGAGGTCCGTACCTTTTATTTGATAGTTTTGTTAGTAAAATCCATTGAGTGTGAGTATGTCAGGGCCTCTATAGAAAACTTGAGATTGCTGACATTGGCTGTGCATACTTTTCTCATGCTTTACAGTTACTTTCACACCTAGTGAGAACAAAGGGGTGGGGAATCAATAAATTGACATGTGTAATGTTCTTTTAACTAAATTGCATAAACCTCGAAATTCCATCAATGAAAATTAACGAAACAATTAGTGTCCATAAGGTTTGACCTGGTAGTTTATGAATATTCCGTCTTTTACCGTGAGTTATTTTTATCTTTTAGAAACAACTACATAAAGTAAATAAGCAATTCAACGATGACTCGAATATGATCGATTATATTATGTTATAAAGGTAACTACAGTCGGAAATGGCTAAATGGTTATGTTCCTGTGCTACCAACGTATGGATCCCTGGTAGAGTGTGTTTGTTAATATAGGGTTAATACACCTTAACATCTGAAGAAGCTCGCGGGCTGTATTTGAAGCCCGAGGCTTTAGTCAAAGGCTCCAAGATAGCCCAAGGGCATCTGCAGATGTTAATACACGAAAAACAGGTGTATTGACACTATTCTTGCATAAAATATGTCTATTTTCCCTTCTTGTTGGATTTCACCTAACTCTGTTCTCTAATGCATTGACAGCTTACGCGCACCTAGAGAGGTCAAATTTGTTATGCTTATGTGTCTATATATCCGCGGCCTAGATACAGGGCAACATGCACCGGATTTATCAATGTCGGCCATTTTTGAAAGCGACGCGATTCGCATGTGTAATTTACGCTTGGCATTCAACAGACATCATGTTGTTTCTCGTCCTTACTTCAAGGACTTGAAAATGTTACAATATGTCTGGAAAAGAGGAGAAATTGTGTTGTTGGATATTGGAATAATGTTGAATGAGTTGGTTTGGTACAACGTGAGACGTGTATGTAGCATGCAGACCGGCCAGGTTCGGCGCAACACAGGACGTCAGAGATTTTCTCTAGAGCAGTTCTATGGAAATACAGGTACACCGATTTACAGTTTAGCATGTTTAGGGTAGGACTTTTTTATGTTACTATATTTAAGAAATAACAAATTCATATGTGTTCATTACCGTGCATTTGATCACAGTTAGGAGTGGAGATGTGGAGTCATTAGATCACGAGGCCTTTAGGCCGAGTGATCTAATTACCCACATCTTAACACAAATTAATTGATTTTCATTCTAACGTGACTTTTATTATAAAAGTACTATTTATGTATTACGCGTATGGGGCAAATGGAACAGCGGATGGAAACGCCGGGCGTGTATTTCAATATCGCGGGTTTTATATATATTTTCTCGCTATTCTTTGTCTCTATCACGTAGATTTCGAGACGTGTTAGAATTAAGACTTAACAAATATTTATTCTAACGCGACTTTAATTGTAAAATTACTTTTTATGTATTACGCGTATGGGGCAAATAGAACAGCGGATGGAAACGCCGCGCGTGCAGTTCATTATCGCGACGTAATATACGTTTCTCAGTATTCTTTGTCTATATGCCGTAGGTTTCGAGTCGTGTTAGAATTATTAATAGATATCAGACACAGGAATGGATTCTTATTAAAACATCAGCAGCCGATTACAGTTATTTACTCCATAATGTAGTCTAGCGAGATCGAGTGTAGTCGGACACAGGTACAGAGGAGAAAACGTTATTCTTTCCAGTTTAAACGAAAACGAAACGCAAAAGCAGTGCACTAAAATGGAGAAAATGAAAACTTTTTGAAAAGTCTGACTGTTTATTTTAATGTGAGTAGAAAACGGTTTGGAGCATGATCAGACACCGGATTACTCGGCGTCTGATCTTGCTCCAAACCGGCGTCTGATCTGGCTCCAAACTGTTTGCAATTGAAATAATTGTTTAACAGAATAACGTTTTTTTCCAATGTTATATTAGAGAAAACTCAACAAGTCCCTACAGCTCAGTCGTTAGAGTGCTGGAATGATACGTCAGAGATCCTGGCTTCAAAGTTATAAAACTTTTGAGTTGAGTCTGAAATCGTCCTCATGCGTTTGATTGGTCAGATTTGAGTTTTTGATGAGCAAAAACTCAAATTTGACCAATCAAATGCCTAAGAACCATATCAGAACAACGTGTTATATTCAGATTAAGACCTCTTAACAAAACTTTAATACGCAAACTTTAATCCAGACAGTTTACGTAAGTCGAATCCCTATAGCTCACGGCAGTTGAATGGTTATTGTAAAACAATATCATTTCTATATGTCTTACTGTTTTTGTGCTTGGTAACCATTTTTATGCTACAGTTGTCTAGGAATTTAGAATGATTTTGAAATTATGTTTTAATAATTTCGTAAGTTATTTAAATATTAGGAGCGTACCAAGAATACTCAGAGTCAGTTACTGAAATAGCTGAAACGGAATTTGGGTTGACATGATATTTGCCGTAATAGATTCTAAATGTGTCTGTTATATTTACTTGTAGGTTTTCAATAAAGATTTGAATTTGAATAGTCTCATTCAATCAATGCCTACATTAAAAAAACACAAAATAAACTATAAATAAGATGATAAAGCTGTCTATATGTTTAAACTGTTTATTATTTATTATCATACATGTTGGTTGTTTCAGATTCTATCCCCAGATGTCACTGGCCATCAGACTTGGATGTTGGTCTACATATTGAGAAGTCTGCAATATTAACCCTGGAGTCATCCTTTCTCCTTTACTTAGAGCAGAATGTGTTTGGTCTTTCTCCTTTACTTAGAGCAGAATGTGTTTGGTCCTTTCTCCTTTACTTAGAGCAGAATGTGTTTGGTCCTTTCTCCTTTACTTAGAGAAGAATGTGTTTGGTCTTTCTCCTTTACTTAGAGAAGAATGTGTTTGGTCCTTTCTCCTTTACTTAGAGAAGAATGTGTTTGGTCCTTTCTCCTTTACTTAGAGCAGAATGTGTTTGGTCTTTCTCCTTTACTTAGAGAAGAATGTGTTTGGTCCTTTCTCCTTTACTTAGAGCAGAATGTGTTTGGTCCTTTCTCCTTTACTTAGAGAAGAATGTGTTTGGTCCTTTCTCCTTTACTTAGAGCAGAATGTGTTTGGTCCTTTCTCCTTTACTTAGAGAAGAATGTGTTTGGTCCTTTCTCCTTTACTTAGAGAAGAATGTGTTTGGTCTTTCTCCTTTACTTAGAGAAGAATGTGTTTGGTCCTTTCTCCTTTACTTAGAGAAGAATGTGTTTGGTCCTTTCTCCTTTACTTAGAGAAGAATGTGTTTGGTCTTTCTCCTTTACTTAGAGAAGAATGTGTTTGGTCCTTTCTCCTTTACTTAGAGAAGAATGTGTTTGGTCCTTTCTCCTTTACTTAGAGCAGAATGTGTTTGGTCCTTTCTCCTTTACTTAGAGCAGAATGTGTTTGGTCTTTCTCCTTTACTTAGAGAAGAATGTGTTTGGTCCTTTCTCCTTTACTTAGAGAAGAATGTGTTTGGTCCTTTCTCCTTTACTTAGAGCAGAATGTGTTTGGTCTTTCTCCTTTACTTAGAGCAGAATGTGTTTGGTCCTTTCTCCTTTACTTAGAGAAGAATGTGTTTGGTCCTTTCTCCTTTACTTAGAGCAGAATGTGTTTGGTCCTTTCTCCTTTACTTAGAGAAGAATGTGTTTGGTCCTTTCTCCTTTACTTAGAGAAGAATGTGTTTGGTCCTTTCTCCTTTACTTAGAGCAGAATGTGTTTGGTCCTTTCTCCTTTACTTAGAGAAGAATGTGTTTGGTCCTTTCTCCTTTACTTAGAGAAGAATGTGTTTGGTCTTTCTCCTTTACTTAGAGCAGAATGTGTTTGGTCCTTTCTCCTTTACTTAGAGAAGAATGTGTTTGGTCCTTTCTCCTTTACTTAGAGCAGAATGTGTTTGGTCTTTCTCCTTTACTTAGAGAAGAATGTGTTTGGTCCTTTCTCCTTTACTTAGAGAAGAATGTGTTTGGTCCTTTCTCCTTTACTTAGAGAAGAATGTGTTTGGTCTTTCTCCATTACTTAGAGCAGAATGTGTTTGGTCTTTCTCCTTTACTTAGAGCAGAATGTGTTTGGTGCTAACTCAACACAGAACAGTGACAATAACGAGAATGAACCAGATTTGACACAACAAAGTTTTATTCATGATCAATTTATGTTTACACAAAGTCATCACTCGGCTGGTCTCAAAATAACAGGACAAGTCTTAGTTTTATGAGGAACAGCTTACCCAAGACATCTATTACATAATTTGGTTGCATAATTTGTTCGGATATTAACCAATATGCAGTTTTACTCCTCTTATTTTTTTCTCCACTAAGCAAAACAGTTCCACACTATGGAAGCATGAATATAAGCGCTATAAGGAGTCTAAAGCATTTTGAAAGTAAAGCAAAATGTACCATCCTGCACTTTCTACTTTACTTTCAACATGCTGTAATAAAACTCTATATAAGGGGTAAAGGGTTAAACAAACACAGTCTGACAGATCAAATTACTGTCCAAATTCAAGAGCTACAGGTAAAGGGCATGATGTTATATTATTTTCAAATATTCTAAATGTCTAATCTTTTCATTTTAAATTCCATTTCTAAAAATAAAAAATTTCCCAAATGCCGTACTTTGACTACTCAAACTTCTTAGAACATAACTATTACATTGTGCTTCAGTATATTTACTAAGCTCATTTATTAGCTCTAGTATTATCTTGAGCTATGTAATTTGCAAATTACAACATTAATATTGCACAATATCTATATAAGTATAAATTATACCAAGAACTATTGTCTATTGCAAAACCATTTCCTTTTTTTTTAAACATCAGTCATTTTCTTCCATATCACAGCTTCTTCCTTTATTTTAATGGTATATATCAGAATCATTAAACCATATGTTGTGTACTTTGCAGATTATAATAACTATTTATAACTCTAGGTGTGTGTGGGGTCATATGCAGAGAAAAACTGTTAGTGATGATTCTAAATATGCATTGTAAAGCTGGAAACCATGTGCAAACAGAACATTATGTCAACAGCATAACATGCATGTTAGAAAAGTTCATACCAGAAGTGGTAAGAATATCAAATGCATTCTTTGAAATATGGGTAATGTCAAGAGAAAATAGAATTTCGAATAAAGCAAACAGTGTTTACTGTCTTATTTGCATGAAACTACCAATGCTGTTATTGAATAGATGGTCACCTGTCAAAGTCATTAAAACATTGTGTATCTGAGACTGAACAAAATAAATTTATAGGTCGGAACCTGGCTATATATACCATTTGCATAATATCCTGGAATATATTTATATAAACTATTACGTAAAAGGAAGTACAGGATCTATCCAATCTGGGTCTATACTGTTTAAAAAATGTCAATATACAGGAGGAACGTTAACAGCAACTGGTTAAGATCGAACCATATTAAACCCCTTATTAAGATGTCCTTAATGGGAACTGACGTAACAAAACACATGAAAACAATACTGTTTAGTCAATCTGGTTTAGGAAGTATTGTAGAGGAAATAAATTAATATTTTGGAATTAAAAATGGCACTTTTTGTGTTTTAACAGGGCACCCAAACCTTAAACCTAGCGTGAGTGTATGGATCTTTACACTGGCACTTCCAATGAACCCAATTCATTTGTAAACACTCATTAAAGCATCAACAAATGACTAGTTAACTGATTCACCCATAACAATCTATACTGAAAAAGTCTAGTTTCCAACATACGAGATAAGATTCAATATAGTTGAATAAAACCTACCGTATAATTACAGTTGAGAATACATTATAATTTCCCAATAAACGCGTTTACGCTAAAACTGTTATTTCCAATGCAAACAGACAATGCAAGACAAAGGGCCAGATTGGCCAGTGTCTGACTAGGCTTCAAACTGTTTGCCACTCAGATTAATATAGATAGTCAGAAACATTCTTAAAGGTGTCATTTATTTGTATTTTAGTGCAGTTCGCTTGCATGTCATTTACGTTTTAACGGGAAAAATACGCCTTCTGCGCTGTACATATTGGTGACACTCTACGGTCTAAGCTTGAGGCACTTAGCAATGATGTACTGCAACTATAAACGATTAAAAATTTCAAATGAAAATTTTTGAATACAAGTATATTGTTTACGTAAATAGTATGACAAGGAAGGGTCAACAAGCGATATGCGACATACAGTACAACATCCATATTACGACCACTAAATTCTATTAATTATAAGGTGTTTGAGGCAGGGGACTGCTCTTTATACACCCATTCTACTGAACGGCGATTTCACTGCGCTCATGACGATCATGGCGATCCTCCAAAATCATCCAAATCGCCGTAGAAGCGCCGCCATGTGCATAATTTTGGGACTTGGGGCGTTTCCAGTACGCTTTTAGTACGCTTTAACTACGTCCTCACTGCGCTCATTACGATCCCGCCACGCTGCAGCTGCGCTTCTAGGGTGCTTTAAATGTCTCCAAGACGCTTCCACTACGATAAAGGATTTCTGACTATGCGTCCTCTACGTTTACTACGCTGCTACTGCGACCTTGCTTCGACCTAAGCGCAAGGGCTACGCTTCTGTTGCGCTTTTGGAACTTTTCTATATCAAATATGCTATTTCACTGCTTTTGCAGCAGTTGAACATCACCCTTTGAAGCAAACCGATCAAAATTGACTTTTAGACAAACAGTATCTTGTGGAGTAGAACATTGGGATTGCTCTACGTGAAGCTCATGTGCAAGTCTTGATTTGTCTTTCGTTTCTGACGGCATGGTATTTTGAATCATCGATGTGGACAGTTTTATGTGCAAACTAATAACGAAGATAAGGTAGAAATGATACATATTTATACACTGATCGGCAAGCGCGAAACGTAAATCGCCATGGTCGTAGCTCAGTTGTCGAGAGCGTAGCAGAAGCGAAGAGGAAACGTAGTCAAAGCGTCAACAGCGCAGTGAAAGCGTAGTAGAAGCGCCGTGGTTTTGTGATTGATAAATGGCCGAATCGCCGTGAAAACGCTTTGATCGTCGCACAAGCGTACAGAGCGTAGTAAGAGCGCCCAGAGCGTACATGAAACGTAGCGGAATCGCGGGCAAATATCTCGACGCTTTTAGTACGATGCGACTATGCTTGCGCTACGTCAACCACGCTACGACTACGCTGCTACTACACTCATGAATTTCTTAGTAGTGATCAAGGAGCTTCTGTTACGCTTCTACTACGATCAGTGCGTTTCTACTGCGCTGTTGACGTTCCTACTACGATTCGCGGCGATTTTTCCAAAATTTCTAAGCGTAGAGGAATCGCCGCTCAGTGGAATGGGGGTAGGAGCTTTCTGTTTAACCCTTTACCCCATAACCTGATTCTAGTTTTGAAGACAGGCGACCACTTAAAGCAGGTTAAAAGTAAAGCAGAATGTGCCCTAAGGCACATTCTGCTTTACTTTCAGCCTGCTTTAAGCTATTATCTGCTAGAATTTAGACTTTTTTTCTTATGGTTCTTTTTTAACACTGTATAAATTGGAACTTTTTTCTTCAGTGGATGAATAAATCAAATGTGCTAAAAGACGCTTATATGAGGGAAAGGGTTAACTGTCAACTTGGTTTAAGCTGTCACCTGTCTTTTATACAATCATTTAGCCTGAGCTATACAGGTCGTATATTAGAGAGGTTTTACTGTATTCGAAAATGTACTGAATTTAAACAAATGTTCTGTTGAGTTTATTCGTTATCAATAAACACTGTACATCAGGGGCCCGTTTCATAAAACTGCGTACGACAAATCTTGTCGTAGATCTAAGTTAAATTATAAAAGTCTCGATTATTATTTATTTATTGTACATGTAACAAGACAGGATTTGATAGAGAAATCAGAAATTGAATGTATTGTAAAGTTTTAACTTATGGCCGTTTTTGTCGTGCGATGTTTTATGAAACGGGCCCCTAAAATGTACAATTGTTCTACTTGGACCCTCTGATCAGGGTCTGCATTTTTTGGTCATTTTGCAGTACTATTATTACTACCAATCCTTAACCAACAATTACTTACAATTACTGTTGAGGTATATCTTATTCTTTCCAAAGAAATATGTTCGTTCTTAAACGATCAAATTCAATTAAAAGCATTTTTTAGCCAGTTCAGATACCAGGTGATCCGGTATCTGGTCAGCAAATACATATTATGTGTCAGGATTAAACAAAACATGCAATTTTCTCCACTGTGTTAAACTGCATTTGCGTATAGTTAATTCAAAAAAGGTAACAAATTACATATTCATCGTAAAACAACACTTTACACCTCTTGTTTGACACTTTTTTTAAAAAGACTATTTCTTAAGTTAAAAATCTACTTAAAATACACAGAATGTCAATTTGAGAAATAAAACAGACGAGAATTGTTTAAAATTGATGACGTCATAACAGTGAAGGGATAGAGAAACATATATTTGGTCTATGCAAGCTGAAAGAAATATATTGCCTCTGTATTTGTCGGATGCGATTAATTTAATTGTAAGTGGACAAAGGCCATGTCTGCAATATTTATGTCATAATACCCAACTAACCCGAACTTGTCTAACAATGTTAGCATCACATACTTCCTTTTAAAGGAGACAAAGGACACACATGTTATAAGATACACAGTAAGATCGAGATGTTTTGTGAAACCATTTGCCTTAAACGAACGGGATGAGATAAATGTTAAATCAGACACGTCTATAATTGTAATGGACTACAATTCTAGTTTTTGATCTTTTTGAAATATATGTTGCAAACAAACAAATAGTGCTGATCCTAATCAAGGTAGTCCGATCTAGGTAATTAATAGTAGCATGTTCACCGCTGAGGACGGATATACCTTTCGCTAGGGTACAATGTCATATACACATGCGTCTCTACTCGAATAACTAAATTGAATGTTAATTGTTCACTCGTGTTAAAAACCAATCGTCACCCCATGTCAGCAAACACACGTACCAACGGAATGTTCCCGCTACACTTTAGATAATATTGACTGACAAGTCAGACTATACTGTCAATTTTCAACTGTTGCGAAACAGATTCGTCGCCGAACTCTGTGAGCAATAAAATAAGTTGATACTCAGATTTCCATTGCTTCAAACTGATATAAAACTCACATGTACAATATAGTTACTAAAAGGTATATTCATGTTACTGTTTACTTTTAGGCATGCGGTACAGTGGAAAATACATTATTATTTCCCGTTCAAACGCAAACGAAACGAAACACATTGCAGTAAAATACTAAAAATGTCACTTTTAAGGAATTTCTGACAGTTCATTTTAATCTAAGTGGCAACAGTTTCCCGGCGTCAGATCTGGATCCAAACTGTTTGCAATGGAAATAATAATTTTACCGTAAACGCGTTTATTGGGAAAGAATAACGTCTTTTCCACTGCAATGTAGGTTTACTCGGTACCGTATGTTTAGCTCAAAACTGTTTGCTAGGGACAGTGTTAAATTGAATAAGCCTCATTTGATGGAAAGGAATCCCATGTTCACCTTCCTGTACGTTATCCAAAATGGCCTCTGACTGATTGAAAAAAGTAATCATAGAGAACGTTATAACAAATGTAAATTAGAGAGCCGGATAAAAATATCCATCAGTAGAAAGACATTAACATCTGTACCTTAGCGACTAGCATGCTCGTCTGTAACAAAAATATAATCTGTGATGTATACAAATGTCATATGACAACCTTGTAGGAGCCCTCTGGTCAGGGTCTTCACTTTTTTGTCATTTTCCAATATAGTGTTAAAATCAATCCAATATAATTAAATTTGGACCAGACTTAATTAGACTTTAGAATTATATATTAATATTTCAAGGGGGGGGGGGGGGGGAGTTAAGAAACCATATTTGTTAGCTAGGCGCTAATTATCTAGTCTACACTTTTCCTGAGTATTGAAGGACAATGTTCGCACCGTTCATTACCGTTCTTTACGCTTTTTTTGTTAATCATGAGCATAGAAGAATTTTCAAAAAGATTTTCATTCGGTTCAAATCTACCGGTATTAGAAACTTATATTGTATATTTTTACAGCGAAAGAGATATCAGGTTATACCGAAGTAGGTAATATGTAAAAAGGCAACTTTGGTTAAATGAGTATTGGCATTTTATTAAATAACATTTGGTTGTTACGAAAGAAGGTTAGGGTTTTTTTGTCATGAATTTCCTGAGGAAAGGATAGCTATTAGCCCAGTTTCTGCCTTGCCAGAAATTCAAATGGTAACTAATGAGATAAGATACGATATTTTATTTCCATGATTTAGGCCTCCAGCCCATGACATGGTAAATACAATACAAACAAGTAGTACATAATACATACAACTCACAGTGAGAAATATTGGTAAGTAGCAAATAGTATGAATCCATAGCGTCTTCATATTGAAAAAGATTAACACGTCAGCGTTTTGAATAGTAACAGCTACAGTAAAGAAAACGTTATTCTTTCCAAATATACGCGTTAATGCAAAAAATATTATTTCCAATACAAACAGTTAATAGCAAGATTAGACACCGGGTAATCCGGCGTCTGACCAGTCTCCGAACTGTTTGCCGTCCAGGTTAAAATCTACAATCAGAATTGTCAAGACGTTTTAATTTTCATTTGCAATGCATTTGCGTTTCGTTTGCGTTAAATCGGGAAAGAATAAAGTTTTCCCCACTGTAACCATAGAAAACATGTAATTACAAAGATATGAAAATATGTATACATACACTATGTAACAATGGACAATTAAAATTCGCGAGAGGGTAAACAGAATTTCGTATCGTGGCAAATACTTTTAAAAATTAAATAGGTTTTGAAGGTTTTCGAAGATTCTAGGGAAGTTCGAAGTGTGGCAGAGGTGTTTATCTAGGAGAGTACATAAGGTCATCGATGAAGTTATTGTCTTGAAAATGATGAACTTTGGTGTATTAGTGGACAATATATTTCAAATTCTTCAAGAGCGGGAAATGGATATGGAGCGATCAGAAGATGCTAAGCAGGATCCTGGGATCTCAAGACAAGGTTTTATACAGTTAAACATTGATAATAAACTGGTATGCATGTTTGGCGAAATTAAGGGGTCGAGAAAAGACCAAATGCAGTTTGCACAAAGTCTAGAGTGCTTCGGAAAGACAGTGGTTTGTGTCGGTGATAAGCTTGAACAGGAGATCGATGTGACCAATAAACAATCAGAATTCATGAAAACCCTGGCATAAAAATCCATAGACATTGACGCACGGTCTCGAAAGAATAATCTGATTTTTCGAGGTTTTCAGAAAACAAGGGAGAAAACTGCTTCGATATTATTAGACATTTTCTAGCAAACCACCTTGATTGGGACCCCAGGGATATCTATCTTTCCCGTGCGCATAGGCTAGGCAAATTCGAACCCCATAAAGAGTTCCAGCGTAGGCCCATAATAGTTAATTTTCGTGATTTTTGCGACATTGAGAGCATAAATTGCAAAATGAGCAGAGGATCCCCATTTTTCTATAGACTTTGATTGTCCGAGAGAAATCCAGGAGGCCCGATCAAAACTGTGGCCTTTGTACAAACGACTGAGAGATGAGGCTCGACAATCAGATGACAAGGTGAAAATAGTCTACCCAGCAAAGCTGATTAAGGGTGTAGGAAACACATGAGCGAAATGTTCTTGTTTTTCTGGAAGAGCTGTTATGATGAATGAGAAAATGAAAAAGATATATACGGTGGTGTCCTTTTTTTGAGCTACAGTGATTTGAAAAAGGTATGTCAAATTTGGACTTTTTTCTCTCAAATTGTACCAATTCAGAGTACAAGCTTCAGTAAAATCTTTTTCAAAACAAAACAAGCATGGTAATTTTGGTTTTCATTATTTATTTCATGAATATGGTGGTATTTTCACATATAAAAACCAAATTTAGACAAAGCATGCACCAGGTTTGAACAATATGGATCCTCGAATATCAAAAATATGCTTTTTATAGGGCATGATTTTATTAGATTTTTTATTTTATGAAAAAAACAGTAAAAAAGTTTGAAGATGAAATAGTTCTAGTATTAAAATTTTTCTTATATTCTACCAGATGAAAGCCAATGCTAAGGCAGTTCAAAATATGAAAAGAAATTGAAAGATCAGTGTTGAAAATTTTGAGTTATTTAAGTAAAAAGAGTTATCTCCCTACAAAACTTACAAAAAAGTACCTTATCGATGATATTTAGAGCTTTATAAATTTCACATTTGGTGCCTGTTTTCTCTTAGATTAGTTTTGTATGAAGAAATACTACTATAGAAGGAAATAGATAGCACAAAACCAAATTCTCATATTTGTTTCCATTTGAAATGGGTTTTATTGAAGCGGGCTGTTTGAAAAGGACAAAAAAGAGAAAGTGGGTGGGGTAAATTTTACATGGCCGTAGAGTCAAATGCTGTTCACCAAAATGTACACTTTTTCTATTTTTTCATTCATCTTAAATAGCTCTTCAATACAAAACCCTCATAGAGTGTTTTCATATACTTTGAAATTTCCCAAATTCATGAGTTTGATACACCCATAAGAACGGACGGCTAGTCAGAGATGAATTGTCCGATTGGCACAAATATACTCAATCTAGTAGGATTGCAAACATAGACACTGTTAGTTTTCACCCTGATGACCTCTTTCAAGGAAGGCAAGCACTTCAGATGGCAGCTAGTATTCCCCAAAATGTCATGTTTAGAAATGAACAGAGTGTTAAGACGCATGCAATTCAGAAAAATGTTGCATATCATGTGACTCAGCAATCTGTTGATCAGAGAATTATTGACATGCAAGGTAGTAGGCAGTACGGAATCCTGTAAGGACCGCTACTTTTTCTAATTTTCGTTTTTTGTAAAACGCCGAAAAAAGATGCGAGAATGCAACGGGGCATTCTCGCATCTTTTTTCGGTACTTTTTTTAATCGAATCCTATAGTATTCTATTGTTAAAAACGTCGAAAAAAGATGCGAGATTACAACCGTGCATTCTCGCATCTTTTTTCGGCCTTTTAAAAAAACGTCGAAAAAAGATGCGAGAATGCAAGTTGCAATCTCGCATCTTTTTCGATGCATTTGTCTACCAATCCTATAGTAATCTATGGTAGAAAACGTCGAAAAAAGATGCGAGAATGTACCCTTGCAATCTCGCATCATTTTCAGAGCCAGCAGCGACACGTGGTCTAACGTCGAAAAAAGATACGAGAACCTAACAGGACACATGCGATCTCGCACTTTTTTTCAACGTCGTCAAACTTATCCCGGGGACTTAATTTACACGGTCACACCGGTATGTCTAAAACTTTGACCAAGCCAAACCCTATCGTTATATGGTGCATGCTACGAAAAGAAATCTGCTTTATATAGTTCAGTGTCATGTAGATGCGTTATACACGCCTAAATTAATTTTTAAAATCACAAGTGTGCCTCTGCACACGATTTATAATAATAATGAATAAATGTGTGCAAGATCCATACATGTACAGAACAATTATATAATAAAATTGTTTAAAAACAAATCGATGACAACCCATGTACATGAAGTCTTACTAAGGCACTATAAAGGTTAAACTTAGGTTTTCCGCGTATAGTGCAGGATAAATGCAATTCAATAAAAAAATGCAGACAGCTTCTTTGCATTATGTTATCCGTTTTTAAAGTCATAAAAATGAACTATTAGAAATCTTTCTAAATCCTAACAGACCATACCTTAAAACAGGCTGGAATTATAACCATAAGGCACATTCTGCTTTACTTTGAATCTGCTTTAAGTAATCATATGTCTTCAAAATTAGAAACAGACTATGGGTAACGGTTCATGCAAAATTTCTATATGGTAATTTAACCCTTTACTCCACAGCCAGTTTTCTGGTTTTGAAGACAGATGACCACTTAACCCTTTACCCATTAGCCTGTTTCTAGATTTGAAAGTAGGTGACTATTTTAAAGCAGCTTGAAAGTAAAGCAGAATGTGCCCTAAGGCACATTCTGCTTTACTTTCAGTCTGCTTTAAGTTACCACCTCCTCAGTGTAATTAAGAAAATATTTCTTCTGATACATATTCATGACTGTATAGATTGGAATTATTTTTTACGTGGAGGATGCAACTGAATGCGCTAAAAGGCGTTTCTATAAGGTAAAGGGTTAAAGAAGGTTTAAAGTAAAGCAGAATGTGCCTTAATTAAGGCATATCTGTTTTACGTTCAACCCGCTTTAAACTACCATCTGCTAGAATATAGAAAATGTTTCTTATGATACATATCCATGACGGCATATTGGAACTTATTTCTTAAGTGGAGGAATAAATTAAATGTGCTAAATTGAGTATGTATGGCGTAATGGGTTATTACACATTTGACTATGTATGAAATTGAGAACAGCTGGTCATAAACTGTGTGCCGAATAGTATCAACATTGACTTTGGTGGAAACAGGTGGATTGCAGTGTCCAACGAACTATTAACTCTTTGCATGTTGGGTATTGGTTGAGTGTCATACAGTTTAATATATCCTGATGGGACACTGCATTACGCGGCGTCTCATCAGGAACCAAATTGTTTGCAAAGGTTATCAAAATTTCACAGCTAGCATGCTAAGAGTTAATTCTATAGATGTTTCATAAACATCATATGGCAAAACTTGGTCAATCAGACTTATTTTTAAATCTAAATATGATAAGCAATGCATTCAACCCTAGCAACGAGTGTACTCGTCATTTACAAACAGCAAACATGTGAAAAGAAACTTTGTCCTATGCAAACAATGTAGACTCTAATCAAAGGGCTCCTTAAGATCTGCACTGTTTGTCATTTTGAATATATTGTAAAATCAAATACAGTATAATGAAAGCTTTTCTATTACGATCACTAAAATGAGTGTGTTTATGGTGTTTAATGTAGGTGGCTGCTTCAAGCAAGATGAACGTAAAACAGAAAGCTCACTTCAATTCAATGTTTTATTTCCTCAATACAACAGATGTGTTTAACATTAATATAATCAACACAAACATAGCAAATAGCAGTACTCATGAGATATGCTAATCTTGTATGGCAAATCAATATTTACAACATAAAGGTACAGTACTCCCTCTCCTTAGCAACACCCGTGTAAAAGTATATTAAGAGCCACGTTGTTGTTTAATGCAGGACACACGCAATGAAGAAAGCTCATTCAGGGGCTTTCTGTATTGCGCGTTTCCCTCATTAGGCTGGCACCTGTCTTAAACGGTCAGAGTCGGCAATGTTTAAGTGTTGTTAAAGATAGGTTCTACTGTATAGTGTAAATATAACATGTGCCTTCTTCTTCATACTTCGGCTAATGCAGGATACACGCAATGAAGAAAGCTTCTTCAAAGGATTTCTGCATTGCGTGTTTCCCTCATTAGACGAACACCAAGTCGAAACAGAGATGTTTTATTGTGGTACAAATCGATCAGACTTAATTTGAAAATTGAATTTCTCATTGCAAGTTTCTGGGGCGTTTGAGTTAACTTTTATCTAACCCAGCTGAGCCTTGAACCTTGCATGAGCAGTTAATGAGGTTTTTGATGTTGATTTATATATATTATATTATTGTAAATTAAATAAATGAATAATGACTGTGTATACGCGTCATTTACCAACAGTTTACCTATGAAAAGTACACCTGTTGTTTGCTTGCAGTGAAGACCCAGATCTGAGGGCTCCTAGAGGAGTCCTCTGTTAAAAACCTGCACCGTTTATGGATACGATCACACACATCAAAATTGCCTAACATATTTAACCCTGTCGACGAATGTAGTCGTTATTTACTAACATGGTACCTTTGAAAAGTACCCCTGTCGACGAATGTACATAGTCGTTTTTGATTAACATGGTTCCTTTGAAAAGGACACTTGTCGTATGCTTACAGTGAATACCTAGATCTGAGGACTCCTAGGAGTACTCCGATCAGGATCTGTAACGTTTATGGACACGATATCACATATCGTAATTGTTTAATACACTCATCCATATCGACGTATATACTCGTCGTTCATTAACAGTGTACCTATACAAAGTACACTTGTCGTATGCTAACAGTGAGTACCCTGGTGTGAGGGCTCCTCGAGGAGTCTTCAGATCAGGCTCTGCACCGTTTAGGGATACGATCACATATCATAATTGTTTAACAAATTCTACCCTAACGACGAGTATAGTCGATATTTGAAAATACACTTGTCGTATGCTCACAGTGAATACCTAGATATAAAGGCGTCTTTCGGAGTCCTCTGATCAGGATTTGCACCTTCTATGGATACGTTTGAAACGTACACGTCCGATGACATTAAAGTGCAACTAAAACACGTTTTTTACAGTTTGTATAAGACAAAGGTTTGTAGTGCTTTCTCACTGAAGATGAAAAAATCATGTACTAAATTTTTAGCAGCATTTATTCAACCTGAGCAGCGACTTACTAACATATATAACCTGCAGAGTTACTTGCATTTCATTGTTGAACATGCATCTGCTTAAACGACATGAAGGGAACTATGGGGCTTATTAGTAGAACAAATGGTCATGCATAGGTTAATCGCCAATTATTTTACCCCCCAGATAATCAAGGCATTATTTCCTGTGGATATTCTGTTACAAATGCAAGATTATACTTTCAACCTGGTTTAAGTGATCACCTTTTCTTCAATACAAGAAGTATACCATGGAGTAAAGGGTTTGAAGTATCTTTGGTATATTCCTTCCCGTTTGTTATGAAATTTCATTGATCTAGATCTTTGCTATTTGTTAAATCGTCGTTTTGTTTGGGCTTTATATTGCCTCTACCTATTCAATATTCATGTATAGATAACAAATCTTGAATTCTCATAATGACACTTATGCATTATCATTTTCAGCTTAATCTTTAAAATTCTTCAGAGTAGTCCCTGTGGAGAGCTCCTACAGGAACTGTCTTTTCAGGGTCCACTCTGTTTGCTAAGGTTTAAAAGAAATACTGATTTGTAATTGTGTTCCTTCGTGTTGTATATATGTTAATTTTGTTTGTGGACCATATTGAAAATTGGTTTGTTTGTTCGATACCAAATATGTAATCCACATGAAATAAAGTCGTTATTATTATTATACTAAGATCAAATTGGAGAAACGTTGGATGTCGTTCTTTGTCCATAGACTGCCACCGTATACGGTATCAGATTGCACTATATGCTGCCTGTTCCCATTGCATTATAGAGTATTGTCTGCAATGAAAAAATGTTTGTACTCGGAGGTTGGTTTGTTTTTGGTTTTTTTTGTTGTTTTTGTTTTGGGGACCGCGATACCTTTTGTGTTGTTGCATACTTGATTTTGAATTCATATATTAGTATACTACCCATAAACAAGGTTTGAGGGGGTATACTCGAATTAGTTGTCGGTCGGTGGTCTGTCTGCACACTCTTGTAATGTGAACTCATCCTTAAATGTTAAAATTAGTTTCATCCTGCTTTACTTGATACTTGGCATTAATGTTAAGCAGGAAAAAAAGATGTGCAAGACACAAGTTTCAGGTCTCCTTGACCTCGGCCTTTACATTTGTGACAGGTCTGTTTGCAAAATCCTGTACGCGATACTCGTCATTCAGATTCATCCTGAATCACTTCATACTTGGCATAAATGTTAATCAAGTGATGTAGATATGCATGACGTAAATTTCAGGTCACTTTAACCTCTGGCCTTCAAATTGGCGACCAGTCTGTTAGCAGAATCTTGTACGGCTTACTTCTCCTTCATGTTTTGCCAACTAAAATGATCCACAAGGGAGCTTAATAATCCACAAGAGTTACTAAGTGTTGAAAGAGTTAACTCTCAGAAAACTTTAAGCAAATCAAACTCCTGATAACATAGGCATCTGTAGTAGGTGTGCAAACATCCTGTAAAACTATAAGGCTGCAACTAGTATTAGGACAAAAAGGCATGAACAAACAGTGAAGACCTGATCGGAATGCTCCCTTGAAGGTAGTCTGATCAGGGTCTACATTGTTTGCCATTTAGTTTAAACCTTTTACATAAAGTATTGTGCGATAAAAGCAACTAGAACGGCTATCACTTAAGGTGATAAATACCCCCACTATACAGCACTCTGCAGACGTTTTCAATAATGTTTTACAATAAGGTCAAATGTGTAAGCCAAGGTCAAAATGACTTAAAAATGGTATATGACACTCTACAACTCCTGAGTAACATTTATGCCAAGTATCAAGTTGAAAGTGAAGGAGTTCAAAGTAAAAATTTTGCCTGCCAATTTTAAGACCACTTTCAAGGCCAAAGGTCAAGGTCACAGATATATGAAATTTGTGTCTTGCACATCTACTACTCCTGAGTAACATTTGTGCCAAGTATCAAGTGAATCAGGTTGAAAGTGAAGGGGGAGTACAAAGTACAAGATTTTGCCTGCCAATTTCAAGGACAACGGTCAAGGTCACAGAGACCTGAAACGTATGTCTTGCACATCTACTACACCTGAGTTATATTTATGCCAAGTATCAAATGAATCAGGTTGAAACTGAAGGAGGAGTTCAAAGTAAAAATTTTGCCTGCCAATTTTAAGACCAATTTCAAGGCCAAAGGTCAAGGTCGCAGAGATTTGAAAATTGTGTCTTGCACATCTACTACTCCCGAGTAACATTTATGCCAAGTATCAAGAGAATCAGGTTGAAAGTGAAGGAGGGGTTCAAAGTACAAGATTTAGCCTACCAATTTCAAGGCCAAAGGTCAAGGTCAATGTCACAGAGACCTGAAATTTGTGTCTTACATATCTACTACTCCTGAATAACATTTATGCCAAGTATCAAGTGAATCAGGTTGAAACTGAAGGAGGAGTTGAAAGTACAAGATTTTGCAGACAGACCGACCAACCGACAGGCTGATTCTCAATATTTACTGATAATTCGGAAAACACTAAGGACCTTTAACCATTACTCTTTAGGCATTTTAGATTTTACACATTTAATTTATCCCTCCACTGAAGAAAATAGCCCCATTTTATACAGTTATAAATGTATAGTGTAATTGGTTAAAGTCCCCTTACTTCATGATGTGGGGGGGGGGGGGGGGGGGAAAGAATACAATTATATTCTGTTGGTACACATCCAGCTTATTTTACAGAAGCTTAAAATCTGTACAAATTATTAATGATGTATTCCTCCATATCCTTCTATAATTTGTGTTTAGAAGCAATTCAAAGTAACATGAATTGATTTTAAAAATATGCTGCAAAATGACAAACAATGCAAACCCTGATTAGTGAACTAATTCAGGAGCCCTCAGAGCTGGGTCTTCACTGTTTGCACAGGACATGTCCACTCTTCCTGGGTATGCTAAATGTTAATGACAAGTATACTCATCACTAGGATTGAATGTGTTAATGCATGACAAAAATAAAGCATGAAGTTCAAAAGTAGCTTTCTGCAGTACTTTTTCTCTTGCATTAAGGAGCTACCTATCTTAACTCATTAATGCCTTGTCATTTACAAACTGTGTACTAGTGTGAATAGTACAACTGTCCTATGCAAACAGTGTATAACCAGTCAGGGCTCCTAGAGGAGTCTTCTGATCAATGTCTGCATGTTTGTCATTGTCTTATTTCTTTACTAATATATTGTTACAAGTGCCACATGCCACCCTAAATCGCTCACCTGGTACCGATGTTTACGGTCATGGTTACATCCAATTGGGAAAGTGGTTTTGGAAAAAGATTCATAAATAAAATCAATTACTATGGAACAAATGTACTTTACTTTTATAAATATTTGACACATTACCTTATAAAACTGCCTGTTTATGCCTTTACAGTTCTACATAACAAACTCCTATTTATGTTTTTACCCTGTCCTACTAAAGAGCCATATACGGTAAAATTGTGTAACTTATAACGTGTTTACCACAGGTGGCTGCTTAAAAAAGGAAACAGTAAAACAGAAAGCTGTTTTACTGTAACATTGGTGTAAGATGTGACCTGTATTTCAAGCAATCAATATTTTTATTTAAGTGGTCAAAATAGAGGTTTACTGTATACTGTATTTTATTTTTCCTATATCCTGACAGATGGTTTCAACAGGAATTTTGAAATTTAATTTCAAAACAAGTTTAGCTTCACCCATTATCCCATAAGTAGGCTTGAAATGTATTCCTCCAAAAAAATAGTTCAACTTTATACAGTCATGAACATGTAAAGTAAGAAATAGTTTCCAGATACTAGCAAATTGTAGCTGACAGTAAAGCAGAATGCGCCTTTAGACACATTCTGCATTACTTTTAGACCAATATTCACCTACATGGTATTTCCAAAGCTAGATATAGGCTATGAGTAAATGGGTTAATAACCCTTGACACAAGAATCCAACATTTGGGATCCTGATCAGGCTGATCTGGATCCAAACTGCTTGCTAATATTACTGTTTCATGAAATGTCCATTTGCAGATATTCAATTTAAAGGTCTGTTCTTCTGGATTACATACTGTAAAATCCCTCTAATATGACATTTTAACCAGTTGAAAGACAGGTGACAGTTTAAAGCATGGTGAAAGCAAAACAGAAAACTCCTAAACAGAACTGTAAATAATCCTTTTTCTTAAATAGGGCATTTACCCCAGTAGTTTTAAGGTAATTGCTTTTTTCGTTTTTTTTTATTGAGTGAAAATATTTCTTTACCCCACTGATATTAAGTTAATTGCTTAAAAAGCAACTCATGATGATTTTCTGAACTCTTTCCATTATAGATTGTTTAAGTGTTTATGACAGTTTGAAAGAAAAGCAGAATTCTCTTTGGTAGCATTCTGATTAACTTTCAATCTTCTTGAAGCAATCCCCAGCTTAATCTATGACGATTAAACTACTGCTTGGCACCTAGACACAGAACTGGATCTTCTAGTTTTTTTTTTTAATTCAATAAGGTTCGTGTTTCTTTTGAGTATTATTGGGAGGGAAAAATCGGTCTAAAACTTTGTCTAAAACTTTGTCTAAAATTTGCTTTACTGTTCAATCAGTTTCGCTACGCAACAGAATGTCTTTCAAAAGATTGTCAACAAGAGAACTACAAATTTTCTCACTATTTTTCACCACGGAAGAGGTGTAGCTAAGAAATGTATTTATTTTCGCGGACCTCACTACATCATGAAAACCGAAAGCGGAAACAGAATTTGTTATGAAAGAGTGGTTTACAATTATTCCAAGAAGAGCCAAAATAGATGGGAGCATGTGTGTCACCTGCCAGCAAGCATCAGTATAACATTCTGTTTCCATAAAAGAAATTTCATTTAAAAATCTTCATTAAAACAGAAAAAATCTCCATGAAAAGAAAATGTTGAAAAGGGGAATAACTCTCACATTATTGATACAAGTGTTATGACCCATGTGCAATACACTTCCACTTGCACTTGAAAAGCTCTTTCCATAAATGAAGTTATATCTTAAAAGCTTCAGTAGAACAAAAAGCTTGACAGACAGACAGATGGATGAACAGACAGACACCAGAAAAGTGATCCCTAAATGCTAAATGTCACCTCTGCCTACAGCAGGTGACACAAAACAAGAGGGCCATGGCCCACAAGTCGCTCACCTGAGAACATTGTACCTAAGCTGACTGGGCAAGATGTTATTGTGATATATATAGCTATAAAAATGATTTTTAAAGGTTTTCCTATATAAGTCTATATAAAACAGATAAGCCCCGGGGCAGGGCCAAGTTTGATCAAGGGGTTATAATTTGAACAATCTTGGTAGAGGACCATAAGGCAAAGCTACATGTCAAATATTAATCGTCTAGGCCATACACTTTCAGAGAAGATTTTTAAAAGTTTTCCTAAGAAAAACTGATAAGCCCCAGGGCGGGGCAATTTTTTTGGCCCCAGGGTCAAAATTTGAACAATCTTGGTAGAAGCTCATTAGGTTATGATACATACCAAATATCAAAGTTCTGGGCCTAGGGGTTTCTGAGAAAAAAGATTTTTTAAGATTTTCTTATGCATTAAAAGTTGTCTATACGGTCATGTTAGAAAATCTGGTCCCACAGCAAGGGGAATAACTCTAGCCAAAAACTTTGAACAAGATTTCGTTCCCCCTTGTCACTGATGCTTCTGACCAAGTTTGGTTGAAATCGGGTCACCAGTTTCTTAGGAGATGTTGTTTGAAAATGTGGACGGACGACGGATGCAAGATGCCGGACAAATTGCGGTCACAATAGCTCATCCTGAGCTTTGGCTCAGGTGAGCTAAAAAGGAGAAAAACAGACTGCCAGTGTTCTTATATGCAGTGCGATAAGCTGCAACAGCAGTGATAAAAGAAAGATTTTATACCAGTCTAACAATAAGAAGCAATAACGTGCACTGACCTTAGTGACCCATGACGTAATGCATACTGTCTGTTTACAGGAAGAAAGCCAAGTAATACTCAAAAGCTTATCAACAGCTCTGCTTCTAAAGGAGCTTTCAGTTTTACTTTAGCCTTGCTTTAAGCAACCATCTGCATCAAACACATAACAATGAGCATAATTCTATGGTGGTAATAGAGCAGTTTTACTGCAAATACTGCTCTCACAAACATGAACCCAATATTTGATCAGGATCCATGTCGAAGACACTCCTAAATTTCGAAATTGTATTGACAGAAGGTGTGTCCTTCAGGCATAACAATGTAGATCCAAATCACCGATGGAATATGGTATCAGATCATTTTATAGCAGCAATTATGGCAGTGGCAGACTAATGCTAACTCAAATTAAATACAGTGAGAAAGATGTTCTTTTTTCCAGTTTTAACAAAAATAAACACTCCAGTACTGGAGCATAATGTTGTACTATCATATAACAATACAATGACATCTATTGAATATGTTAATGAATTTTCATGCGAGTATTTTCTATAAGAACATGTCGATGGCTCAGCGCAAAACTAGGCTAACTCACTATTTTGGCAAAAGTGCTTTTTTAAAAAATTCTCAAGACTTATTACATTCCCCATCATCCCACAAAATATTGGGCTTATATTCCCAATATTTTCAAAATTATTGCATTTTTTATAAATTATGCTAAGTCTAAATGGTAACTTCTTCAGTGCAAAACTATGTCTAAGTGGAGTTAGCTAGAGTTTTGCTCTCAAAATTTGATAAATTGAAAAATAGTGTCAGTGCAAAAGGTGTGCTAACTTGACTTAGACATAGTTTTGCACTGAAATAATAATGAAAATGTAGTGGTTGACATCCAAAATTTGAAAGTTACAAAATTACAAGAAGAGTATCAGAGCTTAAAAAGTGAGTAAAATTTGCTCTTTTATTTGTTTGTTCTAGTTTGATACACATTTATTATTATGAAGCTTCTTGACAATAGAATAAGAACTATTTTGGGAAGGTCAAAAAGCACATGTAATTCAAAAGTGGGTGGGGTAAAATTAAAAAAACCTTTTAGCTTAATTATTAAAACTTTCTTAACAATAGCTTGAATAATGTAGATTAAGTGAAAATTATTAAATGGAGGCTATGTGATCATTGTTTGCTTATTATTAAAGGTTTTTGAAAAGTTTTAAATAAAACAGCATTGATTTTGGTTTTGTCAGTTCTGATGCGGATGATTAACCATGAAACTGAAGGTCTGAATGAAACTATATTTTACTTTCCACTTTTTGTTGAGGCATCAATTTATCATGACCGTGCCTGTATAAAATATGATTTAATTAATCCATTACCTCATAAGCTATACATATATTTAGAAGTGTTATTGAGAATTTCATATTGATACATCAGCTGAGAAATATGATATATCCACAGCACACTAAAACTATTTTGAGTTATTTTATGATGTAATAGTAGGAAATGCATTGTATTTCAATTAAAAAAAGGCATAAGGCCATAATTTTGTTTTATCTTTGTAAACTACAGCACTCGCAAGCAAAACAAAAGTGCCCATTTAACCGAAACCCCTTTTGAGAAACACGGTCAAATGCTTGGCTGCTAAAACTAGTAAAAAACTATGAAAACTCTACATAAATTTCCCAAGCAAAGTTTAGTTTCCATTAGATTCAAGTTATTAGAAGAACCAATATAAGTAAAGGTCCAAATAAATCAATGATATACTGTATCAATATTTTATCTATCGATGACATATTAAATCGAACTCAATCTCTATGAATGAATCTTCTGAAAATGAGCATTTACTAGAAAAAAAGAAAAACTTGGAGCAATGCTCTGTTTATCACAATGATTTCAAGAGTGACTTTTACAGAGGCATCAAATGATATCAGTATGAGGAAATCATCATGACAGGTCATCTGCAGACGGACACGCTCGTGACGCTGCCAATCAGTCCTGTTGCTCATACACATGGCCAATTTTTCTGGGCCTGCTGCTCTGGCTTTCGTCATTAAAACATTGATCATGATTGTTGAGGTAGGGTGTCCTGGTCTCAGTTTCCAGGTTCCAGATGACTACTCTGCTTGCTAGTAACTCTGGATGTTGATAACAGTTGCCTGCTTGTCCAATTCTAGGTGAGCTATTTTGTCAGTCACTCTTTAGGCTCCCTGGTATAGGTCATTATTGTTGATATGGTCATTTAGGTCAATGTTTAGGGCTTGTCTCAGTATCCTGGTGTAGCATCCGTAAAGCGACCTCTGAAGATCTGAGGTTAGTGTCCCAACACTCTGAACCGTACCATAAAACTGACCAAACTGTAGGAAAGAAGAAACCGTGCTATGTTTCTCTCAACACCCTTGACATCCAAACTGTCTTTATTACATGGAGGACTTTCCAGGCTATAGCTTTTACAATATTTATATTTCCTTATCTGTGGTGCTTACCCATGACCCCAGGCATTTAAAACATGTGACCTCTTTGAGTGTTCAGCCCTATATGGTAGTTAAAGAAGGGTGGTTTATCTATTTAGTAAAGCATTAGTTCTACTTTAGAGCATGCCTTCTCAATTCCAACTAGAAGAGTATGTGCTGTCATGTATTGTTTGAGAGGAGAGCAATGTCATATGCAAAATCAAGATCAATGAGCACAATCAACTTTTGGAGATCTGGAAGATGTCCTTGGTTGGATGGTCAGTTGACTGTTGAGCCTCTTTATCATGGCTTGCCAGTCTTACAGTGTAGTCTAGCACAATGACAAAGAGGTAAGGTACTAGAGTGTCCCCTGTAGCACTCCTGATGAGACTTTTCCATGGCTTGCCAGTCTTACAGTGTAGTCCAGCACAATGACAAAGAGGTAAGGTACTAGAGTGTCCCCCTGTAGCACTCCTGAAGAGACGTCAAACTCTTTAAAGTCACCATCAATGGTTACAGCCTTGGTTCAAGTGTTGGAGTACAAACATAGCCGATATCTTGACTCCCTCAATGATCTGCCTTATTGAAAGAATCTGTGCAACTGTTGTGAGTTTTGTTGAAAGCCATTCTGAGTGTTCCTCAAGTGGAGGTCTATGACAGAGTAATGCAGGACAGGTTGATTCCTCTGAAATTGTCTGGCTTGGAAAGGTGATCGCCCGATTTGGGGAATGATGTTGGACAGGGACCCCTATCTAGGATTACCACCTACCAGCAATGTTACACACATCAAGAACTAGGTCACCCGTATCACAGTTCTTTATTACCTCTGGCGGTATGTTAATTGTCAGGTCCTATCTGAGATCTTTCCCTGCTGGAGTGAGGCTTTCACTTAGCTGTATTCATTGGCTGTGAAGGGCCCATCATCAATATTGAGGACAGAAGGTACCGGTATTTCTTCCTTCTGGATCTTTCACTGTAGGATTGCCTCCAAGAAGATTGCTGAAGTGAGTTTCTCAAGTAGTTACTCTTTCTTCAGGGCTATTTTTCCCTCCTTAGATCTTTTCCTCTCAGTTCATCTCATTAATGACATTCCAGGATTCAGAATTATTTCAAATTATCATGTGCTGGTTCCACTATTCTGGATCCTTTCTCTCAGTTCTGCACTCTACAATATGTTGTGCATGTCATACAAATGCCCCTTGGCTTCCTTATAAGCTCATTCCTTTAAAGCTCATAGCAGCTCACTTTCTCTTTTAAGATTGAAAGCTTGGTTTCATTCTTTTCATTTTCTCTTGGGCATTGACAGTATCAGGATGCTTGGTGCACTAAGACACTTTTATGCATTCTTTCATAGGTACCCATGCCATCATTGCTTCTGTATTTGCCGTGATTAGGTTCTTGTAGGAGTCTGTAAGGTCTGCTAGTGCTCTGAATTGATTCTTAACTTCCAGAGTGTATTGTCTTTGCAGTTCGTGCTCTGCTGAGAATGCCTTCCTGTTCTACCTGACTGGAGGCAAGGCTTTGGTTACCCAGAGGCTGAGTTGAGCAATCATTGTAACAAAAGCCTGTGATTTATGGAACCAACACTTTTGAAGGAGCTAGGCTCTGCATTGAGAATGCTCAGTTCTGCCATTTCTTTTCACAATAATGTAAACAAGTTGTCTCCCATACAACTCCTGATGCTTGGTCTTTCAATGTCCGCCTCCTGTAGGAGCTCTCTCATTAGGGTCTGCACAGTTTGCCATTGGAAATCTTCATAATACAAACACTTCTGGTAAACTATTTGCTGCTTACCCTCTACTCAGTCTATATAAAAGTTAATGCTCACCCTCAGTCTATACAAAAAAAACTAATTAACCCATTACCCCATAAATATGTCTTTTTTCACCTTTAATTTATTCCTTCATGGAAGAAAATAATTTCAATTTATGAAGTAACGATTGTGTACTATATGAATTTCTTTATCCTAGCAGGTGATAGCTTAACGCAGGCTGAAAGTAAAGCAGAATGCGCCTTAACCCTTTGAACCCTAGTTCCGCATATAGGCGTCTTTTCAAACAGTGTACATGTGAAAAGTACACTTGTCCTGTGCAAACAGTGAAGGCCCAGATCAGAGGGCTCCGAAAGGAGCCCTCTGATCAGGGTCTTCACTGTTTGTCAGTAATGCCAAAATTGACAAAAACAACTCTTGAAAGTCAGAAATGGACTAGACAAAAATCAAAACTGGAATGGTCCATTTAAAGTTTCAGGGAGGAAAGAGTTAAGGCGCATTCTGCTTTACTTTCAACCTGCTTTAACTGGTCACCTGTTTTCAAAACTAGAAGCAGGCTATGTTATGGGTTAAAAGTCAGAGAAGGAGAAGTAATTTGAATTTATTCAGCTGGTAAGGGTTAAATCAATTTGTCAAGAATGCCAGGTGGAGGCATCTGTGTCCTCTGCTAGCATGTACAAAATTTGAATTATGACAGTTAATGCAGACCTTATTAAAGTGCTCCTTCAAGAGCTCTTCAATCTGGATCTACAAGATTTTACTTGCTATATTCAGGCTCTCCTACCTTGCTTCCTACACCGAAAAGAAAGAAATGAATTGGAAATTGTTCTTAAGCTTCAACCCTTTCAGCCTTCTACATGTTATGATTGAAGACAGTGTAGACCCATATCAGAAAGCTCCTCTGATAAGGATCTGCACTCTTTGTCATTTCAAAATCAGATTCTAGTTAATAGACCTGTGAAAATATCCAAACTGAGGTTTAAGGTTGGCAAACCATTAGCTATATAAAGGTGAAAGGGTTAACCAGTTAGCCATTTTGCCCTTTTCTCCATATTATTCTCTGTACATTATGCTCCTTATGTATTTACAAACAGCTAGTACACCGAGTCTGATCAAACAGCTGCAACAGGAGGTTTCTGATGATCAGAGTCTACGCAGTTTCCCCATCAATTGGATCTGTTTGGGGGAGTTTACCTTGCCTGCTAGGGAAAATGTCAATATACATATGAAAACGTAATTAAATAAGTTAAACTATACTCATGGATGGGTCCCTAGATTAACTGACAAGTCATTTTCAAAAAACAAAAAAAGGTTGTATTCTGCTTTTCAGTATTGGTATAGTATTTGAGTATTGCTGTAAATCTAGAAACAGTTCATTGGAGAATGTGTGACACATAAATATTCACTGAGCAAAGGACTAATCAAATCATTGTAAAGTTTACAGAAGTAGTCTATCATTAATCTGATATGAATTTATAATGACAATAATATTTTGTTCTAAGCGGTTTTTTTCATCTTTTGTCAGTTTGGTTAGAAAATATCAATAATCAGCTAAAGCCTACTTGAGTTAGTACTTATTTTACAAGTATGTAATCTTAAATATAAGTATATAAGTATATTACAGTATAGTTTTGCGCTGAGTTTTTATTTTAAAGACATTGATTTCCAGCGCAAAAGTATAGCTAACTTGACTTAGGTATAGTTTTGCGCTGAGTTTTTTTTCTAAAAATCATTGATTTTCAGCGCAAAACTATAGCTATCTCAAAAAAGTTATTAAAAACCTTAAAAAAATGGTTTTAAAAGAAAATCACTATTATCATAAGTTTAAAGACTTGGATAGGAAAATATACATATTAAAAAATAAACAAGATATCAAATAGGGGAAAAAATATACAGTTTTTTTGCTCTCCTGTAAAATTTTCTAAAATGGAGTTAGCCTAAATTTGCGCTGAGCCATCGATGTGACAGGCATCCTAAGGCCGTTGTATGTAGGAATAGGTAAATGCATTTTTAGGTACATACAGTAAAACTTCTCTATTACAACCACAAACAAGATCTATGTCATTGACTAGTGCCCCGAGGTGAAATGTATTAATTTGGACGTAAAATAAAATCATACAGCAGGTATGGTAATAATGGTACTACTTGCTGTTGTTGTGATGAAAATGTACAAAGAAACAAGCTTTTTCTAAATTAAAACTAGAGTTATGTTGAATAAACTCTTTTTGACCTCTAAATGACCTAGACCTTTGGCTGACTTGACCAAACTTGTACCGAGTTCAAGAACTTCTTGAGTTGAGTACACATGCCAAATATGAAGTCTGTATCACATGTAGTTCCGAAGTTATGGCCAATGGTAAATTCCTCCTACTTTACCTCTAAAGGACATTGACCTTTATCGGACATTACACAAATTGTACTAAGCTCAAGTGCTTCTGGAAGTGAGCATGCATACCAAATATAAAGTCTCTCTCTTATGTAGTTCAAAAGTTATGGCCATGGTTAAAGTTGTGGACAGACACGCAAACAAACAGACCAAAAACAATATGCCCTAGACTGGGCCATCCGGGGGCATAAAACATTGTGTTAATTATTAGGTGTTTGCTACTGGTGACTGCTTAAACAAGGTGACCGTAAAACAGAAAGCTCTTTGGGAAGCTTTCTGTTGTACTGTCACCTTGTTTTAAGCTGTCACCTGTCTTTTATACAATTAATTAGCCTTCTTTTAGTGGTCGTAATAGAGAGGTTTTCCTATAGATGTGGAGGAAAGTCAAACTCTCCTCAGTCTAAGCATCTTTCCTTTATCCCTCATAATAGTGTGTAATCTCTCTATTCACAAAGCAAACACTCTGATCCTCACATCCTTTGGCAGTGTCATAATACAACACTTGAACCCAGTCTCTCAAAGAGTTCTTCAATTTCCTTGGCAAGGTTTCAATCTTCTGGGTGTACCACCTGAAAAATCAGACCCTTGTTTCTCTCAACACCTGATAAATACGACACATTTTGCCCCCATCATCTCCTGGCCATAGTACAGCCACAGCTGGTCCTGTACCTTGTCCACACAATAACGATCAAAGTCCAGCCTCTCATTCTTTGCTAAGGGATGGAAAAGTCTATGATAGTCGAATGCACCGAAACCAGCATTACATTTTGGACATTTACACTGGTATGTTTCATATCGAGTCTTTAGACACTCCGACCAGAACACATAGACACATTTGGATTTCTATTGACTCTACATGCGGGACAGGTCAATTGTTCCTGTGAATACAAAATAAATAAAATAAGTCCACATTTCCAATTAAATCATTCAATGCATGTAGACCCATTACTCCATAAATATGTTTTTTACCCCTCGAAATTGTTTCTACAGCTTGAAAGTAGTCCCAACTTAGGATGTCCTGAAGATGAACATAGAAGGAATTTTCACTGTCTTAAAGATGGTAGCATTCTGCATTACTTCGGACCTGCTTTAAGTGGTCTCCTGCCTTCAGAACTAGAAACAGGCTATGGAGTAAAGTGTTATATACTTACCAACTGTGACAGTTCCGTTTATGGTATGGATACATTATTTCAGGGCTCCTGATAAGGGGACTACTTAAAACAAGAGCCGCATGCGGCCCTAAATCGCTCACCTGGTATCCATGATAACGGTCATGTAAATCGACCAGTTATGATTAAGTTTTCACTTATTCACCTCCACCCACTGGTGGCCATGTTGTTTGAGCTAGGAAGATTATTTGAAGAAAACTGGCAAAGGGTAACCCATGAATCATTATTTGTGTAAAATAATTCTTAAATCAGACCATTAGTTTCAGAGAATATTTTTTGAAAGTTTTTCTATACAGAAATATAAGGAAAACTTGTCCCACCCACTGGTGGCCATTGTTTTTTAGATAACAAAATGATTTTAAGATATCTGGTAGAGGGTCATCAATTAACCACTTGTGTAAAATTATTTTGAATTTGAATCAGTAGTTTCAGAGAAGAAGATTTTTAAAGTTTTTACTATACAGTAACATGCCCCACCCACTGGCGGCCATGTTTTTTAAGATAACAAAATGATTTTAAGAAATCTGGTAGAGGATCATCAATTGACCATTTCTGCAAAATTATTTTTAGTTTAGACCAGTAGTTTCAGAGAAGAAGATTTTGAAAGTTTTTACTATACAGTATACAGTAACATAAAGAAAACTTGCCCCACCCACTTGCGGCCATGTTTTTTTAGATAACAAAATGATTTTAAGAAATCTGGTAGAAGATCATCAATTGACCATTTGTATTAAATTATTTTTAATTTGAACCAGTAGTTTCAGAGAAGAAGATTTTTAAAGTTTTTACTATACAGTAACATAAGGAAATTTTGCCCCACCCACTGGCGGGTTTTTTTAGATATCAGAATAATTTTAAGAAATCTGGTAGAGGGTCACCCATGGATCATTTGCATAAAATTACTAGTTTTTGACAAGAATATTTTTTAAGTTATCACTATATAGCCATATAAGGAAAATCTGCCCCACCCACTGGCGGCCATGTTTTTCAAGATAGGAAAATTATTTTAAGAAATCTGATAGAGGGTCACCAATGGCACATTTGGGTAAAATTATTTTCAATTCGGACCAGTAGGTTTTGACAAGAAGATTTTTAAAGTTTTTTCAATTGGTTGCCATGGCAACCACACTTTCAATTGGATTACCTATATTTGAAGAAATCTGAGAGAGTACCCTACAAGGAACAATCCTATGAAGTTTTGATGAAATTGGCCCAGTGGTTTCCAAGAAGAAGATCTTTGAACAAAAAGTTTGACGACGGACGACGACGGACGACGGACACAGGGCGATCACAATAGCTCACCTTGGCACTTCGTGCCAGGTGAGCTAAAAAAAGATTTGTTTATGTCAACACCAAATTCTGTGGTATGACTACAGTAGTACTTGATAGACTTGTCTCTTCGAGACAATTCTAATGAGAATTAAGGAAATGGAATTTGGTGCAGATCGAGGAGAAAAAATTGGAAATGGTTATTGTAATTCCTTTTATTTAACCAATTGCTCCATAAATACACATTTACATTTACCTTATATTCTTGTATCTCGGCCATCCAGATGTCATCTGCAACTCCAGCAATTTCTATATTTTAGTTCTCTCAAGCTTTAAGTTCAGTTTGGCAATTTCTTCCTGCAAATACAATTGATAACACTTTTATTTTATAACATTTTAAAGACTGAACTTGCAAACAAGAGGGCCAGAATGGCCCTTAATAGCTCACCTGATCACGGAGGCATTAAGGCTGGTCAAGTGATTTCAGTGAAGTATAATATGATTTTACTATGTAAAACGGTGACCCCACAGGGGCTGGGATATTTTTTCACCCAAGGGCAAATCTTGAACAACATTCATGGAGGACCTGTAGATGATACTATGTATCAAATATCTAAACTCCTGCCCTTGTGACTTTGGCTAGAAGATGTTTGAAGATTTCACTATATAACTCTATGTAAAATTGTGAACACATTCCCCCTCCCCCCAAAAAAATCTGGATAGAGGACCCAAGGGACAAAATTTGAACATTGTCATATATATTGTCATTAGAGGACCTATCGATGATGCGATGTGTTAAATATGTAAGTCCTGGCCCTTGTGGTTTTTGACAAGAAGATTTTATTTTTAAAATTCCGATTTCTTTCACTTTGGTTGCTATAGCTTCCAGAGTTCTGCATTGTTTCAAATTCTTTGAACAACTTTGAAAGAGCTAGACCCAAGGAACATTCCTAGCATGTTTCTAGTATTGATGACAGGTGACAGCTTAAAGCAGGTTGAAGGTAAAGTAGTACTGTATGCACCTTAAGAAGCACCCTTGCTTTACTTACAATCTGCTTTAAGCTACCATTTACTAGACAGACTGGATGTCTAGTCAAAGAGCCGTAGACTCCCTGCATCCCTAGATATGAACCATTTAAAGAATGTTGAAAGTAAAATAGGAAGATCCCAAAAGAGCATTCTGCTTAACTTTCAGTCTGCTCTAAGTTAACGTTTGCTGGATGGACTGGATGTCAAGTTAAAGAGCCATATAATTGTTGAAAGTAAAGCAGATAGCTCAAATAACAGATCTCTGCTTTACTTTTAGCTTGCTTTAACCCATTACCCCATATATATACCTTGTTCAAAAATTAAATATACTTGATGAATAAGTTTGCAAATATAAGTGCAAAATGCATGTGTGATATATCATTTTAAATAGCAATAACTTGTCTACAAGATGTATAATGCAGGGCAAGATCATATAACTCGATAAGTCACAACATGAATCTAAACAACCCCTACTCGAGGACACTGGACCTTTTTGTGTACTGTTGCAGCAATTTTCTGAAAAATGTTTGATACTATAACTATTATTGCAGCTTTATTATTTTAAATAAGTTTATGAAACTTTCTGTCAAAAATATAATACTACATGTTTTATGCAAACACTACACAATTAAATATGTTATATACAAAATATAGCTAATACTAAACACTTACTTGAAATATCATAAAAGAAATAATCTACTGTTATGCACAAACTCATTTTTGATATTAAACCAGGCTATAACTGAAGCCATTGATGTAGGATTTTATGCTTTAAAATCAAAATGTAGATATACTGATTTAGAAATTTTTCATAGCTTTCAAAAGCATGTCTACTTTTGTCAATAGCAAAAAGGAGAAATGTTTATTTTGAAAAATTGAGATTTTTGACCATTAAACCTTTCAATTGAAATGAAATTTAATTTATGTTAAAATTCAGACATAAACTGATATATTCAAAAATAAGTTTTACAAATTTTACTTTTTAGGAAGTTCTTATATCATTATGTCCGAAAAATGCCATGTTCCAGTGTCCTCGAGGAGGGGTCATTTAGGTCCATGTTGTTACCTATCGATTTGAGTGATCTTATCATGCATTATACCATGGTGTAGGCATTGAAATCTCCTTTAAAATGATATATCGCACATTTAGCACTAAATGTATGGAAGTTATTGATCAAGTATCATTACTTTTTGAACCACCCTAATACAGTAATAAATATGCATCATAAGAAGTGGTTCATATTTCCTAGCAGAAATTTGCTTAAAACCCTCTTCAGGCGCATTCTTCTTTACTTTCAACCTGCTTTAAGTAGTCACCTTTTTTCAAAACTAGAAACATTGAGCTATTGGGTAATGGGTTAAGCAATTCCTCATCTTAAACACTGATAAAAATCTCAGAGAGAGAATGGCTTAGTGCTGAATTAACTGTACCTTCATTGGCAATCTTTGGGACATAAAACAACAGGGCTTGAATCCAGATAAGAGAGAGTAAAGCAATGTTTTCAACATTTTCTCCTTCATGTCTGGCACTTAACTCTATTGTGTGACTACTCATTATAATTGTCTCGGAGTGGCGATTCTAATAAGTAGTCACACCATAAGGTTTGGTGCAGACATAAAGATTTTAATTTTTGAAATACTCTCCCAGGCAATTGGAGCCTAAGCACTGTGTTTCATATCAATGGATGCCACAGTCCTTATAAAAACATTAAACTACAGGCAAACCTCAATATCTCAAGCTCGCTTACAAGTCAAAAATACCTCTACTTTCAAAGTTAAAATGTGGTTCTGTCTGGTGACTGGCTATGTGGCATTTTAACTTTAAAATATCGGTATGTTTGACTAAAGCTAGATTTAAAGAATGAAATTCAACTGAAGCAATAATGGTTAGTTCGACGCCAGCAATCTAGAGATATGGAAGAATCTGTAATACTAAAACGCCTCTCTATTACGACCACTAAATAGAAGGCTAATTGATTGTATAAAAGACAGGTAACAGCTTAAAGCATGGTGACAGTAAATAGAAAGCTCTTATAGGAGCTTTCTGTTTTACTGCCACCTTGTTTTAAGCAGTCACCAGTCCTAACACATAATAACTTACGTAATTAAGTGGTTGTAATAGACAGGTTTTATTGTACTATGCTGTGTTGACTTACTTGAGTTCTTTCTCTTGGTAAGGCTATTGTTATGCACTTTTCTCTCTTTCTTCTCAAGCTTCCTGACCACCAGTATCTGCCTCCACTTGTGCATATATTGTGCCTACCTGCTCAGATAACATCTCCTTCTCCTCACGCAACAATTTCTGGATCTGATTGGCTTGTATACACTGCAAACAAAATTCACAAAATAGGCACCAATTGGACATTAACTTATTACTCCATAGCCTTGGATTTTTTTTCTGAAGATAGGTGACCACTTAAAGCAGGTTGAAAGTAAAGCAAAATACCCCTTCAGGTACCATGATCTACTTTACTTTCAGCATGCTTTCATCTACCATATGCTTGGATAAGGAAATATTTCTTATGTTCTATATCCATGACTGTATAACTTGTATATACAGTAACACCTCTCTATTACGACCAAACGGACCAATACATCATGGTCATTGATAGGTTTCTTATGACAGGTGGCTGCTTAAAGCAAGGTGGCAGTAAAACAAAATACTCCTTTTGTCTTTTAAACAATCAATTAGCAATCATTAAATTGTTGCAATATAGAGAAGTTACACTGTATTTTGTTTTCTCTACAGGAATAAATCTAAAGCACCAAAAGGGATATTTATGGAGTACTGAATTACTTTTAGCTGGTCAAACATATGTTAAGTGACCCCTCAAAGACAATAAAATGAGAGACTTATAAGAATGTTTACGGTTAATACAGGAAAACTGTAATGCAGAAAGCTCCAAATCACTTGGCATCTTGTCTGGCTCCAATCTGTTTGTAATAGACTGTTTATATATTGACTCATTGAGCCCTAGCGAAGCATATATGCGTCCTTTACCAAATGTGTACCTGTGAAGAGTACACTTGTCCTATGCAAACAGTGAAGTCCCTGATCAGAGGGATCCTGCAGGAGCCCTCTGATCAAAGACTTCACTGCTTGTCATTTTGCAATTTCCTACAAAAAAACCAACCCTAAAAAGTCTAAAGTAGACCAGCCTTTATTGCAAAGTGGAATTGTCCATTGAAAGTTTCAGGGGATAATGAGTTAAGTATATAAAGTGCAAACACATTAATTGCAGAACAATTTCATTATCTGCTAATAATCCTACACTGCAGCACTGTACACAAGTGCATTTCTTACAAAAGTTTATAGGCAAGCCACATATCAATACAATGAAGCTTCATTGCAGATAGTGACCTTGTCATTACCTGGCTAGAAGTTTCATTACGCTACATGGTATTCGTGTTAAAGATGTATACACTGTGCTTAACTTTACTCACATCAGACATCAGTTTGAATTTGGCATCATCTTTCTCTCTGAGCAGCTGTAACAGCCTGGTATTCTGTTCCTGCATGTTCCCAATGATCTGTCCCATGGCATCCATCTCACTCAGTAACACATTCTCTTTCTGTAGTCAGGTAAAATTATAAGTACATGTACAGTCAAATTGTGTTATCTTCAGTTTGCCTTAATTTAACATTTCCTTAATAAGTTAATTCCAGAAATGAGTTTCATTATTTTGGCCTCGTTTAAGTTAAACATATCCTTATTTCAAAGTTAAAATGTGGCTTAGCCACGTTTAAATTTTAATTAGGATATGTTTGACTTAAACCAGATAGAGATATTGAAGTTTGACTTTAATTTACAGGAGTAGCGTCAAAAAAAGGATTACAGGATAAGGCCATGTAAGCTTTAAAGAAACAAAACAAAACAATGTCTCTGAAAACCAAACCAATTTTTCTGTCTCCAAACATATATTCTTCTGCTTACTGCTTAGGCCAAATGAAAAAATACCTGTGTTTCCGGTAACCTGACTGACCCTAATTTTCCCCTCTGACCCACACAGAGCCCAACACTCAACTGTGAAAGTCAATAGAGCCTTAAATCATTACCCTTAAATACACATGTTTATGCCTTTGATTTATTCCTCCATAAATGATTAACAGTTTAACACATTCACCCCTGAAACTTTTAATGGACAAATCCAATTTCCTATTCGGTTTAGTCTATTTATGACTTTATATGGTTATTTTCTGCTATATGTTGTGAAATTACAAACAGTGCAGACATTGTTCACAGGGCTCCTTTAGGAGTCCTCTGATCTCGGTCTACACTGTTTGCATAGGACACATGAACTCTTTACTCTTTTTTTTTTAAATGGATGAGTATATTTGGCTCTAGGGTTGAATGTGTTAAAACTATAAGTTCCAATTCAAGGAATCCGAATGAGTACCATACAAAATATTTTCTATATCCTAGTAGATAATTTAGCTTAAAGCAGGCTAAAAGTAAAGCAGAATGCGCATTCTACTTTACTTTTAACCTGCTTTAAGTTATCACCTGTTATTAAAACTAGAAGCATGCTATGGGGTAAAGGGTTAATGGTCATTATTTTGAAGAAGGTTAACCAGTGTGTGAAGTTTCATAACATTTCTAAGCTAGAAGGAAGCCATGGTCAAAGTAAAAGATGTAATTTTCTATGCAGTGGCTATGTTTACGATGATCATTGTAACTTAAATTATTGGAGTTGTCACACAAAAAACCAAGACTGCGCGTTCAATAAACGCTTATGCCCCCGGTAGCATCCTTGACAATATACATGTATTGTGAATCTTTTCTAAGTTCAAATTAGGTCAAGGTCAAGGTCAAACTGAGCTTGGGTATTATTGGTGAGTTGGTAATGGTTGGACATGGATCTTCTTTTGAATCTACATGTAGATATAGATTTAACTGAAGTCAAAATAGTTATTTAAAAAACCTAAAGTCAAAATAGCTGTTTCAAAAACCTGAAGTCGATAGGTATCACTTGTGATAAAACGCAATTCAAAGTGTAAACCGGTGTTATGTTGATCAGTCGCCCCAATTTACTAGTAGATTTCTACATTGAAGAATAAACATCGAAGTATTAGTCTAAAGGAAATACTATATGGTGAAAACAGTTACTGGACTTTTTGCTACCCTGTTGCGTTCACGCCTCTCAGTTTGCTACCCAGGGTGTTTTTACCCTGGACGTTTCGCTACCCGTACATTTTTCCTACCCCCCATTTTCCCTACCACCCATTTTTTATTACCAAACTAAAATATATTTTTTGTTAATGACTTATTGTTGTTTATTTACCCTTAGTACTTTGAATTCAGCATAATATATGAACATTTAAAGTGATCAAATTAAAACGTTTATTAATCTGAAAGTTGCAGTTGAAAATGAAATTAGCAGTTGTCAATTTTGAAAGGCGCTTCTGAAATTTTAATTTTATGTCTGCATCCATCAGACGCTTCTTTTTGTGATACAGATCAGCTTTAGCAAAAATCCAATCAGTAAATCATTTTCTGCATTGAGAAGAGTAAATAAATAAAATTCTCTTTTATGGAGATTCAATTGGTTTTGTGAAGATATGTGGCGTCTGCACAAATATTTCGACAAAATTACAATTATAACTGTCATGGTTAGTTTGGATCCAGATTAGCATATAAAAGTCTCTTCTATTTATGTCCATTAAATACATGGGGGCGCGTGGGTGGTAATTTCATTGGTTTTGATCCAGATTAAGGAATAAAAATGTCTGATGTGAACGTGTGGAGACTGCAAATATTTCGTCAAAATTGAAATGATTTCTGTCTGTTAGTTTTGATCCAGATTAATGAAAAACCTCTTAGTAAATAAATAACAATAAATCTTTCTTTAGTTTGTTAATGTCCGTTTCTGCCATCTATGGGCTAATTGGACGCCCCGAAAGAGTTCTCTGGTCCTTTTAGATGCCCAGTGTAAAGCACTTATACATCGGATCTCGGTATATATTCTCATCCCAAGGATTTGGTCTGGCAGGGGATCAAACTCACAACCCTGACGTCGTAAGTGGGCGTTTTACCACTCGACTACGTCCGTTTTATTAGAATCAGGAACCTATATACATATACATTTCATATTAGTTCCTGTTAGAATAGAGCTTTTTAACGATTTTGGGAACATATTATCACACTTGATTCCGGGTCGTTTCGGCCTTTTTAAGGGGTTGGTTTTTTCGGCCCATTTTATTTTTTCTATGTGATTTATTAAAGTTTCAGAAAAAATATGTTGTCCTAAAACGTTCTTAAACATTATCTGTCACTGTGATATGTATTCCCTAAAAAATGATGATTTGCAAGTTGCTTTCGGGTGATAAAGTAAATATTATAGAATTTGTTCGCCCTGTCACGTCGGCCACTGATGTAAAGTGTTTCACCACAGTGTTTCCAGTTGACACTTACGATGCGGTGTAATAGATAACATACAGATCAAATTATAATCAAATACAGTAAAGCCTCTCTATTACAACTTTTTAAAGAAGGCTAATTAATGGATTTATTTATACATGTATAAAATAGAATTTAGGGAATGTAATGTAGAGGTTTCACTGTTACTTAGATTTTTCTTAACAAGCCGTAGGCGATAATCCTAAAATTTGCAGTGTGGATCCTGAGCAGACAGCACGTTCTGTCTTGACTGATCTGGGTGCAAACTGCCAGACACTGCTATCGATATTGTTTTGTAATTTCCTTTCAAAGCACTTTTTAACAGAATGTAAGAATAGGCAGTGCTCCGACATCTTTCGTTAGTCCTACCAGAGACCATGTAATTAGCTAATATAAATCATTGGTCCTACACAGTTGTTGGTTTTATTGCATTTGGATTTATACAATTTATCATAAAATGCCAAATAGCGCAGACCCTGATATATCATGTTTATAAGCCCTCAGACCTGGGTCTACACTGTTTGTACAGAACACGTTTTCCAGTCACTACTAACGTACTGTTGAACCAATTTTCCCAGCATTCAATTAAGACAACATCCATTTTCAACTTTATGACAATATACTCTTCGTATATAGACTTTTATACTACAAGAGATATATATACAACCACATATAACACAGAACTACACCAATAATTTACTAACTATTTCTTAAACTTACACTTGTATGCTGCTACAGATGCCTACCAATTCGATATACATCTTTTTTGTTAGTCAATTAATGAAGGTGTTAACACGCGGAGTCTGCCTCATATCCAACATACTTTGCCGACACGCAGCGCTTCAAGTGGTGGCACGTGGCAAATGATTAATTGCTTTAATGCCCCGCTGTTAACACACTCAACTCTATGGACCAGTACAATCGTAATTAACAAACAGTGTACATGTGAAGATTACGCTTGCCCTATGCAAACAGTGAAGAACCTGGCCAGAGTAGCTGAGGGCTCCTTCAGGAACCCCCTGATCCGGGTATGCACTGTCATGGAGAAATCACTGTGATTTCTCCATGGCACTGTTTGTCATTTTGCAATTTATTGTTAAAATCAACACATAATAGTCAAATTGCCTAGACTTAATTGGATATGGAAATTGTCAATTAACAGTTTCATGATTTAAACTATTCTCAACTAATATATCTGAACACATTGCTTAGGTTGCAGGTTCGTGCCTTAATGCAAAATCAATGGTGGTTCAGGATAAGGGTGCTTTTAAAAGACATTACATCAATTCAGATTTATAACTATTATGTCTTTATCAGATCAGGGTCTACTCTGTTTTCACAGTATGTTGATGATAGAACGATTAGGGTCTACTCTGGTTTTTTACAATATGTTGATGAGGGAACGATCAGGGTCTACTCTGTTTATACAGTATGTTGATGAGGGCACGATCAGTGTCTACTCTGTTTTTTTTACAATATGTTGATGAGGGAACGAGGTTGTGCTTCATAATTATGTTACTATACATTACTGAAATAATAGGCCGAAACGACTCACCAAATGGGCTGAGGCGGAAACGACCAACCAAATTGCCCGAAACGACCCACCCCTAAAAACAGGTCGAAACGACCCAGGCCGAAACGACTCAGGGCCGAAACGACTCGTTACCTCACACTTTTGGATTTTTTATCATTGTTTCCAAATTGGGTTCAATCAATGGGAATAACTAGGATGATCATCTAATCAATTAATGCAATCTAGGGTAGGATATACAGGGTGCAGTTACAAATCACGCTAAAAATGCCCCACCCACTCTTTTACCAGAGGTAGATCTATACTTTGCGTTAAATTGTGAGGCTATTAACCGGACAGTATACTGACAGTGTTTGTTTATTTTCCCAATTATAATGCCAAAGTGTGATAACAAAGTTATAAGGTTATTTTATAAGTCAAGTGTTAAAAACATGACGGTTGTTAATTTGTCATGTGTTTTCGAGACCGGCCGGAATCTCAATTTAAATGAACATTTTAAAATTCATCTTTAGGCTACTCTACGTTACTTACGATATGTTTATCCCTGTTTCATTTACCAGGTGACCCAGGATCTCATCATAGGAGTAGTTCTGATAAAAATAATGACGGATAAGAGTGACGCAGTCTGTTGCCAAACACATGCGTTATAACTTTATAGTTGTTTTATCCCTATCCCATCCAGTGGGAACAAAAAGCTTCGACACCGCATTGAAAAAAGATGCGAGATCGATGTGTCCTGTTAGGTTCTCGCATCTTTTTTCGACGTTAGACCACGTGTCGCTGTTGGCTCTGAAAAAGATGCGAGATTGCAAGGGTTCATTCTCGCATCTTTTTTCGACGTTTTCTACCATAGATTACTATAGGATTGGTATACAAAATGTATCGAAAAAAGATGCGAGATTGCAAATTACATTCTCTCATCTTCTTTCGACGTTTTTTTAAAAGGCCGAAAAAAGATGCGAGAATGTACCGTTGCAATCTCGCATCTTTTTTCGACGTTTTGGACAATAGAATACTATAGGATTTGAGGTCCAAAAGTACAGAAAAAAGATGCGAGAATGCCTCGTTGCATTCTCGCATCTTTTTTCGGCGTTTTAATAAAATTGAAAATCAGAAAAAGTAGCGGTCCTAACAGGACACCGTAAGGCAGACTGATGAATCAATTGACATTCAACAACAGGTAGACCGTCAGGTGATACAACATTCTGCTGAACAGAGGCAGAATAACATGTCTAACACTAGTAACAGTGGACAAAATGCTGGATGGTGTGATATGCAATCAACTGCTGGTCACACGACTCAACATTCTGTGGAACAGTCAAAATGACTCACCAAATCAGGCAGAACCCAGTCATAATTCTTCTCCTACATACGTTTTTTCCAGCACAACGCATGTTTATTCCACCAGTTTCACAGGTTCCACTAACTTTTGGACCCCACATTTATCCACTACAACTACAGTAGCAACTTAGTGCTATGCCCGGTTCGACAGCAAATGTTTCACCTATTATTAACTCGTTGCAACCAACACCAACAATTACACAGTTGGGCCAGGGTGTCCAGTTTACTACAATGTGGATACATGTACACAGCCATTGTCAACGGGTGATGGACAATTCGTCAAAGTGCAAACTCGTCAAAAAGGAATTATAGTACAAAAGGGTAGTCAAAAATCTGAATAAGGGGAGATCCTTTGAAAGCACAGAAAACAAAGCAAATACTGAAAATTGCAGACTCGGTTTAATTGAGTCTGTTCATGAGCAATACTGAAATGTGCAACAGTGCTCACGCCCCCTAGCACCGGCTTAAGCAGAATTCAACCTTCAACTGTAAATGCGCTGAAATCAATGATTCCAAAGGACCAGAAAGTATAACAACACTGAGAATGAAGTACGGGGAGACTTTTTACAGCCGCCACACAAGCACTTAACATCTGCTGTTGTGAATTATATAAATCTGAATAAGGGGAGATCCTTTGAAAGCACAGAAAACAAAGCAAATACTGAAAATTGCAGACTCGGTTTAATTGAGTCTGTTCATGAGCAATACTGAAATGTGCAACAGTGCTCACGCCCCCTAGTACCGGCTTAAGCGGAATTCAACCTTCAACTGTAAATGCGCTGAAATCAATGATTCCAAAGGACCAGAAAGTATAACAACACTGACACTCGTCAAAAAGGTTTTTGTATACTGATTTAATTATACAATAAATATAACGATGTTCCAGATAGGGAATTAAAATAGTATTAATATATAATCTGCTCTTTTCTAATATTTTCGATTTCTAAGGACAAACTTTCATTTAAAACAGTGTAGACCCTGATCATAAGGCTTCGGCGCTATCAGATAATTATAAGGTAACACACGTCGTTCTTTATTCGTGGTACACAGTAAAATCGTGCAAAATGACAATGTATCTATAGAGAAATAAAACACTGTCGGGAGCCCTTTGGCCCGGGTCTACACTGTTAACAAATTAAATGTTTATCATCTACATATTTACATTATGATGCAAACTGTCAAACAGTATACGTAGACAATGATCATAAGGCTTCGCGCTATCACATAAGTTCTTATCAGTATCCAAACTGCTCGACACATGTTGGATCACTGAGCAACACATTCCAGTATACGTTTGCCTATGATGATTACATTAATCGGTTTGTTGCTTTAACAATTTAATACAAGTGCAGTATAACAGGTCGAGTAATTGCTAATCAACATTTCGCACCAGATAAACAACAATACCCTTCCAATTAAAGTCATTTGCAAATATTTACATTCACCCTGTAAAGTCTCTATGTAATCGTATTAAAAATATGCAGGTCAATTCTCGATGAACCTACACTTCGAAACTGGTTTTAGCCAGTTCGGATTTCGCCCGTGCTATTCGTGGACTTCTTCAAATAGACTACATCGGGCACTTAACACTAAGCTCCCATTGGTCGACGGTCATATGACACTAGCGGAGTGATACAGACCCATAATAGGTCGCTGCCATCGCGTTGCTATGTGTGTAAATGGGTTAAGAAAACAACCGCGACCTGTATTTTTAGAATGTGCTTTGGCAATAGATATTCAAGTTGCACAGTTATTTGTTTGCCTTGTAAGTCTTTTCCATTCACAGAGAGAAAGTTTACTGGAAAAAATCCTGAATTTTCAATACAGTTAGAGTACATGTAGTTGGGACTACTTTCTCACCATATTTAGAAACTGGAATGGCTATTACAATCGACATTACATCTATCAAACCTCTTTGACCGGTATATGATAAATTCTTATACAGAAAAACAAATCTGGCTAATAAACACATTAAATTGACAAGACAGAAAATATAAATATAAGGAATTATCAACATCTCTTTGCCGCTCATGACGGTATGACTACATTAGCTTCGGGGGTAAATTTATCGAAAACGCCCTTCGGGCGTTTACGAAATTTACCCCCTGCGAAGCTAATGTAGTCATACCGTCATGAACGTCAAAAATATGTTGTTTATTCCTATAGTGGGGCTAGAGATCTACCGTTTCTTATAAAAGCATTGCTCGCTTGTGTGTTAATTTTAGCATTAGATCAGTGTCTAAACAATACAATTTATTTCAGCATTAAACATTACATGAATGTTCTTTAGCCTACAATACATACAAAGTAATGAGATTATTGTAACGAGAAATAAACATGTCATTTACAGGAGCAAAAAAATATCTGTTAAATACAGGATCTAATTCAAATCATGTCAGTGCTGTATTAAGCCACAATCGACTGATGTAACAGGTGACAGCCATATGCAGAACAGAACAATGTTGAAAGCTATGCATTATTCGGGCCCTGCACCAAGCTTCCACCTGTCCCCAGGGTTAACCAAATATGTTTTACTGCTTGGTCGTTTAATACAATACCGACTATACAGTCAAACAATTGCAAATGTTTAAAGTGGTTAGTAAGTCATTCTTACTTGCATTTTATCAGTCAAACGTAGATCTTCGTTTTTCAGCGTAATATATGTATTTAATTAAATTATTTAAAACCTTTTTGGAATTAGAAGACATAAGCATATCAAACTTTGTTAGTGTTGGCCAGCGACAATAAAAGCTTTTAAAATATTTTCTTCTTAAATCGGTGAATTGAGTACAGACCAGAAGAAATTGATATGTAGCCGGGTGTTCTTATAAAGAAACACTCGCTCCGACCCGGGTTTGAACCCGGGTCGCCAGGTTCGCAGTCATGCACTCTACCACATCGCCATAAAAGCGCGCTTGTACAGCGAGGCCGTACAAGTGATGATAAACTTACACACTCCCCCGACAACTTGAAATTCGTCCCAAATTTCTATATGGGTATGAGAACGACTGGGGGTCGAACTCGGAGCATATACAGTCACAGAAACCACGTTGGGCGCCAAATGTAGCCGGGTTTTCTTATAAAGAAACACTCGCTCCGACCCGGGTTTGAACCAGACATGGGGCGATTACTTGAAAAAGTAATCGATTAAATTATGATTATTTGACATTCTAGCAGTAATCGATTACTTCATGATTACTACATCTTTTGCCAGTAATCGATTATTGTGATTACTTTCAGTGTGAGTAATCATGATTAATGATTACTTTGCAAGTAAGAAGTTGAAAACAAATTGTATGACTGTTTATCCAGTTTTATTTGCAATGGAGCAAATAGTAGCCTATTATAAGCTGCAAATGATATATGTCTATTTGTTCCATAATGTCAATGTTGTCTTACTTCACTGCTTATGTTACTTAACCCATTTCAATTTTCATTCTAGATACATTAATTGCTCAGAGTGAACCTGGGTGTCAAGTAGTTAACATTCATTTCCAGGCCACATAGCATTTGTAGCTTGACCTGGATCCCTACAAAAATCTTTATTATCAATATTTAGAAATAAGTAGGTTAACCCATTACTCCATAAAGACACATTTTACGCCTTTAATTTATTCCTTCACTGAAGAAAATAGTTGCACTTAATGCTGTTATAAATATGTACCATAAGACATATATTTTCAATATCCTAGCTATGGTAACTTAAAGCAAGTTGGAAGTAAAACAGAATGCATCTTAAGGCACATTCTGCTTACATTCAACCTGCTTAAGTTACCTCCTGCCTTTAAAACTAGAAACAGGCTGAGTGTATAGGGTAGTAGGTTTATATCAGTTTATGCAGATGCACAAGTAGATCTATATAATTTAATTAATTTTTCACATTTCTTGTTACATTTGATCGCCAGTAGCATTTCAAATGTCTCATCACTGAGGCAACACCTCACAGGTCTGAAAAACTTACCAGCAATACTGGACAGTCTTCCAACAGGGACAGAAGTAGCTGGAAAACACTGTGCTTTAACTGTCTCCAGCTTCTTGTTAATCTTTTGGAAAATCAAGTTGATTTCTAACTGACATACATGTTAACTTTAAACAAGAACACATCAATACTGGAATGCAAGTTTAAACTAATTCTAACATGGATATTTAGTTTTTAGTTAGATCCAGAGTTTAGTTTTCAACTGCTGTGAGTGTCCCAGTAGCTGGGACTTGGCAGCAAGATACATGTAGGTACATGTGTTCCACTGACCATTGCTCAGTTTTGGACTGACAAAAATAGTTAGTACTTTACATAGGGCAACTGATGAATGCCAACCATATAACAAATTCTCAACTTGGTTTCAATAGTCTGTGAATGTTATCATTCCCATCATCTTTTTCAAGAACTACAAAATTACTGCATCATTGTTTAATTCATGCATTTACATGGAATAAATTAGTGAATTTATTTATTATTGAATCAAACAGTTTGAATCAAGACTAAATACAGATTAAATATCTGTAATTTTCAGTTAACACCTTTACAGACCTGCCTGTTCTATTGTCATATATCACCATTACTGAATAATAAAACCCCAAGGCCCATGTTTATCATAAGGTGTGAAAAACTTAGAGGTGAGACAGGTGAAATGTCCTTTCACTGATAAAACAAACACAGAGTAATCATAAAGTAATAATAAAATAATCATGATTACAGCCCTTTTTTGTCAGTAATCGATTAAATTACGATTAAAATAATCATAAAAATGCATGATTAATGATTAAACCTAATTAATGGAGAACTGTTAATCGATTAATAATCATGATGATTACTTTTCATGATTACCCCATGTCTGGTTTGAACCCGGGTCGCCAGGTTCGCAGTCATGCACTCTACCACGTCGCCATAAAAGCGCGTTTGTACAGCGAGGCCGTACAAGTGATGATAAACCTAAACACTGTGACAGATATATACCCAGACCCACTTTTTAAATGATTTTAAATAACACATTCTATCAAGGATACGTCACGGGATATTCTAAATAGAAGTTACTATTGCTTAATGTAAGGGCGAGTGCATAGCTGATTTCTGCATTACTTTTATACTGATTTAAGCTAAACCTTTCTCTTGTAAATCAATTATGCATAAACACTAAATAAATTATACACTCAATAATTATAATACATTGAAAAGTCTCCCTATTATGGTAAAGTTTAATTTTATTTGGATAAATCGGCATCAATATTCATCTTACATATATTTAAATTAGATCTAGTAATTTATATGTTACAACTTTAAATGCTAGAAAATCCACCTCAACGTCTTGATAATTGTAAATTTTACCAATATAAACCTTTTCATTTAACAAAAAGTATTATTTTATATATATTTAAACAGGTTAGTATATACCGCCAACATAAACTCCTTTTTGACGAATCGTCTTTTGCTATTACTATATATTGCCTTTTTGACAAGTTAACACTTTGACGAATCGTCCGTAATTCATGTCAACAAATTAATAATGTACCACAAATAAATACGAAAGAAGACTCAAGCAGGAAACGCAACACAAACAATACACCCATCTCTAAAGCAGAACACACACACAGCCATACCATAACAAACACACACACACAACCACACACACACACACACGCAATACCATTCCTTCATCTACACACTAAATAGAAAACAACACGCAAGACAAACATAAAGCTAAGTGAACTTTGGAGCCCGCCTTGGTACGGTCAGTAGCAATCAATAATCAATTATAAATTAATTAATTATTAACAACCACTGGGGGTTAAACCTGGGTTTAGGGGCGCCCATCCTCACACTTATCTCCTATATTCACCTATAAAGACGAACAGTGTACATAAAATATAAACCCTATTCCACAACCTTACAATCAAAAAGACCGCCAGCACAGTAAGTAAATACATGTAAAACATCTAACAAAATTCTCTGACAGGATTATTAGTAACACGGGAAAGAATTAAACATTCAAGCCCGTGTTAAAAATAACCCACTATGGCAACGGTCAAATTGTACTCAAGCGAATAGTCTGTAGTCACGAGTAACTGTAAGACATTGGAGGGTTTAGGGTACGACAGAGAGGGAGAGAAAAACCAAAGCACGAAAATCCGACATAACTCTCCCGAATAACACCGCCGAATGAGGTTCCAACGGGAAATACATTATCGTTAGACACACCTACGCAGGATTCAAAGCAGAAAAGCCTCTAATCTAAGAGTGAAAATACAGTGCCAAAAAGTGTAGATTCACATACACGGGCCGGATCAAGCGCCTCAAAGCGAGTCGATCTCTGTGTAGAAACGAAAGAAGGTCGCAGGATATTCCCAGTGATATAAATAGACACGGTGCGCGAGATGCACATGATGTTTAGTCCGGTGGCCAGAAGGTATTGTACGACAATATTGACCTGACGTTGAACTTAATGCATGAATAAATTTAAGAGTGGTGACGCAGTATACATCAATACTCGACAGCGTGCCGTACACTGTCGGGAATGATCGATAAATTACGTAAATCGTGTTTTTATCTTATTTGGAGTAAAACTCCTACTTAGTTAAGCGATAAAGTACGATTTCCGATTATGCTAGTACATGTATAATCGTAGCAGCTAAAAAGCATCCTGTTGGGTTGAGATTTGGTTTTAAATCACGACAGATCCTCGATACCCTCACCTTCGATTAACGCCGGTTCACTATATATACCTAATTGGCAACCACTTTACGTATCGCATCTGCCATAGGTGGGTCGTTAGAGCGAATGATTTGTAATGGCGAGGTCCCGGGTTCGAATCCCATATGAGGTTAATATTTATTTATTTGCATATTCACATTTTGTAAGTTATAAAAAAAAATTATACATAAAATTCACGGATGACACGATCATCTGACAGCAGTGACGACGAAGCTTGATTTGTACTGATTATGTGTCGATGTGACATTATATTTTATAATAATGAACTAGAAAAGTAAATAAGAAAAAAGAAAAGAAAAAAAGGAAAAGAAAAAGAAAGAATAAATAAGAAAGAAAGCGAAAAAAAAGAAAATTATAGAAAAGAAAGAAAAAACAGAAGCAGCATATCTAGGGAAAAATAGAAAAAAGAGATGATGCACGGGTCTCGAACCACTGGCTTTTACGAAAAGATAATGTATAGTCGCCTTCCTTACCACTTGAGCTAACAACTTATCGATACGTTTGATAACCGGTCAATGCTATTTGTATTTGTTTACCGGTTTCGGTACCATGTGCGTTCTCGTATAAATTTAACGAAGTGTCCCGAAGATATATTTAGAAATGAAACGAAGTATGAAATTATGCTAAAAGAGTTCACCAACGTCAGGTCAATATTGTCGAACAATAACTCTACAGTGCGACTTGTTAAATGCACAAGGTATATACTCAAAACGCATAAACAAACTGTCATCCGAAGAGTGTAGAGGTATTTTTGATGCACATGATATTCTTGTTTCTCAAAGTGAAGATGACACTATAATTATGTGTAAATTTAAATGGCAACATATTTGGGCTTCAGAGTGACTTATACATGTATATATGTCTGTCATACGTTATTCCACAGTCAAGGAAGCGACAAGCATTCGTACGACAGAATTTTAGATCTTCTTGTTGAATTGAACTCCAAAAACGAAAATGAATTTAATTTTATATTCTGTGGTGATCTTAATTCGAGAACCGCTGATGCACCTGATTATTTTACAGATGACAATGCTTTTAGCATCGATGTGTTACCTGATGATTATATGGTAGATGTTAATTTGTCAAGAGTTTTGCGAGATAAAGGTAATTTAGATTCAAACGGTAGACTTCTCTTAGATTTATGTAAACACACAGGTTTAAAGATTCTGAATGGAAGGGTAGGTGAAGACAAAATCATTGGTCACTATACTTTTGTCGACAGCAATGGTTCCAGTGTTGTCGACTATGTGTTGACCACGCAGAATTTATTTCAACATGTTGACATGTTTAACATACATGAACCTAATATTTTATCGGATCATTGTCTTGTCGAATTTGCCTGTACTTTTTATGGACATAAAGTCAATACTGAACAAAAAGGTATTTTATATGACAGTTTAAAATCTAGAAATGTATGATATGCAAGTAAGGTGGACAATTATAAAGCTAATTTAGCAGCTGAAAGTACTGTTTCTAAACTAAACTTATTTAGGGAAAATGTTAATAAATCAGTCTCTGATAATGATATAGACAACTGCGTCAGTGAACTGTCAAATGTTTTAGACGATGTTGCTTTCCCCTTAATTCAACATAAATATGATATGAAATATTCTAATTCAACTGAAACTCAAAATTCCAATAAATGGTACACATCCGAATGTGAGGAAAAACGCAGATCGTTTTATGCATCTTTAAACTTATACAAGCAATATATCACAGAATCAAATAGGAAACATACGGTAAGTAAAAGGTCTGAATACAAAAGTTGTTTACGGAAATGTAAATTTGATTTCGACGATAGATACCCAAAAGTTACTGGCAGCTAGATAGAAGAACGCGAAAGTATATTGGAAAATGCTGAAAAAGTCAAGCGGTATAAAGCAGTCAAATATCTCACTAGATTTGTTTGAAATATATTTTTAAAGCAGTCAATAATCCTGAAGACAGATCTTTTAGCTCAGATGATGATGTGTTGTACTTCCTTTATAGATTTGAACAAAAAATGAATTCTACATTATGTTTGAAGAATTAAACTTACCATTTACAAACGACGAACTTATTAAATCTATTAAGCAGTTAAATACGAATAAATCCTGTGGACCTGATATGTTCTTAAACAAATTGTTTATACATGGTAAAAGTGTTCTAATCCCCTATTTGGTAACTCTGTTCAATAAAATATTCGAAATCGGCTATTTTCCTGAAACATGGTCAGGTGGTTTTATTGTCCCTTTGCATAAAGAAGGTAGTGTAAAGAGGTAAATAATTACAGAGGGATAACTCTACTAAGTGCGTTGGGTAAAGAGTTCTGAGTGGGCAGAGAATTATAGTGTCTACATTGAATCACAGGCAGGTTTTAGATAAAAAATGGTACTTCAGACAATATATTTGCATTGCATGGCTTAATAACACATATGATTAATAATAACAAGCAACTTGGTACTAATAATCTTGTCATAGAATTTTTGTTAGATGTTTTACATGTATTTACTTACTGTGCTGGCGGTCTTTTTGATTGTAAGGTTGTGGAACAGGGTTTATATTTTATGTACACTGTTTGTCTTTATAGGTGAATAAAGGAGATAAGAATGAGGTTGGGCGCCCCTAAACCCAGGTTTAACCCCCAGTGGCGGTTTCTTCAAATGGCGGTTTTTCTCAATCATTTGGCATTCAGCAAATCGCATTTAGCATTTAGCAAATCGCATTTAAGCCAAACAAAAATAACCCGTGTTTCATATTACATGCCAAAAAAAATAAAAATAGGGACGGACAGTCGGACTTTTTTAACACAATCATATAATGATATATTAAACTTTTGTGATTGAGTATTTTATATAATCATACTCTGTATGAAAATATATGAATGGATTTTATTTGCAGAGCCCTGGGCCATACATAAAATACCTTAAACTATCAATTCAAATTGTTAATTTAATTGATAGGTCCCATTATAAAAATTTCCTTAAAAAATGAAACTTGTTTAATTGTTGACCAATATTGGTAATACCAAACCGACAAAGTAGTGACTTATTATTATTCTGTTACAGAATATGCCAGATATACAACCAATATCTTACAAAACATATTTTAAGTTCTTTGATACTAAAATAAGTCCAATATTACTCTATGGATGTGAGATTTGGGAGTTAAATTATATGGAGCAAATAGAAAGGGTACATATCTATGCATGTAAAAAGTTTCTTTCTGCACCCCTTAAAGCGTGTAATTCTGCAATTATGGGAGATTGTGGCAGATTTCCAATGTATATTTTAGCATATAAGCGTTGTATTAAGTTTTGGATAAGGGTTATTGCATTACCAGAAAACAGGTATGTGAAGAAATGTTACAATATGTTGAAGTTTTATGATGAACGGGGTGTTATAAAAACTGGGTTACATCTTTACGTTTAAATTTATATAGTAACGGATTTGGTTATATTTGGGAAAACCAAATGGTCCATAATTCAAAACAATTCCTCATTCAATATGTTGATAGGTTAAGGGATCAATATAGACAAAAATGGTTTGAGATGTGATGTGAAAACAGTAAATTAGTTTTATACAGACAATATAAGACCCTAATTTGAAAAAGAAAAGTGTGTAGAAATTATTGATTTATTATTGATTTAGACGTAGTATTGTATCATTTATGTCTTCTTCACATAAACTTATGATAGAAAAGGGAAGACACATGAACTTACCTAGAGATATGCGTTACTGCATCCATTGTGAAAATATCATAGAGGATGAAGTCGATTTGGTATTGTATTGTCCTTTATATGAACAGTTTAGAGCTAGATATATAAATAAAAAGTTTTGGGAATATCCCTCAATCCATAATTTTAACATTTTGATGTCCTCTACTAACAGGACAACCATACAAAACTTAGCTATGTTCATTTACTATGCCATGAAATTACGAGATGAGTTCTTAAATTAGTATATATTTCATTTTGTAAAGCTTAATGTCAAAATAGATAACATATTGGTGGTGGAAGAAAATGTCTGCATATACTTTATATGTGCAAATGTATCCTTTTACCAACAATATGGCACTATAAATATGTAGTGTGTCTACTATAATTCGCTTTTGTATATTAATGATTTGTTGTTTGATATTGTATTGCACATGTATTGTTTTGTCGATTAACCCCTTCATTGCCATTTTCACTGACTTCATATTTGAACATCAGATATTTTCTTAATTCTGGCAAAACTATTTGATTAGTGTCAAACGGTTTGGACCCGGATGAGTCGCCATGTTACTCGGCGTCCAATCCGAATTCATGCTGTTTGCATATGGCACTGCATTCAGGGATAAGCAGTGAGGGGTTAATGTTTCTAATGTTTCTAATGTTTTATGTACAGTTGTTGTTGAGAGGTTCAAACAAAAGTATAGTTTCTCACTAGCAATGGCATGACTCCAATATCAAGTCATGTAGATGTTGAAAAATTTATAGGACTTGGAGAAATATGTGGTGAAAACTTACGTCACATTATTATATTCATATAATATGAAAAGAGCTTGGTGCAAACCTCGATAGAAATATTATTTTGGTTACTTTATGTCTATCACTACGCATGGCAATTTGTACCATTATGTATGTATGTGAATATACGTGTATCGGCCGGAGGCCTACAATGCTGAATAAACTGAACGAATATATGTGATAGGTTGAATTAATAATATTTTGAAATGTGTTGTATGCTTGTCAATATTTCAATAAAATGTTTTGTCTGCAAGTTGAATATGTCAATGGTTAATTAACTGGCATATCATATCTGCATGTAAGGTATTTTATGAAAGATTTAGATCAAATTTCACTTAGATATTTGCTAATCTTATTTAAAAATCAATTTTTAACGCTTAAACGACTATCAAGCAGCTTTTTAAACAATTTACTGAAGAATAGCTTCTATTACACGTTCCTCAAAAACGTCATATGCGTCGCAAAAATTCGCCGATACGTTTGTCGAAAAATGAAACTAAAGTTTAGTGTCTGTGATAAAAACGGAGGACGGTCGGGTTACCGGAAACATATATATTTTATGTTTGGCCTTAGTACATCAATTCGCATTTGGCATTTAGGAATTTGCGAATAGCATTTTTGCAATTCGCATTTAGCGTTTTTACGATTCGCAAATGGCATTTCGCATTAAGCATTTCGCAATCTGCATTTAGCATTTGGCATTTGGCATTTTACAAATAGCAATTAGCATTTAGCAACACCCAATAAAGTTTTGTATTTAATAAGCATTTAGTAATTCGAATTTAGCATTCCGCATATAGCAATTCGCATTTAGCATTTAGCATGGCGCATCGGCCTTCCATAACGCACAGAGGCAAGCAGGTCAAACTGTTTGCCATATACTTAACCCTTCACTCTCAACGACGCTTGAAAGCGCGTTTGCAAACAGTTTGGGTCCTGATCAAACTGTTTGACACTCTTATCGATATTTATTAAGTCAGACAACATTAAATCTGACTTTAAACGTGCTTTGCAGCCAACATTATAAAAGCAGACGACACTAAAAAGGTTCAGGGGTAGACTTCTCCCGAATACTTGTAATTGGATGAGAAAAAGGTTAATTTTGAGACGGTCTACGTCAGTGTGCTGTCTACAGCAATTCTATACGTAGGATTTATGCACTTAGTTGAATGCATTGGAGAAAACTTATTCCTTCCAGTTTAAACGAAACTTACCGCAAATGAAATGCTCTAAAAGGAGAACGCTTTATTTCTATCTTGAAAACAAATAAAATTTAAATGCATTTAAACACATACTAACCATCTATACAAAAGGAGGCCAAACACTTATAAAGCAACTCCCGTATATGTAGATTGGCCACTTCACCGATGTGACCTATAACCTCTTTACTGACTTAACCCGCGTACAATATTTATTTGTAAACAGTTTGAAACCAGATCAGACACCACGTGACGTGGCGTCTAATCAGGATACAAACGGTTTGACACATATTTCAATATTTCTTTGGTCACAATACTCAAGTTTTGAAAATGAGAAATTAAAGCAGATGACAACTGTTTAAAATTGATGACGACATGGCAGCGACGAGGTTAATAGACACTTCCTATATCCAACTTAGCCAAATCAACTTTTGACTACTAATAGTTGATTTTTACATTAGGCCTATATTGCAAAATGACAAACAGTACAAACCCTGAAGATCAGGGTCTACAATGGATGCATATGAAATCTGAGACCTAATAGGTACAGCGTTTGCAATATCGATCCGATCTGTTTAATATTCACATGAATGTTTTTATCAAAATGCTTTATCAAAATGTTTAAAATCCTTAACTTTACAAATAAAAGCTGACGTCACGTTATTTATTATAGCAGTTGAAATTATGACGGGAAATGAGTATAATTGGTTGTGACCATATTCACGGTGAGTAAGTGCTTGCTGCAAAATGCTACAACAGATCTAGTTTAAATAATATTTTATTCAGAAGAAAAGGATTGGACAACAGGCAAAGCCTATGTGAGTCCTCTACAACAGATCTCTGAGTTAAGTTGATTCATAGACATACTGTGGAGAAGACATTATTCTTAATTCTAACATGACACGCGTCTTGATCACTATAGAAATAGAACAAGCTCATCGTGGTATACCTGAGACGTTTTACAACGCTCTTCCCTACGCCGCTCCTCCCGCGGTTAAATGACGTGACGTGTTACGTAAAGACCATATACTTTTAACCAGTTATGTTACTGTAATTTCCCCATTTTTCGGTCTTGTTTCATGTTATGTTTGTTCTATGCCAGATGGTGGGTCGGTAAATGGGTATTGTGTGTGCGAATTCTCTGCTGTTCGTAAATTTGCTGTTGGGTGTTAGATTCTTGTAAAAGCCGCGTGGAAAGTTATTCGGTCGAAAAACTGCATCCGCTGAGGAAATAAGTATGGAACATTGTATTTCCTTTCTAATTAATTTCTTAAAATCTGGTCATGTTAGGATCGAAATAATCTATGTTCTACCGTTGTGAAACGGTATTTTACAACGGCTGGTCGTTGTGATGCGCAGGAATTGACCACTCAGGCCTTCGTGGCCAATTCCTGCGCATCACAACTCCAAACCGTTGTAAAATACCGTTTCACAACGGTAGAGCATAGATTATTTCTTAAGTAACTGAAGAGCACCTTATAATATTCCTCTCTGTTTAAACGCAAACGAAACGCATAGGAAATGCAATAAAATATAGAACATGACATTGTAGGGAAAATTTCTTAGTATTTGTTTTATTCTAGTTACCTGACGGCTGTTCTTTTTTTCCAAATGGTCTGTATTGAAAATAATAGCTTTGGCGAACATGGTTTTATTGGGACACCCACGCACGCATTTTTACATTTTGATTCGTGTAAAGATAAAATGCTGTAAAGTAATATGTTTTAACAATGCCATAATCACTATAATTTTCTACGTATTTCTTATTTAAACTATACCTTGTCATTTTCAAGATTGTAACAATTGATTTTGTTTTGTTCGACACTGTGCACGCTGTCTGAAGGTTGAAGGCTGAACAACAATTGACGCCAATTCGTAAATGCAGTGCCTGTTTAGTTTATTGTGTTTTGGAAGAGAAAGTACATGGAATCTGACACAATCGTACAATAATATCTTATTGTTATGTTCTCAAACACTCCTTTGAAGCACCCATAATTTGTTATTAAAATCTCTTATTACCAACATAATTCAGTATTACGGCAATTTGCAGACAAAGTACAACCGCAATGGTAAATTTTGAAGAGAAAATGGTAGTTACACAGTCTCCCATGATTCTGTCTCTTAAATACCATTATAGAGTTTTGCTAGAATTCCAGAGAAAGTAGCTGATTTAACCCGTTCATGATCAAATTTATCGTGAGATGTTTACCCCATCCATCGCCATATTGTCGTCTGCTTCAATATTGTTGTCTGCAATATCGTTTCAAACTTAGACTTAAGGCAATATGACTGACGAAATTTCGAAACGAGTGTCAAACAGAGTGGCCCTGATCAAACGCCGGTTTATGCAGCGTCTGATCAGGACCCATATGTTTGCAAACGCGTCTTATTGCGTCATTGAGAGAGAAAGGGTTAGCATTTTAATACCAGTATAGAGTTTTGCTAGAATTCCCGAGAAAGAAGCTGATTTAAAGCCATTTGTGTTCTTTCTGAAACCGTTATCATGTTTGTCCGATTCCTTTTTGTATAAAACACATATAAAACACAAGTGTTAAGTAGGCGTTGCAGGTAGTTGTTGCTTCAGGTAATATAGAAATAAAAATGAAAATTTGTGTATGCGCTTTATACCTAACTTTTATTTCAGTCACCAATGGGTCTCTTTTGACTATTTGTGTGCATTTGGAAAGTGTAAATCCTGCAACTTTCAATTTGTATCTAAATTGTGTGACTACATTTACCTGTAAGTCATATCGCGACATATTTATGTTTGCAAGATGCTGGTGTATAGATCTACTACAGTTAAACATAAAAATAGCTAACGTAAAAAGCATTAAATAGTCAATTGCCTTTAAAAAGAGACAAATGAAAATAACTTTGGGTTTACAAAATACTACTAATATACGTCTGATTTTAATGGGCAATTATACGCGTACTAACTATGCATGCATATATGTACATAAACGTGCGTACATATCTATCATAGTATGTACGTATACTATACTATCTACCACTGAATGGCCTCACTTATGATTTGATTTGATTTGATTTGTTTTGATTTTACGTCGCTTTCAACAGTATTTCAGTCATATCGCGACGTCCAGCTAATTATAGGTGGAGGAAGACCCCATAAGTCATTTATGCACTGATTCAGGCACAAATCGGCAACTGGGTAGAACCACCGACCTTCCGCAAGCCAGCTGGAAGGCTTCCCCACATGAAAAATCCGAACGACCATACTGGGATTCGAACTCACAGCGGTGAGGAACTTAGTGATGTTAGTCACAGTGACTATACCACTAGGCCACGGAGGCCCGGCCTCACTAATGAAGTCAGCATAACGCGTTCTCCCTTGTATACGCACACACATGCATATATACAAGCAGACGGACGCACGCACAAGTAAACATTTCAATCACTATATGCCACCAAAGCCATGCTCTGGGGTTATAAAACAGTTGCAGTAAAAACGCGTTAGCCCCTTCACTACCATGCCATCATCATATTGAAATTATTGTTGCCTGCAGTTATTCCTAAAAATAAAATTTCAGGTATTTTGACTTAAGAAATTAGGACAATGAATGTAAAACAGTTTGGATTCTGATCAGACGCTGCGTTATGCGGTGTCTGGTTAGAATACAATCTGTTTGCAATTTACTTTTTCATAATTTGCAAACGGCATTTCTAGCTTATTCAAGAACTTTATGAAAGCCCGAATGATTGTGTTGGAATTTTACTGAGTAACTTATATCATTGCCAACTTTCCAAACAAGTATAATTACGATGTGATATGAATATTTGAGCTGGTATTAAGATATTACGATACACTTGTGAAATGTCATTCATTTGCTCTCTTTCAAATGCTTTTAAAAATCAATAAAATTTAGGAAAGAAAAAATTGCTGGGCAGATTAAACGCCTTTTCTGCCTTACCCCTAGTAGTACAGTTGTTTTTGGTCTGCATTTTACTAAATTTAAGAAACATTGATATGAATATCAACTTATCTGGATCCTCATCAGGCGCCGTGTGACGATACGTCTGATCAGGAACCAAACTGTTTTCAAATGCCAGTGTTGTCGGTCTTGACGGTGAATATGTTTATAAGATACATTAACACTTTCGCTGCCAAACTAGTTGTGAGATTTTTACCCATCATCGTTTCATTGTCGTCTGTTTAAATTTTGTTGCTTGCAAGATTGTTTGAAAGTAGTTTTCAATTTAGTATGGCTTAAAGCATATCGATACGAGTGTCAAACAGTTTGGATCCTACCAGGATCCAAACTGTTTGCAAAGTCGCCTTTTGGCGCCTCTGGCAGTGAAAGCGTTAAAAAAAACAACAACAAAAGAAGCAACATAATAAATGAATCATGGTCATACATTCATAGATTTGTAACGTGATGATATATTGATTAACTCGTCTAATATCTGCATGTCTTTGTCTTTTGGATAAAAACGCACACCATATTAAACATTCTGAAGTTAGGTCATGCTTTGGGGAGGAATGTAGACTGGATGGAGACAATGCTTTTAACGAGCAAATAGTTAAGTATACATGCATCATCATTGGAATAAAATGTGAATTAAGTGGATATTTATTTAAGGCGCAAGGGCCACCGTTTAGTGATTTTAAAACTGAGCTTGGCAAAAGTTATACTTATAAGTTCTGCCAGACGTACGGCATGCATGATAATAACATGTGTATGTATACAGAAATAATAATAACATGTGTATGTATACAGAAATAACAATAACATGTGTATGTATACAGAAATAATAATAACATGTGTATGTATACAGAAATAATAATAACATGTGTATGTATACAGAAATAATAATAACATGTGTATGTATACAGAAATAACAATAACATGTGTATGTATATAGAAATAATAATAACATGTGTATGTATACAGAAATAATAAAAACATGTGTATGTATACAGAAATAATAATAACATGTGTATGTATACAGAAATAATAATAACATGTGTATGTATACAGAAATAATAATAACGTGTATGTATACAGAAATTAATAAAAACATGTGTATGTATACAGAAATAACAATAACATGTGTATGTATACAGAAATAATAATAACATGTGTAAGTATACAGAAATAATAATAACATGTGTATGTATACATAAATAATAATAACATGTGTATGTATACAGAAATAACAATAACATTTGTATGTATACAGAAATAATAATAACATGTGTAAGTATACAGAAATAATAATAACATGTGTATGTATACATAAATAATAATAACATGTGTATGTATACAGAAATAATAATAACATGTGTATGTATACAGAAATCACAATAACATGTGTATGTATACAGAAATAATAATAACATGTGTAAGTATACAGAAATAAAAATAACATGTGTATGTATACAGAAATAATAATAACATGTGTATGTATACAGAAATAACAATAACATGTGTATGTATACAGAAATAATAACAACATGTGTAAGTATACAGAAATAATAATAACATGTGTATGTATACAGAAATAATAATAACATGTGTATGTATACAGAAATAACAATAACATGTGTATGTATATAGAAATAATAATAACATGTGTATGTATACAGAAATAATAAAAACATGTGTATGTATACAGAAATAATAATAACATGTGTATGTATACAGAAATAATAATAACATGTGTATGTATACAGAAATAATAATAACATGTGTATGTATACAGAAATAATAATAACGTGTATGTATACAGAAATAATAAAAACATGTGTATGTATACATAAATAACAATAACATGTGTATGTATACAGAAATAATAATAACATGTGTAAGTATACAGAAATAATAATAACAGGTTTATGTATACATAAATAATAATAACATGTATGTATACAGAAATAACAATAACATGTGTATGTATACAGAAATAATAATAACATGTGTAAGTATACAGATATAATAATAACATGTGAATGTAAACAGAAATAATAATAACATGTGTATGTATACAGAAATAATAATAACATGTGTATGTATGGAGTAAAAATAATAACATGTGTATGTTATAATAACATGTGTATGTATACAGAAATAATAATAGCATGTGTATGTATACAGAAATAATAATAACATGTGTATGTATACAGAAATAATAAAAACATGTGTATGTATACAGAAATAAGAAAAACATGTGTATGTATACAGAAATAATAATAACATGTGTATGTATACAGAAATAATAATAACATGTGTATGTATACAGAAAGAATAATAACATGTGTATGTTTACAGAAATGATAATAACATGTGTATGTATACAGAAATAATCATAACATGTGTATGTATACAGAAATAATAATAACATGTGTATGTATTCAGAAATAATAATAAAATGTGTATGTATACAAAAATAATAATAATATGTGTATGTTTACAGAAATAATAATAACATGTGTATGTATACAGAAATAATAATAACATGTGTAAGTATACAGAAATAATAATAACATGTGTATGTATACAGAAAAAATAATTACATGTGTACGTATACAGAAATAACAATAACATGTGTATGTATACAGAAATAATTTTAATATGTGTATGTTTACAGAAATAATAATAACATGTGTATGTATACAGAAATAATAATAACATGTGTATGTATACAGAAATAATAATAACATGTGTATGTATACAGAAATGATAATCACATGTGTAAGTATACAGAAATAATAATAACATGTGTATGTATACAGAAATAATAATAACGTGTATGTATACAGAAATAATAATAACATGCGTATGTATACAGAAATAATAATAACATGTGTATGTATACAGAAATAATAATAACATGTGTATGTATACAGAAATGATAATCACATGTGTAAGTATACAGAAATAATAATAACATGTGTATGTATACAGAAATAATAATAACATGTGTAAGTATACAGAAATAATAATAACATGCGTATGTATACAGAAATAATAATAACATGTGTATGTATACAGAAATAATAATAACATGTGTATGTATACAGAAATAATAATAACATGAGTATGTATACAGAAATAACAATAACATGTGTATGTATACAGAAATAATAATAACATGTGTATGTATACAGAAATAATAATAACATGTGTATGTATACAGAAATAATAATAACATGTGTATGTATACAAAAATAATAATAACATGTGTATGTATACAGAAATAAAAATAACATGTGTATGTATACAGAAATAATAATAACGTTTATGTATACAGAAATAATAATAACGTGTTTGTATACAGAAATAATAATAACATGTGTACGTGTACAGAAATGATAATCACATGTGTATGTATACAGAAATAATAATAAAATGTGTAGGTATACAGAAGTAGTAATAACACATATTTACCTCTGTTATAGCAGTTGAAAAAAGGTTAGCCTAAACATGAGTGTACACTTTGATGTCGCCGAGAAGGCAGACTTACTATGTGTTGCCATTTATTTAACGCTACAAGCTAATTCTTTTTATTCATTTACTTCATCTCAAAACACTATTATTTAAATCATTTCTTGTAATACAAATAGTTTCTGTAACCATACTGTCTTCGTGAAGGCTGCTCAGGTTGCAAAATGAATGTAGTTGCTAGGGCCACGATTTATCACGCGCGATCCTAAACCCTTTCAATGCCAGAATGACGTAACAACCCGTTAGCAAAGTAACTGCCATGCTATCGTCGGTTTAAGGTTTTCGTCTGTTTTTAAACTTGAAATTACAAACTACAGTAAAACCTCTCTATTATGACCACTTAAACTATGGCTAATTGGTTGTTTAAAAGACAGGTGCCTGCTTAAAGCAAGGTGGCAGTAAAACAGAAAGCTCTTAAGGAGCTTTCTGATTTACTGTCACCTTGCTTTAAGGTGTCACCTGCTGTAAAAACCTAATAAATAACACAATTTAGTGGTCGTAATAAAGAGGTTCTACTGTATATGCCCTGTATGACCTTGGAAACTTTGCTATGAGTTTTAAATAATTTGGATCCTAATTAGACACCGCGTTACGCCTTGTCTGATCGGGATTTAAACTGTTTGAAAATTTAAGTGTTATCGGCCTTGACAGTAAAGGGATAAGATATGAGCCGCGTCATGACAAAACCTGCTTTATTGCATTGCAGTTATTTACGAACCAAGCACCGATATCATGCAAGGCTCTGTTTATGAGTTTGATCTACACTGCCAAATACCATATATAATACAGCTACATAAAATGCTTTAGATGCATATGGGTGTCAAAAAGTTTACACCAAGGCCAGTATTTGACGCGGCGGCTGGCCTTGATCTACACTATCCTGAAATCATCTTCCTGAATCATCATCATTTCGTCTCATTGTCCCTCGGCGTTCTGCGTCATTAAACCCAGGTCATATATTCCTTCAGGGCGGCTTTGGTCCTGTTCGCTGTTTTGCAAATGGGATTTGCCAAAATTGTCTTCCTCAAACCATCTTCCTGCAATCATCCCCATAAAATAATAATCCTTAAATCATCACAACCTCACCTCATCGTCCCTCATCATTCATTGGCGCAGTGTGACCTATTAAAACTTTTCTTATTATTATTATCATAATTCTATTTATTTATTATTTTTAATTTTATAATTATTTTCATTATGTCTTAACTGCTTTGATTCTATCACGGTGTACAACGGTGTACAACGCCATTGAATGCATGCTTTGTGAAAATAGGCGTTTAACCAAATTATAAAGTATCAAGTTTCAAGAAATTCAATGAGGCAGATTTTCTCATGGCACGGCTCATATATATACAAGATACAATTCAGAATGTTATGACAACATGTCGAAGTACAAACAAGCGTCTAATATTTTAAATGCATTCAATGGCGATGTTTATACATATTGGTTTATTCAGAAACCAATATATAACTCATGTTGGGTTATCAAGGGTTATATGCGTCTCTTAAGGGCTAGTCACACAATAACGTTCTGGTCAACGTTCTCTGAACGTTTCAATCGTTCAATGTTTTAACGTTCTAGAATGAGGATGACACATCTGACGTGTGATTAACGTGTGCCTAAAGCACGACTAGCGTGTGTCTAACGCACGAGAAGCGTGTGACAGCGACCAAGTAAGATACTCCTGAAAACCATTAGCGTGTGCTAACGTGCCACTGGCGCGCGTCGAACGATTTGTCTACGTTAGACGAGCGTGTTGAGCGTGTTACTAACATGTGAATAACGACAGAAAAGCGTCAGGACGTTCGCTTGACTTTAGTCAGACGCTGCGTGCACTAGGGGACCGTCCGTTCAGCGGTCCTTGACAGGTCGCCTGTAAGTCGTTCACTGCAAAGCAAACGATTAGTAACAACTTAGTAACGCTAGTGTAACGACTGACTTACGATAGCCGAACGCATGCAACGCTCGGTAAAACGCTCGACGAACATTTTTAAACGATCTCCAGCGTTTAAATAAAACGTTTGAAGTACGCTCATCTCAGAGAAAATTGTGTGCATGTTCAAAACTTTATTTTTGGACCAGCGTTCTCTGACGATTCCTGGCGATCACTGGCTTTCGCTCTTCCAGCGACAATGGGCTTAATCGTTAGAAAACGTTGGCCAGGGCCCGTATTCTGAAATATTATAAGATAACATTTTCTCTAAGTAAATCAATATTCTATTAGTTTTCGGCAATTTACTCTAAGTATTTCATGATTTACTCTTAGAAAGTGAAAATAACTAAGAAAATTCTAAGCTCGACAAATTTAACTAAGTATAACGATATACTATTAGAAAATCATTATAATCTTAGTTTTCGGCAATTTTAACTAAGTTTTGGGGGATTCTCTCTAAGAGAGATGAAAAAACTGAGAAAATTCTCAACTCGCAGAATTTACTAAAGAATTTTCTCAAAACTTGTGAAAAGTGTGACTCTGTCTTAACTTTTTAGAATTTCTAAGATGAGTACACGAACGTTTATTAAGCAGCAATACTTGTCCCAGAATAGGTAGAATAGATAATTCATTGAATAAAAATCGTTTATAGACCTACAATTGTATAGAAATGTTTAGCGAAGGTTTTTGAGTCGACGTTTGTGTTTGAGTGGCTTCGTAAAATTGGGTCAAATTCGGGGTGGGGTAACGTCATTACAAAGGACTGAGATTACTGTTTAAGACATTATTGCCTACGGTCTTCATCGAGGAAACGTGATAACGATCGATATTTATTCAAATTCTATATTTTTAGTAAATGATCACTGTATGTACCAAAATTAGCGTAAATACATAACTAGTTCCACAATTATAATTAACTAACAAACCTATTTTCAACGATGTCGCCGTGGCTCAATCGGTAGCGAGTCTTACTGGCATGTCGGGGTAGCCGATTCGAGCCACGGCTCTTCAAACTATCTGCAATAGACATTATAGTTCTAGGGTAAAAGAATTTATTGGGACAGAATAACGTCAAAACCAACTTTTTCTAATATTAGTTTTCATATATTGTCTGAAAGCACAATACGAGCTTATAAATTTCAATTGTTCTTTCACACTTTCATGCTCAAATTATTTGGGAGGGATTTACCCTTCCGCCGTTTCATTGTCGTCTGCTTCAATTATGTTGCCTGCAAACGTGGTTTCAAAAATAAGACATTTCAAAACGAGTGTCAAACAGTTTTGATCCTGATCAGACGCCGCGTTACGCGGCGTCTGATCAGGATCCAAAATGTTTGTAAACGCGCTTTTAAGCGTCGTTGAGAGTAAAAGGGTTAATCCACCCTATGTAACGCAATGCGTCTTCCAAGACACGTGCAAAATAGGAATATGTGTAGATGTACAAAAGATTATGATCAAACTTGTTTGCAAACCCAAAAAACATTTCTTCAACTGGAAATATAAACCTGTAAATGATTGCAGACAAGTACGTGTTAACCCCTGAATTGCCATGACGCCATCCGCTTTAATTAAATTATATCTGCTTTTGTTCATTGAAATTAAATTATTTTTGTACATGTAATTAAAATCAGTGTCAACCAGTTTCGTTTCTGATTAGACTCCTCTGCTCAGGACCGATACTGTTTGCAAGTTACCATTATATTCGCGCTAAGGCAATGAAGAGGTTTAGCAGAAAAGTCACTTTGACATTGTAGGGTATCATACTGTTAAGAAAGGACACTCGGTGTGTGAGACCTGAGTAATGCGATATGCTTCATGTCAGCAGTGATGCCCGAATTATAGATGTAGCTGACAAAAATATATCAATAATTCTAACATGACACGTGAACTCGTCTCTATAAACAAAGTACAAATTTACCGTGGCATATCAGTATGATATGCAATGATGTGAAACTGATATACAACGATGTGAAAATACACCAGTTTGAACGGCTGTTCCTGTTTCCACCCTACGATAAATCCTAATTTAAGAACGCTCGATTGAAATAAATATATGCAAAATTTAAAACGTTTGCTGATAGTTTGTAAAGAAGTTGACATATTTAAGTGAAAAAAAGTTTATTCATTGTATTGAGATGTTAAACTTGTTTAAAGCGGGGGTTAGAATAAATCTTCTAAACGTTTTAAGATATGATGTTTTTTAAATTGGTAGAATGGAACAGCCACAGAAGCGGAGTCCTAATGAAAATAGTTCGAGGCGATTGTTCCCCTTTAATACTGAAAACCTAAAAGTGTAGACCCGGTTAAATCCTTATTTGTAATGTTAGATTCGAAATAATCTTCTTCCATGGTTGATATGGCCTCATTTACCACGATTTGTCGTTTTGATGCGCTGCAAATTAACCACTTGGGCCTTCGACCCTCGTGGTCAATTTGCTGCGCGTCAAAACTCCAAATCGTGGTATATGAGGCCATGGCGAACCATGGAGCGAAGATTATTTCTTAAGTGAAAATTCTGTGGATAAGTATGATCGTATGTCGTCTTTGGACATGCAATTTAGCTCCTTCACTTCCAAATATCGTTCAAGCACTCGGCGTCTTCTCTTTGTTTATTTCTGTTTTTTTGCAAATTAGGATCTAAAGCATTTTGACACAGGATTCGAGGATATGCAAGTTTTGGCCCTGTTGAGACAACTATGGTTACCTTGCGTCTTATCTGGATCAACACTGTATTTTGAAATGCAGACGATGTCGAGATCAACAAAAAAGGAAAAATGAGGACAGTGAGGAAAATATTATTCCTGGCCACTTAGATCAGTTGGACTTTGATAATAACGACAATTACGAACTGTTTTGACCCAGATCTGACACTGAGAAATCGGTTATCTTATCTGACTCTAAACTGTATCTCATTTCGGCTTTCATCAAATGTCAACATTTTTAAAAACATCAGTTTCTTTATTCGATTGCATTATATTTGCTTTTTGTGTAGTTAGACAGAATAACATAACGTCTTCTCTAGAGTAAAGGAGAGAAAGTTTATGGACAAAAATAATGGAACTCATATCCTGTTTTTGAATTATCAATACCGAAATAGCTCTTAAAGTAATATCTTCAGAATATCACTTTATGGTTACTTAAACTATCTTGTGACATGCTTAACACGCTATTCTGCACGCTATTCCAAGTTTAGTGTACAGTGTACAAGTAAAACACGATAGTCTTCCCCAATAAACGCGTTTGCGCTAAAACTAATATGAAATAAGGCATGGACTTCAATGGGGTTTACCCACGATCGTTTTAAAATCTGGAAACTGAATTAAAAATATAGATCTCTAATATTTGTCGAGGTTACTCAGCCCAAATAGAAATTACCCACTTTTGTATTCTAAATTATCAGCGTCACATATATACATACTGTATTTGATTTTTGTTTTATAGAAGGTAGCAGACGACATGACATCATTGTGGCTAAATAACTGGCACTCATAGAAGAAAAACAATGGTGCTCATATTCAGCAGCTAGAACTTTTTCTTAAAGGAAATAAAATCACAGTGTCATTCATCGCAACACAGAGTAAACACTCCGTGATCGCAATATTCACGGTGTTATCAAGACTAGAAAGTCTTATAACATAAAATTACCTCTCTTTGATTTGAAATAAGAATGAACTTTAAGTGTTTCAATTTCAGTACATCATGGCTGCCATTTCTCCGGATTTTTCCGAAATATTTGGATTTTTCTTAATCTCTCCGGACCTACGGATTTTTGCCGAAAAATCCGGATTTCCGCTCTTAAAGACTTTTCCTCAGTCCATGTAACTGTAAAGCATTTGCAACGCAATCTCAGTTTACCTGGTAAGGTCCAGATTATACCCATGCTCTAGTGATTTTCAATGGTTATTTCTAACCAAACTATCAAATATAAAGGTCCGGTCTCACAAAAGACGATTCAATGGTTCAATATGCACAAGACCCATTCTTTTTGCAAGGAAATTGACAGTAAATAATCTGGCAAGGCGTTATGACCAAAAGGTCGTCAGGAGATGTCTTTAAATTGGATTTTTCTGTGTTTTTGAACTTCAAAAACATTGATATGCGTATCAATCATCTCAGATCCAGATCAGATGCTGCATTACGAGGCGTCTGATCAGGATCTGAACTGTTTGCATAACCATGTTAGTATTATAGAGATTGGCAGCGAAAGGGTTAAATGTACGTTTCCTAAAACATCCCTTGAAAATTTGGAAATCTAAGGATACTTTTTTTTATCAATTTATGGTAGCCCTGTCACATGTGTCTTTTAATCTGAATGTTTTTACTAGAATACATTGGTGAACATATGAGCCTTTACAATCACAAACACAACTGGAGTTGATATTACTTTAAAAGATATAGAGATTTACGTTTTTATGCTAAGCAGTGAATTATAGAGTTTTCTCAGTATATTATACTGTTATAGTCTACAGTGAATTATAACTTTTAGGAACTATTTTTGCCCGAACTATTTTTTATTTATTGCCTTCTTTTTAATTTGAATAATTATAAGGTTTTTTTTTTGTTTTTTTTTATGTATTCCAAAATATTTTATAAAATTCAACAGTTATTCCATCCGATCCTGGACGTTTGCCATTATTCATTCCTTTTAAAGCATTTGAACATTCTGTTTCAGAAATTAACCCTTCACATGGTGTTTTCTCAATTCGTTCAAAACTGATTTACACTTTTTATTTGAAAATATATCCACGTTCTGTAATGTAGTGACTTTACTGTTTATTCTTTCATAAAAAAGTTTAGTTTCTTCTAAAATTTCTTTTGGTTTGGTTATTTCTCTAGAATTATTTGCTATACGTTTTATAGTTTTATTTTCAGATCTTTTCTTTTCTAAATTGCTAAAGTATTTTGTATTTTTTTCTGCACCTTCAATCCATTCTGCTTTTGCCCTAAGTAAGATTCCTATAGTATACTCTTTTGTAATGTCATCTAATTCCGATTTCATTTCTTTGATTTTATTTAAGATGGCTTCATTGTTTTTATTATTTGATAATTGTTTTTCTAAATCATCAATGTCATTTTTGAGATTTATTTCTTTTTTACCATTTTCTTTTTTTTCATGGAAGTGTACATAATGGTTTCATTTCTTATGGTTCCTTTTATTATTTCCCACAATGTATTAGGATTTGCTTCTTTATTAATGTCTACAATATCTTGAATTGAACGTTTTATCTTATCCTGGTAGTCTTTTTCTAAGATAACACTATTGTTTAATTTAAAATATCCTGGCCCTCGATGTTGATTATCCACTATCATATTAAAATATACTAACGAATGATCTGATCGTAAACCAGTTGTAATTTTACATTGTGTTATTGAATTTACTATATTTGATGAAATTATAATTTGAATAATTATGCCATACACTATTATTTCCCTTGTAAAGGGTCTTCTGCTTCAAATTGTTGTTCAATAAGCTGTGATTTGCTCTTTTGAATGTTACTCATTAAAGCAAAAGCATAGCAAAATGGATATTAATGAAATACATAGACTTTTCAAGGTTATGTGAGATGTTGGAAGTGAAAATAAAAGTTTGCCAAATTGGGTAATATTCCAAAACAGTTCAATCATATTTTTTCGATAAAAAAAGACCGTGTCCCAGATACACGAATGCCCCCCATGGCACAGGGATGGGAATCCAGACTATCTTTGTGGAGAGTGCCATATAATGTGCAATTTTGATAAATTCAAGGGCCATAACTCCAAAGGCCTCAGTGTGAATTGGTGACACTGGTTATCTTACTTGGTCTCAACATTTTGTCAACAAACAGTTCATAAGTTTGGTTAAGATCAGATGAAAAGCAATGTGTTTGTGAAGCACAAATGCCCCCAGCCAGCATCATGCTATGCAAAAGTTATAGTGAAGATAAGGTGTTTTGGTTAAAGCTTGATTAAATAGGTCAAAGGTTAAGGTCAAGATCACACAGTCAAACACATTGGTGTAGTTGGAAAGGTCTTGACACAAGAAATATACATACAAAATATGAAAGGCCTAGGCTACTGGTTCAAATGTTATAGACATTCAAATATTTTTACAAAAGTAAGTGAAAGGTCGAGGTCACAAGGTCAAAGAGAGTTGTATGGTTAGAAAGGTCTTGACACAGGGAAGAAAATTGCCAAGTTTAAGAGGCCTAGTTGCAATTATCAAGAGTTATAGCCAAGGTTAAGGTTTTTGGTTAAAATTTGATTAAATAGGTCAAAGGTCCAGATCAAGGTCACATGGTCAAATATGGTTGTATCAACTTGTATAGTTGGAAAGGTCTCGATTCAAGAAATATACATACGAAATATTGAAAGCCCTAGGCCTAATGGTTTAAATGTTATAGACATTTAAAGATTTTTACAAAAGTAGGTCAAGGTCACAAGGTCTAAAAGGTTTGTATGGTTGGAAAGGTCTTGCCACTTGGAAGACATATGCTAAGTTGGCACATGTGCATTATTGCAAGAGATATAGCTAAGGTTAAGGTTTTTGGCACAGACAGACGGACGGACGGACAAACAAACAAACAGACAGGACAAAAACTATATTATAGTTTTTGTCATGTCTGTTTGTTTGTCCGTTAGTATATGCCCCCGAATCATAGATTCTGGGGGCATAAAAAGTATCAAATGGTCATTGCCAAGATATCTGTTCAAGATATACTTTTATCTTTCTCTATGATGTGATGAAGAATCTGATATCATAGCATGCATTGTCAGATCTGTCTAGTGTAGTTTACAGGCAGTTTACTGACAATACCATTTTGAGAATGTTCATAATATGATAACAAAACAATGTCTTGACAGCAGCTTTAAGTGTCCTTTGTCTCAATTATTTTACTTTATCCTCCTTGATCCACTTGTCTCATTATTATTTGTTAAACTGATGTCATCAGTTTTATCTATTTTTGTCATTCATCCAATTATTTTGTCCTCTGCAGGTGTTGTTGAATTCATTTCTCTTAGGGTGGAATCATCCAAGCAGAAACACACAGCACAAAGAACTTATCATAGTGATATTTACATAATGAGTTACTAAATGCATGCTGCTGAACGGATAGGCTATCTCTCTTGTCCAATTACACAAAAACCTCAGGTTGATGTGTTTAATATAGGTCTCTACATAGCCACAATTCTCCTGATTTGAAGTTGTGTTGACTGTAGAGTAAGTCAGTGCTGTTATCAATTTCAAATTCAGGCATTTTATATATATTGGTGCAGAAACTGACAGATTAGGACAGCCCGGCTAACTAGATAATACAGACATGTGTATTTAATCAACAGTTCAATACATTGCCATAAACAATCACCAAAGTCAGTGAATTGCATATTATTTTGTCTGGAGCTTCAAATTCAAATTCACTACCTCTGTCAACTGCAACAGAACAGAGCAGCAGTAGATGCTAATCTTCCAACTTGTTCACACTCCACTCATTCCGTCAGATTTCTTTGCTAACACTAGGTTGCTTTAGAAGAAGTGCAAGCAGGCTCTCAGGAAGTGTTGAAAAGTGTAACTTTGGTATTGACAAGTTGTCACATTATACTGAATTGTCAATATTTTAATTTTTCAATGCACATTATACTGATGATTTTTTACACATTTTTCAGGGTTTTTTATAAGTATGTCCTGAAATACACTTTCTTGTTAATGGATCCTGAGGTCTAAAAACTGGTGGTACAAAGTATAATCAACATATATAAAATGCTTTCAGCTTCCATCTGCTAGGATATTGGAAATATTGCACATGAAATAATATTTCTGTATAAAATGTAACTATTTTCTCCAGTGGGTAAATGAAGTAAATATGTAAATAGGCATATGGGTGGAGTAAAAGAGTTAAAGCACAACCTTTATCAACATACTTCGATAAACATACCTGTTGGCCATCTGCTTTACCTTTGTCCTGTATTAAGCTATAACCTGTATCAAAAATTGCTAGCCTACTAATACACTTTTGAGTGGCCGGTTAACACAATATTGGCTGTTTATTGTTTAATGCAGAATTTTCAAAATTGTCAAGGCTTGTCATTGTTTTTTTCTTGAATAATAATTATGTCCTCATAAAAGGGTTTCATAATCAACTGATTTTCATTATCGATCAACGAATATATTCGGACAGACCACTTCGATTAACCATTGATTATACAATGGAATTGAGAAATTTAAATTTTTAGTATAAATTTAGTCACTAAAATCTTAAAGTTGACAATAAAAAAATCAGATAATATTTTTTATTTATTTTAATTGCACATCTGAAGATTAATACAAACATTGCTATTTTACTTAGAGTAGAATAAAATACATTATTTCAATAAATCAATTATTTGATTTTATTATCGATTCTCTAAACACAATTTAATGATCACTTTCGATAAATAATCGGAAATAATCGATCACCGTTTAAACACTGTCAAACCAGCATTTTCGGGGGGGGGGGGGGGGGGGACCTGTTCCCAATTGAAAACAAGGGCTTTTTTCCCAAAATGAGCATTTCACAGCACAATTTTTTCACAAAATGAGCATTTTACAACTCAATTTTTTCCAAAAACTTATGTATTTTACGCCGTTTTAGGGCATATTTTTCCCAGTTGGAGGGGTACCAACTCATTCCCAAAGTGGTGAAAAAACCCACTGAAAACTACCTCATAATAGTGTTTCATAATCGGCTGATTTTCATAATCGATCATCGGAATTAATCGGACAGACCACTTCAATTAATCATCGATTATACAATCGAAATGAGATATCTAAATTTTGAGTATAAATTAAGAAATGAAAATGTTAAAATTGACAATAAAAAAAATCAGATTATTTTTTTATTATTTCAATTGCATCTGAAGATTAATATACACTAAAAGGTAGTAAAATGAGTTCTTACATTTTATATCAGAAACAATATCTAGCTGTTTTACATAGAATATAATGAAAAAATTTTTATTTTGATTAATCAATTATTTTATTTTATAATCGATTAGCTATCGAAAGAGCACTTTCGATCAATCATCGGCAATAATCGATCATCGTTTAAACACTACCTCATAATATACAGTTTCTTGCTGTGGAAATAAATCAACTACTCCAATGAAAAGATTTATGCTTCATCTGCTTTACTTTTGTCCTGTATTAAGCAATAACATCTATCAAACACTGCTATTTGTACATTTTCAAGTGGCCGCTTAAAGTGGTTCGCGGGTGACGGGGTCAGCTTATTCCGTGTCAGAATTCTTTGAAACCTTGATTAAATTGAAATATACCATATGGAGAGTGAAAAATCGTTAAAATAAAAAAAAATCACAGTGCCGTTTTTTTCTGACAGGACCATTTGTCAAGAAAAGCTCTTTTTTAATGAACAGGAATATTTTCTTTATAAAATGATATAACTCAATAATTTCTGTATATTCAAGTAAACTGTACAGAGAGTCAGAGACTATAAGATATTGTGCAAACAAAAATATTTCATGACATAGTTTCTGGAAATATCAATATTTTAAAGAAGTCAAATTCAGAAAAAGTCACTAAATCTCAAATTACAAAAAGTCTAGCTGTTTAACAAACATTTATTTTACTCTTATTAGATAGATACAACTAAATTCTACTAGTCACAAAATTTTAATGAAAATCTACAGTGGAATTTACATTTTATACATGATTCCCAGAAATTCTGACAAAATGTTACACAAAACGAGTTACCTCCCTTGAGTTCAACTTTAAAATGCCGTCAGCTCTAAATAATACCAGAAGTCAAACCTGTACTAAGGAACCATTAAATACGGTAACCTGTAGATCTTTAAAAACAGGTGGCTGCTTAATACATAAAAAAGTACAGTTTAAACATATTTTATTTCCAAAATTTCAACATGGAAATGGGGTTGGGCCACAAGTTCCAAAAACATTAGTTACAGCCCTTCCCCATAAAAAATAATGCATAAAAGCCAGTTTTTTTCCTTCTTTGGGCGGTATCCGTAAAAGGACCCGTTCCAAATTGGAACAGGACCCGTTCACAATTCAAGAAGGGACCTGGCAATATGGTAAAAATAGTATTTTCAGTGAAAAAAAGAGAATTTCTGTTACTAGTGTTAGCATTGCCTGTTGATATGAACTGCATAATTGCTACTTGGTAGTTTAGATCAATATAGGCCTACACATTTTATAAAATAATCTTCCCAATTTCTTTTTGGTCATCATTTCATGACTTGTTTTTTCCCAATATGAAGTTTACGCAACAAGAAGAATTCCCAATCTGAGGGGTACCGGACCCGTTCCCAATTGGGTGAAAAACGCTGAAAGCTCCTGTAAGATCTATCTTTTAGCATGACTTTTGTCCTGTGTTAAGCTGCCATCTGTCATATAGGCTACAAAGTTTAGTTGTCACTTGACAATACTTGCATCTAATAATATTCATTATTACGTGACTCAACATAGCCTGTCCTTTGGTCACTGCGTTATGAATTGACTAGTCAATAAAAAATCAGACAAAACATATTTTAAAAAAAGAAGATTTGTAGTGCGTGGGAATCGAACCTGGAACCTTTGGCTTGCTAGTCAATCACTTTACCAACTGCCCTAACAAAGAAGACACTGAAGCTTATCAAACTTTACTTTATGTAAATTTTCTACTATAAGCACGTGCCGAAAAGATCATGTGAAAGTCCTCAGCATTTCCGGAATTCGAGATGCAGGCCGCACGCTGTCGAACCACCTTAAAGTCCCATTGTGTTTTCAGACCTTTTCATAATGTCTGAAATACAATAACGGTTAATAATAATGTTTGAACATTCTAATGGGCCAAACTGATCTATGAAATGATGAAGACGGACCTAAATCACCAAAAAGGGCGATTTAAAATCATAACAAACCGAAAATAGAGCGTCTGCCATAAACCTTACCACACGGCTTAGTATCACGTGATACAGCCGGAGTCAACATCACCGTGTGCAACCGCAATTACCTTCGACGGTCGATCCATCAGTCAGTTAGACTATCACACTTTTTTGTCCGCTCTCTAACTCAAATATCTTTTATCCGATCTTCCACAAACTTGCTGAAAATGTTCATTGATATAAAATCAAGGTTTAGTTTGATTACTACTAAAATCGCATAAGGTGTTGTTGAGTTATTGCCTGTTAATTTATAAAAAATGACTGTTTCAGTCATTTTTGCACTCTAAAACAAATAGTTTTTATCGGATATTCACCAAACATGCTGAAAATATTTATTCATATAAAATTCAGGTCTAGTTTGATTATTACTAAAATCGCATGTGGCATACCTAAGTTTTTGCCCTTTATGTATTAAAAATGACTGTTTTCAGCAAGGTTTGCTCTCTAACACAAATACGTTTTATTGGATCTTCACCAAATTTGCTGAAAATATTTATTGATATAATATCAAGGTTTAGTATGATTACTACTAAAAGCGCGTAAGGTATATCTAAGTTATGGCCTGTTTATTAATGAAAAATGACGGTTTCAGTCACTTTTTGCACGCTAACACATACAGTTTTTATCAGATATTCATTAAACTTGCTGAAAATGTTTAAGTATATAAAATTTAGGTTTAGTTTGATTATTACAAAAATCGCATGTGGCATATCTGAGTTTTTGCCCTTTATGTATTAAAAATGACTGTTTCAGCATTTTTCAGCAATAACTCAAACATGCCTTATGCGATTTTGCTAGTTATTGAACCTGACCTAGATTCTATACTAATAAACATTTGTAGCAAGTTTGGTGAAGATCCAAAAAGAAATGTTTGAGTTAGAGAGCGGACAAGGCTGAAACAGTCATTTTCAGCAAGCTCAAGGTATACATTCTCTATAGTTTATTTGACCGTTTACCCACAGTGAAAGATATGTACACGTTGTTATTGAATCTCATAGTGTTTAACCCTGTGCCTACTTTACGGAGTTTACAAACTATTTGAATCTAAAAAGACGCCGCGTAACGTGGCGTCTCATCTGGATCCAAACTATTTGACACTCGTCTTAAGGTTTGTTTAATTAAAACAATGCATAAATCTAAACTGAACACATTTTGCAGACGACAATGTCGAAGCAGACGTCTGTGCAGCAGAATAAGGGTTATCCAGATGTTCCAGCTAAACATGTAAGCGAGAGTAATCTGAACCAATCTAACATTTTCTCACTCATTTCAGCACCGAATGCTATGGTGTTACTACTGATTAAACCGTCTATTCGAGACACTTTTAATGAGTATGACACCATTGGGTTTAAAAGCAGAAATAAAGATTTAAGTTTTCGAAATACTTCCGTTATCTGGAGCCCTGTATTTACAGAGTTGTCCTTCTTTCCATACACAAGGGAGGCTTTTTAATTGGTGCTAGCACAAAAATATTATAAATAAAATTTAAAAAGCGAATTGCTTAGATAAAACCGATTTTTGTGAAAGAATCACGTCCCACGTAGTTCAAATGGGACAACCGTTTTATGCAGGTTTCTCAAAAGCACAATGCGGCTTTAACACTTTTATGATTGTTTAGTATTTACTGCAGATTTTTCAAACATTTTTATTTACGGTCGTAGTAGTCAAGTGGTAACGTACTAATCTATGGTTCCAGGGGTGGTGAGATTTATCCCCCACCTTGCAAGCGGCTTGACTACTGGATTTTTCTGAACCCTGATGATGTACAGGAATGTTCTTGAGCAAGATATGCACCGCGAATTGCTCCTCTCTAGTCTCTACTCAGGGGTTAAAATGGGTACCTGTGAAGGGTCTGAGCCAATACTTCCGATGCCTACCCGCCATATGTTAGCAGAGCTCAATATTGTAGGCATGAAAGAATTACAGAGATCCTGGACGCTGAACATTTTGGTGTTGTAAAATGTTTACATTTGAAGGTCACCATGGTCACTTGGATTTGTGTCAAAATGAGCCCTAGTTATACATATTTTAGAAAAATGTGCACGAAAACGTCATGTCGTGGGTACAAAATGATACATGGGACAAACATATGGTTTGTTGCTGCGTTGTCCGGGACCCGGATACTGTCCGGTAATATGTAATTTTCTTGGATTATAATAAACAACCGCCTCTTCATCGACGACCATGGCTGACAAAGATCAATAAACAGAATTCCAAAAAGATCTACACACTCTTATTTCTGATGTCCCATACATCATTTACATGACTTGTAGTCTTGTAGCTTATATTTCGTTAATTAGATGACTGTCATTCAAGTGTCAATCGAGCTGTGATTTTGCAGACGACTACTACGGAAATTCCCGAGTCTTTACGTAAAATTTTGTATTTCTTTTCTGGTGTCGTTTTTTTCAACAAGTATTTTTTTAAACAACTCTGTACAATTTCGTTTCCCTTCGGGAAACGAATAAACGACGATGCGTTTTTAAATTACAATTCCATACAACAAAAATAAATAAAAAAGGACCGAAATGCTGCGATTGTAGTAATCGAGTGTGCCGAAATTTTAACTATCGTATGTCACGTGGTACAAACGAGACAGCACTCGGGATTTCATTGCTTAGCTTGGTGTGTTCTGTTCTGTTCTGTTGTTATTTTCTCGCGGAATCGTGGGTAACCTTTGGGGGGTAAACCCCTATTATTTCCTTTATAAACAGTTTGCTCAGGATCAAAACTGTTTGCCACGCAGATAAATATAGATAGTCTGAAATGACAAAACGTTGTCCTATTCGACATTTTAGTGAATAACGTTTGCGATTCATGTGAATTTGAATGGCAAAGATAAACGTCTTCTCCACTGTTTGAAAAAATAAAACTCAGGGTTAGCTAGTCCGCACTTTATGTCAGAAAATACACATGCATTCGCCTTCTCCACGTTATGTCAATTGTGTTGTTTGAAAATGATTGGACGGTTAGTTGGTCTGAACTTCATTTTAAAAACAAAGTTTTAGAAACGCATTGCAATGAAATATAGAACAGTACACATGTTAGACATGTCTGACTTTTCATCTTCATCTGAGTGGCAAACAGTTTGGAGCCTGATCAGACGCTAGGTTATCATGTGTCTGATCTGGCTCCAGACTGTTTGCATTGGGAAAAATTGTTAAACGTAAACGTAAACGCGTTTAGTGGGAAATAAAAACGTTCCTTCCTTTGTTCTGAAAAACTATTGAAAACGATGCGCGTGTGTTCTCGATTTATAGTTAGATATAGATACTGTTTGTAAAGTAGAAGAAGACGTGCTATAAGGTAGCAGTAAATGTAACAGCTGTTTAAACATGGTTTTGCAAAATATATAATGTCCAGACCATTAGTGTTGCAGTTGACATTATTAGAGTAGTACACGTGTACCAAAACATAAACCTTGTTGTATTACTGACTTACCCTGACTACAACAGTTCTTTGAACTCGGTTTGGATTCTTATCAGACGCCGCTCTATGCGGCGTCTGATCAGGATCCAAACTGTTTGACACTCAGATGAAGATGAAAAGTCAGAAAATTAAAATTTGAGATTAAAAAGCAAACGATATTTATTTATACGTGATGACGTCATGGCAGTGAATGGGGTTACCAGCTGTGACAAAATAAATTGATGATACAACAACATATATATCAATTTTGTAACATAATTCGATTGTACAAATAAAAAACAGCTTGTGGAAAATCTAAAACAAACTTGGTCATTTCTATAGCAGCAATATATAGATCTTTAATCAAGTCTCATCTGTGTTCATAACATACAATAACAAATATCACATATACAACAAATATGGCGTACACAGCCTTTCTTTATAAGAATTATAAGAGACTATAATAGTTCAAGTATCAAAGACATTATTCGATTCATTAGTAATTATTATATAAACATATACAAAGATAGGACCATGTGGATGTTGCTAATCGTTCAACTAAAAAAATTCAATAAGACAAAAGCTGAAAAAATCTGAGATTAAAAAAGTACACTCATGCGTACAGTATTATTATGAATGAATTAAAGAATCCGTTAACATCTTTGATCAGACAAAAAAAGAACTGATTAGCAACAAACACATGTAATAGGTAAGACTTTCATCTATAAAGAATAAGAAAAATATGCATTACTTACATAAAAGTTGAGTTCTTCTATTTAAAGTATTAAAACAGGTTTTGGCACACAGCCGTATCAGACTGGGATGGGTAATAGAACCTTAAGTTGATCAAGTTTACTAAAAAATCATCAACGAGGTAGGAACAATAAGGTAATGAATACACGTTTATACTTTGGTGTCAGGTTTAACGCTTTCACCATAAATTGAACCTCCTGCTTTATGATCAGCGGAAAGTTTGCACTCGGGATAGGCAGTGAAGGGGTTAAACATATGCATTTGCTACAAACTATTTTAATATCAGAATTATCAGTATCGATGCAGGATCTAACTTTATTTGCTTTCCAAACAGTTTGGATCAAGAATAGACGCCGAGCTACTCAGAGTAGCAAAGCTGTTTAAAATTTCTTATAACATGTACATATCCTTCGTCAAAACGCATAAAATTCAAAATGAAATGAGTGCAACCGATCTTCGATATCTCGAACTCATTGAACTCGAATTTACCAGTATTTCTAGTATTTTCTACAAATCAAATCAGTGCTCAAATATCGCTTAAGTCGAAAATATTTGTATTTTAAACTTACAACGAGGCTTAGCCAAGTTTAAACTATGAAAAACGAATATGTTCGACTTCAGCATGTTCGATATATGTCTAGCGCAAGCTCCTTACAACGGATCTCTAAACAACGATTCCCTCCTTACAAAAACGATGATCGCTGTTCCCTTAACAACAAAAGTAACGTCCAACCTTTTCACCGCTGCAATATCGTCTGCTTAAAATTGTCGTTTGTTGTTTTTGGTATTTATCTCTAAGTCACATATTGGACATTTTGACAGAAAAAAACATAATAACGCGTGACAATCAGCTTGAATCAAGATCAGACGCCGCATTACACCGGCTTCTGATATGAAATTAAGCTGTTTGCAAATGTAATCCACTGTCCCTCTCTATTACCACTTCCTTCGAACAAGGCACATAATCTTTGTCTCCCATTGGGTTGTAGAGAGGGAGCACAGTACCGATGTTGGACTGTACTGACAACACAACTGTAACAGACACATCAAACTAGACGATAATTGTAACGATTAAAGGTTTATTCAAATTACCAACATTGTCAATGATATCAAAGTGAAACGTATGGCTATGAGTGTACAGTTTCTATGGGGCATACATGTATCAATTCATATAGCTCATTGATACAATAGTCATGTTTCAAAGGCAGAGACTTCATATTGTTATCATATTCGGGATTGAGTACCAATTTTCCAGCGATTTCGTTAGGCAGCAAAATATAATAGATGCAAATATACAATTACCAGTTACGGTTATACTAAGTTCTGGGAAATGTTCAAACAAACAGAGTGAATGTCTAAAGTCATTGGTTTAGTTAAAACAACGTATCAATTAATGAAATATAACACAAGTATAACTATGTTAGTTTGTCATATGGCAAATGAGCAACGCACACAAGACAACATCCATCGACGTAATTTCTGCAATTAAGGAAATAATAGAAGGAAACAAAACAATTAGTTCCAGTGTAAACATATTATAACTGGTTTGCTTTAAAACTAATTTATCAGTTACACGAAGCCAATTACATTTGTGGTTATTTGAACCGGTCGATATAAAGCGTTAACGCTTTCTCCACCAAAGTCGCATCATATTTCATTAGTCATACTACCTGAAATTATCGCAGACATCAATTTGGAAAAAGAAAACAATATGACTGTGAAGGGGTAAAGGCTTCTCGATTTATTTAGCGATACAAGGGTTTAATATTTTGCAGGACGCTGTTCTGCTTGTGTTAAAAATAACACATGAGTGCAACAGCTCAAACATGTGAAAACATCCCAAACAAAATGTAGGGTTAAGGCCTAGCACACTGTCGGTGAGAACATGGTTACCTATGCCAAAAGTCTGCATCCTCGTAAGACAGCGTGCAATTTATATCTATATCATTATTTTCTTTAAATAATTGTCATGTGCCATACCCATTGATCATTGATTAACTCACGACAACACAAGCGTCATATCTGGTTTAACCCTTTCTGTCTTAGAAACATTTAATGTATTTGTTTTTCTCTCCTATATTTTCATTTTCCTGCTTCTATAATTAACAAATTAACCCATTTGCGACCAGTGGTATATTCCATGCTTATATACTGACACAAAAAAGAAATTGTGAACTTGTTTAGGAATTAAAATATCCATCTTTTTCAAAAGAAATACAGGCAAATGTGGTATCAAAATGCTTGTAAATATTTCTTTTAAACGATGCCTTATATTTTAATCAAATTCGTGTAATCATAAAGGCACTGTTAACGCTTAAATGAAGTAGAGGTTAAACGTTAAAGTTGCAAATCCTAAAGTTTTGTAAAAAGAAAAAGAATTTAATTCGGTATGTGTTATGTCCTCATCTCACACTGACCAATGCAATAATTCTAGAACGCATTGTCCTGACGTAACGTCTTGTGACGTAAATTCGTCAATGGCATGTATCTACCCTGTCGTGCTGGCTTGCTGGACTTTTACTGGTATCTAACGCTTTTATTTAGACCGTTACAATGTCGAAGAGTCATGATGGTATAACGGTGGCATTTAAACTGCCCAGTGACGTCATAGAGACGCTGAAGTCGGATTAAAGTTGCTGAAGTGTCTGAATTCGTTCGTTTTCTTGGAGCCGTGGCAGCTTGTTAACGAGTTCAATTCCAATATATTGTGATTTTATTATTGCATAATCAGTAAAAGTAATGGTCAGTGAAAACATGTTGCACATGCAGCACGTGCATAATATTGCATCCAGGTGATTTAATATTAGGTACAATGTGTGTAGAATTATTTTATCACTCATTGTGCTAAAATTGATAATTCTAAACATAGTATTGTCCGTTTTTCTGACTTGTTCAAGTTTTTTTTGACAGAATAGTTATAATGATAAATAGGTAAGCAAGGTGACATCGAAAATATAATCGTACAATTTCCTACTTGAGATAAGTATGATCCTCGTGCAGCACGAGGCCGCTGCGCTAACTTTACTGATAGTGTATTCTTTCCCAGTAAACGCATTTATATACTAAAACTATTATTTCAATTTCAAAAAGATTGAAGCCAGATCAGACGCCGGGTAACCCGGCGTCTGATCAGGCTCCAACCTGTTTGCTACTTATAACTTATAACGAAAAAGTTACACTCAATATAGTGCACAGTTTCTTTATCGTGTCAGTAAATGGTCCATGTGTGATCAAAGAGTATCTGGTCGAAAATTTGTTGTTCGTTTTTTTTGTTGTTAATAAAATCCTGTCAGCAATCAATGTAGACTCTAAACAGACGTGTCTGATCAGAAATTACACTGTTTACTTGTGCCCAATATGTTTGATCGTGGGCACAAATATATTAAGACCTCGTGGGGGAATTTCTGCACAACTTCAATCATAATTAGGCAGTCAACTGTTGTTTTATCGTAAAAGCTCTATGTAATTGTCAAGATGAGACAGCGAATTACTTGGCATTTTACAGGGAATCTAAACTGTTATCTTCTGTGTTCATGAAGTCGCTGGTAGCGTGCAGAAGGGCAATCCATGACGGAGACGGCTTAACCGGATGACAATATAATGTATAATATAGGCTTTGTGTCTAAGGTTGTATCTTGACATGGCGTCAATGATATATCTTAAATGCCACCAATCAATTGGAACTTAATACATAACGTGATAGCAACTGACCATACTTTCAATATTCTCAGTGATGGGTTGTGTGTTATAATATTTTATCACATAATTATATAAAATATAGGGCGCCGTAAATCGTAATTAAAGAATTAAGTATGTTATCGGCCAAGTGTGTGCCACCATATTGATGTTTTGGTACGTTGTGTATCTATGAATGACTAAAACCCAATAATAGTTATGACGAATCGTTTCTTTATAGCTGAAACCGAAGCGAAAGTAAGAAAGTTCACAGATTTGTATCATTTGTTGTTTATGCGATACATAAAATATTAGATTCGTGTAACTTCAGTATTGAATTTATCGAACTCGTTTGATAAAATGATGTTGCTCGACAAAGGGTCGCAACATATTATTTTATCCAACTCGTTCAATAAATTTAAAACTGAAAACACACTCATTCAATGTCCTCTATGATTGTTGAAGAGCCCCGCTAACAGATAAACACTTTATAGCACTGTATGCAATTAGTAGGGGACCACGTCCGGTGTCAAAGAGACACACGTTCAAGTATAACCGGTTCTCTAAGGATACCTGACAGTATGTAAGTGCACATAGAATCAAACGTACATGAATAACATATATTATCAAAACGGTTAAAATTCTCTCTTAATTGCTAAACATATACTGTCAATTGTGTGTCAAGCGACCGTTAAAATGAAATCAAATTTGCCTATAGTGAATCTCCCCTTATTCAGATTTATTTGAACTATCTGAGAAGGGCTGTGGTTGCATTTGTATAGTTACATTAGCGAGTTTATTATGTTTCATAACACTTTCATTGCCATGACATCATCAACTTTAAAAAGTTCTCGTTTGCTTTCATTTAGGAATTTTTACAAAAGAAAAATTGAAATTTCCAACAGTTTGAATCCTGATCAGACGACACTTTATGCAGCGTATGAAGAGGATCCAAACTGTACATACATACCTATTGTATTTGGGGAAAGGCAATGAAGGGATTAACCTTCTGTAAATAGCAGGTAACTTTCTGATACAGTGCTCCTTCCTTACAACAGCCCTCTGAACAACGATTCATCACAACGCCTGTCGCTGTTCGAAAACAAGACAATATGTCTAACCTTTCATCGGCTGCAATATTGTCTTCATAACCTTGTCGTCTGCTGTTTTTCTCAAAGTCGCACAATTGACATTTTGACAGAAAGAAGCATCATGATGAGTAACAAACAGCTTGAATCCAGATCAGACACCGCGTGACACTGTGGATTTAGTTCGAAACTGACACTTTAATTATATTGTCTGGAACAAAATTAATGTCGTTAAGCAAATCTTGTGAATTGCTGTAAACCGACTTATCTTGACAAGAAGAATATACGAACAAAATGTCAAAAATTGTGATGCCACTGGCTATCTTATACAATATCTTGTTCCTGTGACGCGGGATGATAACGATCGTCTTTATTAATTGGGTAAGGAATACATTACTCTTATTGCACTTAACGCGTGTTTCCTAGACTTAGATAAAAATAAATTGTCAGAATTTTCGAAACGGTTTTTTCTTCTAAATTTTGTTATATTATTGTTGCGTTCCATGGCTCTAAATGTGGAAGGAAAACCCGTCTTCACAACAGCAGATGTTAAGTGCTTGTGTGGCGGCTGTAAAAAGTCGCCCCGTACTTCATTCTCAGTGTTGTTATACTCTTTGGTCCTTTGGAATCATTGATTGCAGTGCATTTACAGTTGAAAGTTGAATTCCGCTTAAGCTGGTGCTAGGGGGCGTGAGCACTGTTGCATATTTCAGTATTGCTCATGAACAGACTCAATTAAACCGAGTCTGCAATTTTCAGTATTTGCTTTGTTTTCTGTGCTTTCAAAGGATCTCCCCTTATTCAGATTTTTTTTCTACACTGAATGTGTTTTCCGGGCCCTCACAAGTTATTAACACACAGTTTTACTCAGAGTTAACGTAGATAATGTAGATGCTGAACCATTCAAATATTTTGAACCCCTTCACTGGATAGACGTCATTAATTTTTAGTCAAATGTCGCCTGCTTTTCTTTCTCAAATCCAGATTGTAGGCATTTTGACTTAAGATACTTTTAAACATATTTTATTCCATACATTTGCTGCATATTGTACATGAGATAATCATTTTACAATATTGGAATAGGATTGGATCAAAAGCAAAACTTGTTAAGATCCTTTCCTTGTGCCATGTCTTATTACAACAAATCAAATGTAATGTTAGTAGGAAATAAACATTAATATCACTGTGACATATATAGTATAGTTGAGATTTGGTAGAATGGAAAAAAGGAGAGGACATATAGAATATAGGGGTTTGTGGTCAGTAGTGTGAAGGAGAGGACATATAGAATATAGGGGTTTGTGGTCAGTAGTGTGAAGGAGAGGACATATAGAATATAGGGGTTTGTGGTCAGTAGTGTGGATGGAGAGGACATATAGAATATAGGGATTTGTGGTCAGTAGTGTGGATGGAGAGGACATATAGAATAGAGGGGTTTGTGATCAGTAGTGTGGATGGAGAGGACATATAGAATATAGGGGTTTGTGGTCAGTAGTGTGGATGGAGAGGACATATAGAATATAGGGATTTGTGGTCAGTAGTGTGGATGGAGAGGACATATAGAATATAGGGGTTTGTGGTCAGTAGTGTGGATGGAGAGGACATATAGAATATAGGGGTTTGTGGTCAGTAGTGTGGATGGAGAGGACATAGAATATAGGGGTTTGTGGTCAGTAGTGTGGATGGAGAGGACATATAGAATATAGGGGTTTGTGGTCAGTAGTGTGGATGGAGAGGACATATAGAATATAGGGGTTTGTGGTCAGTAGTGTGGATGGAGAGGACATATAGAATATAGGGGTTTGTGGTCAGTAGTGTGGATGGAGAGGACATATAGAATATAGGGGTTTGTGGTCAGTAGTGTGGATGGAGAGGACATATAGAATATAGGGGTTTGTGGTCAGTAGTGTGGATGGAGAGGACATATAGAATATAGGGGTTTGTGGTCAGTAGTGTGGATGGAGAGGACATATAGAAAATAGGGGTTTGTGGTCAGTAGTGTGGATGGAGAGGACATATAGAATATAGGGATTTGTGGTCAGTAGTGTGGATGGAGAGGACATATAGAATATAGGGGTTTGTGGTCAGTAGTGTGGATGGAGAGGACATATAGAATATAGGGGTTTGTGGTCAGTAGTGTGGATTGAGAGGACATATAGAATATAGGGGTTTGTGGTCAGTAGTGTGGATGGAGAGGACATATATAATATAGGGATTTGTGGTCAGTAGTGTGGATGGAGAGGACATATAGAATATAGGGGTTTGTGGTCAGTAGTGTGGATGGAGAGGACATATAGAATATAGGGGTTTGTGGTCAGTAGTGTGGATGGAGAGGACGTATAGAATATAGGGGTTTGTGGTCAGTAGTGTGGATGGAGAGGACATATAGAATATAGGAGTTTGTGGTCAGTAGTGTGGATGGAGAGGACATATAGAATATAGGGGTTTGTGGTCAGTAGTGTGGATGGAGAGGACATATAGAATATAGGGATTTGTGGTCAGTAGTGTGGATGGAGAGGACATATAGAATATAGGGGTTTGTGGTCAGTAGTGTGGATGGAGAGGACATATAGAATATAGGGGTTTGTGGTCAGTAGTGTGGATGGAGAGGACATATAGAATATAGGGATTTGTGGTCAGTAGTGTGGATGGAGAGGACATATAGAATATAGGGATTTGTGGTCAGTAGTGTGGATGGAGAGGACATATAGAATATAGGGGTTTGTGGTCAGTAGTGTGGATGGAGAGGACATATAGAATATAGGGATTTGTGGAAAGTAGTGTGGATGGAGAGGACATATAGAATATAGGGGTTTGTGGTCAGTAGTGTGGATGGAGAGGACATATAGAATATAGGGGTTTGTGGTCAGTAGTGTGGATGGAGAGGATATATAGAATATAGGGGTTTGTGGTCAGTAGTGTGGATGGAGAGGACATATAGAATATAGGGGTTTGTGGTCAGTAGTGTGGATGGAGAGGACATATAGAATATAGGGGTTTGTGGTCATTAGTGTGGATGGAGAGGACATATAGAATATAGGGGTTTGTGGTCAGTAGTGTGGATGGAGAGGACATATAGAATATAGGGGTTTGTGGTCAGTAGTGTGGATGGAGAGGACATATAGAATATAGGGATTTGTGGTCAGTAGTGTGGATGGAGAGGACATATAGAATATAGGGGTTTGTGGTCAGTAGTGTGAATGAGAGGACATATAGAATATAGGGGTTTGTGGTCAGTAGTGTGAATGGAGAGGACATATAGAATATAGGGGTTTGTGGTCAGTAGTGTGGATGGAGAGGACATATAGAATATAGGGATTTGTGGTCAGTAGAGTGGATGGAGAGGACATATAGAATATAGGGGTTTGTGGTCAGTAGTGTGGATGGAGAGGACATATAGAATATATGGGGTTTGTGGTCAGCAGTGTGAAGGAAAGGACATATAGAATATAGGGGTTTGTGGTCAGTAGTGTGGATGGAGAGGACATATAGAATATAGGGGTTTGTGGTCAGTAGTGTGGATGGAGAGGACATATAGAATATAGGGATTTGTGGTCAGTAGTGTGGATGGAGAGGACATATAGAATATAGGGGTTTGTAGTCAGTAGTGTGGATGGAGAGAACATATAGAATATAGGGGTTTGTGGTCAATAGTGTGGATGGAGAGGACATATAGAATATAGGGGTTTGTGGTCAGTAGTGTGGATGGAGAGGACATATAGAATATAGGGATTTGTGGTCAGTAGTGTGGATCTCACCATTGATGCACAACAGATCACAAACCTGTTTGCAAATAACAAGCGTACTCGGGGTTAGGCAGTGAAAATGTAAATGCACCATAAGATTTAAAATTTTAATCTGACAAAGACAGCTTTAAATGTCGTTCCGATAGTAGTAAGACTGGAATTAACATAGAGTGTAAGTGTCTGGTGTCAAGTATCTAATTGTTTTTATAAGAGTACAGATGTTGGAATATAGTTTAACCCTTCCACTCTCAATGACGTCATAAAACGCATTTGCAAACAGTTTTGTACCTGATCAGACGCCGCGTAACGCGGCGTCTGTTCAGGATCAAAACTGTTTGCCATTTGTTTTGAAATGACGTAAGTTATACTGCATAAATCTTACTTTGAAACGATACTGCAGACTACAATATTGACCCAGACGACAATATGGCGGTGAAGGGATAAAAACCTCACCTTAAAATTGATCATGAAGAGTAAAGAATTGTTAAAATGAACCAAGACAAAGCACATGAATACGATTACTTTGAACCTTTTCGTCGCCGAAGTCGCATAAAGTCGATACTACAAATATATTAGATCAAGATCAGACGATGCCTCTGCTAAATAGAGGATTTACTGTATTGAAATCAAAGCTGAGTCCGAAATCATAAATAATTAGAACTGTTAGATATTCGTCCACCCCTAGAAGTATTAAATCTCCAACGGCAGAAATTGGGGTCGTTAAATATAGGATACAGAAAGGTCAGATCATCGATTTCATTTCAAGTTTCTTCCTCCATTTAGGTTCTATTGCACTAGCATCGAATCTTTGTTTGGATACTTCTTCGTTTGTACTTCCCTGAAGATTTCATTACATATACAGTATATACAAAGGGGATCGTTACAGACTACACTGTTTGTCTCTTCGACGTGCAGCAGACCATTTCAAATAAATAGAAAACAGTAAATACCCTGATGAGACGCCACGTAGTTGTTCACTTTTCGCTAAAGCCTTCCTTAGGTACTTCAGTTTATTTCTCTCAGAACATGGCTTAGCATGTTATATAAGGTACAAAATAAACATACATGTATAATAATATTTCAGGCTGTATGGCAAGAGCGAATGTCACCGAATTCCCGCAACCAGCTGGTTTCAAAGAGAGGGAGCATATGGCTAAAATGGTTAAAAAGGCATGTGGCTGTTAATTGCATGAAAAACAAATAGCAGAAATTCTATCAGGATTGTTTTAGCTTCTTTCCAAATGAATAAACACACTGTTATGAAGATTATTTCGGGTAATACATAAGGTGAGGTTTATTAAAGCTGTCCTCTATAGAGAGAATGGGCTTATTATTTCTTGTTTAAAAGAAATTAAACGCAATATTGATACCATATTGATAAACAATTCGGAGACTTATCAGGAATCAGTTTACTTGTGGTCTGGTCTGGCCCCAAACTTTTCGCAATAGGCAGTATCGTTTTAGAACAAACCAATTTTATTGTGAAAATATAACGTCGTCTTCTCCACTGTATTGTGCTCTAGACTAGACACACCAATCAATGATGCATTGCAACGTTTAGAAGGATTAAAAATCGAATGAAAGGGTTTTAGAATACAAATATGTTATTTATGTAAATGATTTGGCTAGAAAAGGACAGCAATTGATATGCAATATAATCATGAATGCAGTAAAACCTCTCTTAAACGAAGGGTAAATTACTGTATAAACGCAATGTGATAGTTAAAAAAGCTCCTAAAGCAGTCACCTGGCGTGAAAGCTAACAATTGACACACTTTTGAGGTTATAATAGAGACGTTATACTCTACACGATTGAAAACAGTTTTTTTTCGGATGATTGTAACCGTGTTATAACTGGCTACTGCAGCTGGAATCACATGAACATTAACCTATTTAAACCTGTTTAAGGTAGGCATAAGCATAAAGTGTCTCTTCAGGAAATGCATTGTTAGATATATCATATGAAATGTTCTGCTGTATGGACAAACAATGTAGTGTCTTTAGATCACATTTATACATATGTATATCTTTAATTAAATTTTCCATGAGGCACAAAGGGGGAGTTCATTACAATATCCAGGCATATATAGATAAGCTTACACTGTTATTTAAACATTCAACCATATTGCAAAAGAGGAATACTTATTTACTTACAAACCCTGTAATACTGTAGTAAATAGGTTAATAAATATACCATAAACATTGTGTGTTGTAAATGGACATGGTTCTAGATGAATGTTTATGTAAAGTGGAGAAAACGTTATTCTTTCCCAATAAACGCGTTTACGCTAAATTTATTATTTTCAATGCAAACAATTTGGAACAAGATCAGACGCCGGGTAACCCGTCTTCTGATCAGGCTCCAAACTGTTTGCCATTCATGTTTAATTTCGTAGGGGTAAATTTCAAAGAGCAAATTTGACAACTTTTTGATTGGAACCCTTTTTGATTTTTGTTTTCAAATTGTTTCTTAGATGTCAAATATAATTAATTGACATCCAAAAGGTATGCCCCGGATATAGAACACATGTAAACTTACAAGAAAAAATGACTTGCATCGGACAAAATGTAAATAATCGGCAGTCATATTTTTTAAAGGTTCAATTATCATGTTGATTTTTAGATACAAATCGTAATAATCTGCATTACTGTTGGTTTTTTATTTCATAGTACACCATTTTGTATTCTATAAGGGATTTTATTGTTAAAAATACATAAAATGACTGGGAAAAATACGTTTTTAAATTACAGGGGTATGTTGATTAAACCGGTAAAATTGTCAAAGGGGGGGGGGGTAAGAGGTACAAATGCGTCTTTTTATTCAATGCTCGCAAAAGTTTATAAATGGCTCTATGAGGTGTATACCTTAAGAAAAATACATAGTTTGTTGAGGTTTTAATGATTGACCATTACGGGTTGACTACCTTAAATAGGCGTCAGATCTGACCCAATAGGTTTTTTAATTGACATTATTAACATGAATCAAACCGTTGTTGCTGGTAAATAATAGGGTTAACCATATGTAAGCTATTCAAAATTGCTTTGGCAGATAAAAAACAAAGTTTTTGAGAGCACTGATGATGGTTTCAAACTGAACTACAGAGGTATGGGGTTGGATGGTAAAAAAAAAAAAAAAAAGTAATATACCAAGTTAAAGTCTACTTTCAGTCCGAATGACCGCTCAGCCGACTGTACATATACTCCCCTGATCATCGAGCCATCTTTGCCTATGAGCACTGCTAACATATGGCGCAGTCAAATGCAGCCGCAGTACCGACTCAGACCCTTCACAGGTACCCATTTTAACCCCTGGGTGGAGAGGAGCAATTCGCGGTACATGTCTTGCTCAAGAACATTCCTGTACATCATCGGGGATTCAGAAAAATCCCCTAGTCAGACCGCTGGTCCGGCGGGGGATCGAACTCACGACCCCTGGTACCGTAGTCCAAGGTGTTAACCATTGGGCCACTACCGCCGGTAGAGAGAAAACCAAGAAATTACTAATAGTAAAAAATTTGAGAGAATAATATTGCTTGAAAAATTGAACAATACTGTAAAGAGTAATTTTGAAAATGGTTTCATGAACACTTAAATACTTTAATCAGCTTAATAAAACACGCATACGTAAGATCTCTTTCACCTAAGAGTCAATCAGTCAGTTTCCATTCAGATCAGAAGCCGACAAAAGTTTAAAAGCTCTGGCAGAGTTATTCAGCATCTGGTCTGGATGCAACTACTGGTAAATGCCGTATTTCTGCAGTTTTGATCTGAATTCAAACTCAGCTTATTACCACTTAAATGAATATTTATTACCTTTATAATATCATTAATCGATATGTTTGATTTTTAAAATATTAGATCAGGTTTTAGACTGTGTGTACAGCATGTTAATGCAGGACCGAGTGTATGCGTTAGACATTGATATATGTTAAGGTATTGTTAGACCGAAAACGACCCACCGAATGGACCGAAACGACCTATTCCTAAAAATACAAGTTACCATTAATATCCTTGAAAGAAAGTGCCGTTAACATTCATAAAGAAACGAAAGAGTGTCATGTTTATACACAAGTAGTTTATTATTTTAGATTGTATTACTATTTCTTCTAATACAGTCTTCGTAGTAAATGTATTTTTCGTTTTTTAGCAATGTAACAGTGTTGTTGCTTTGTCGAGCGGACAAGTACTCAGTCAAAGTTTTGGAAACGACTCTGACTATATAGATGGTTTCAAAGATTGAAACCATGAAAAACAAACACCATTTTACAATATTTACATTCACCCTGTAAAGTCTTTATGTAATCCTATTAAAAATATGCATAACATCTGCCGGTGAACCTACAAATCGAAACTGGTTCTAGCCAGTTCGGATTTCCCCCGTGCTATTCGTGGACTCCCTAAAATAGACTACATGAGGCACTTAACACTAAGCTCCCATTGGCCGACGGTCATATGACGCTAGCGGAGTGATACAGACCCAGTTGATCGACTATGAAGCCTATATAGGTCGTTGCTATCGCGTTGCTATGTGGGTAAATGGGTTAAGAAAACAACCGCGACATGTATTTTGAGAATGTGCTTTGGCAAAAGATATTCAAGTTGCACTGTTTATATGTTTGTCTTGTAAGTCTTTTCCAATCACAGAGAGAAAGTTTACTGGGTAAAATCCTGAATTTATAATACAGTTACAGTACATGTAGTTGGGACTACTTTCTCACCTTATTTAGAAACTGGAATGGCTATTACATCTATCAAACCTCTTTGACCGGTATATGATATATTCATATACAGAAAAACAAATCTGATCAATATACACATTAAATTTACAAGACAGAAAATAGAATATAAATATAAGGAATAAGCAACATCTTTTTGCCGCTCATGACGGTATGACTATATTAGCTTCGGGGGGTAAGTTTTACGAAAACGCCATTCGGGCGTTTACGAAACTTACCCCCTGCGAAGCTAATGTAGTCATACCGTCATGAACGTCCAAAAGATGTTGTTTATTCCTACAATGAATAAAGATTGTATGAACATTGGACACCAGGCTGGTATTTATTAAAGAGTTTGAGTTTAGTCTGAGATCATTCCAATGTATCTAATAGGCCTGATTTGAGCATTTGCTCAAATCTAACTAATCCAATGCTTGATAACGATATCAGACTCCATTCATATGCTTTATAATAGATGACCCAATTTGCAATAATATGTTGGTTTTTTGTGTTTTTTTGTGTGTGTTTTTTTTTTAAAAATAACCTACATATTTTGCACAACATCACGTTAAGCAAGGCAATAACCACTTCTTGACGTTTCCGAGTATGTCCTAGTCTTGTCTTGTATCTTATATCCTGCCTAATTATCAATATCCGTTTTAAAACTGTCGTCAGCAAAACAATAAAAAACAGCTCAGGTGTCAAACAAATCCGAAGTAGACGCCAACATATGTGGCGTCTGATCTAGATCTACACAGTTTTACAAAGCAAGTGAAGTCGCGTCGAGCGTGGTGAGGTTAAACCCCCTTACTGCAATGACGTTATAAATTAAAAAAAAATAATGTCTGCTTATTTTTTTCTCGAATTCAATTTAATTATGTTTTTGATAAAAGAAACATTGAGTCGTCTGATGAAGAACCAAATTTGTTTGCAAATACCGTTTGTGTACTCAGGATTAAGAAGCAAAGGGGGTCAATATGATAGATGCAATTTGTCTCCAGATGAAATTAAATCACGACTTACAATTGAATCTGAAACTCAATGTTTACATTGTTCATTAACCCTTTCGCTCTCAATGACGCTAAAAACCGCGTTTGCAAACAGTTTGGATCCTGATCAGACGCCGCGTAACGCAACGTCTGATCAGGATTCTAACTGTTTGACACTCGTTTTGAAATGTCTTCAGGCATACTACCACAGTTTTTTAACTTTGAAACTAAACGACATTGCAGACAACAAAATTGAAGCAGACGACAATGAAACGGTGAGGCGGTAAAATTCTCACGAAAATGTTGGTAGTGAAAAGGTTAATTCAAAACAGTCTGGAAAGGTTTGCGGTCTTCAGCAGCTCTAAATATAGATTCTACATTTTTTAAGAATAAAACTAGACTCTTTTGGGATCGATGATTAGCTGAGATGTTGGGTGTCTGATTTCAATAAATCTAGTACACTAAAACCGCTCTATTGCTAATACTACATTGTGTTATTCATTAGGTGTTAACACTCGGTGACTGCTTAAAGCACTGTGACGGTAAATCAGAAACTACGCTTTCTGTTTTACTGTCAATTTTCTTGAAACTGTCACCTGTCTTTTATTACCCCAATTATCCTTCTTTCTAGTAGTCGTAAAAGAGAGGTTTGCTGTAGATTAATATTTTCAATGGGTGGGGGATTAAGTCTTTAACTGCCAATGCCGACGATACTTGCATGTGTAAACAGTGTACATTCTAATCAGACACTGCAATGCACTTAGTCGATGTCTAATCAGGATTTAACCTGGTTGCATTCATTTAAACGTTTCTTATGTAACGATAAAACACATATACACATATACGAGGGCTGTCCCAAAACATCGTAGACTTTCATTATAATTTTTTTATTTATAACAGCAGAGACAAACGCTCGTCAGGGTTTATAAACATAGGGATTAAGTAAGCCTGTGTGAATTTTGAACGCACTATCTTAAAAGCTGGCTAGGACGGAGTAGTTTGAAACACCCTATCCGTGCAACCCCGGCGCACACTGTAGTTACGTAATGACGTTATCGACGTCAACGTTACTCCTTTTCAAAATTTTCGCCGTGTTAATCGATGCATTCGCTGTGACACACAACCAATTTGTCATATACGCTGACGAACAAAGCATTTCTTCATTCCTCATAAGACTCTCATTGTTTCTTGTTTAAGCTTCTCAAAGTGTTCAACCTTAAGTCCAAATAACTGAGAGGTCAGGCATTTTAATTCTAATGGGGCTCGGTCACTGCTGTATGGCACATGTTCAAGCTTTTGAAAACCCTCCTCGGCAAATTTGATTTTTGTATACGGGAAGTGTGGCACCGAACGTTATACTGGTGGAATATGATGCTTTCTAACTTGTCAATTAACCCTCAGTCGTTTCTTTTATATCGAAAAGCGGCATGCAAGAAATCCTTGTGATGAATCTGTTTCGAAATGCTTGATATCTCGCATATCGTCTCAAAAAGAGGTTGCATACCTGGTTATGTCTTTCTTTTTCTTTCTGCAGTTAGCAAGCGAGACATTTATCTAGTATAGCCTCCCGCGATGTTTAGTTTCTCACGCAAAATCGGATGTACAGACGAGTTGCTGACCCGACGATTTTAACAATTTTTCTCACCGCAAGGTGCTAAACACCATTGATGACGCTTCGCACGTTTTTCTACAATGAAGCCGTCAATTTATTTCGGCCGTCCCGTCTTTGTAATTTTTCTCTCAATCCATCCTTCTGAAAAACGCTTATGCTGTTTGGAGATCAGAGAGAAAGATACTTTCTGTTGATTGTAGTTGTTTAAACGTCTGTGTCGGGGCCATATTTAACCTAACACAGTATTCTATAACATTTTGCTGCGCCGCATTTTCCTTTGACGTCGTCATTTCTAGCGTTTTCAGAACACGGTACCATTCGCGATAACTCTATAGATGTTTTCAAAATACCGCTACGTTAATGAAACTTTCCAAGATGACGTCACATATAGCAACGTCAATGTTCATGTAGCAATTTAGCGCGAATTCAAGCTCAAAGTTGCATTGTAGGAGGTTGAAAAATGCACACCGTTAAATCTACCTGTAAGATTTTTGCGTGCGCCGCACAATCTAACCAGCAATTAATATTTGCTAATAAATAAAGGTGAGGTGTGTTCATGAGCTTCATTATTTATTCTTCAAATACGAAAATGTTTGAAATAGCATCATTAAAAAATTCATAGAAAAAACACGTCGGGTTCCTCAAAAAAATTATTTGTCCACGGTGTTTTGGGACAGCCCTCGTACAGTGGGGAAAACGTTATCCTTTCCCAATATACGCGTTGATGCTAAAACTCTGATTACCATTGCAAATAGTTTGGAGCCAGATGAGACACCGGGTAACCCGGCGTCTGATCAGGTTCCAAACTGTTTGCCAGTCAGATTAACTGTGTGCAAATTTTGTGAAATTAAATCTTTAGTATTTTATTATATATATATATATATATATATATATATATAAGAAAATACAGTTAATCTGACTGGCAAACAGTTTGGAACCTGATCAGACGCCGGGTTATATATATATATATATAAGAAAATACCAAAGATTTAAGATAAAGATTGAAGACCGTATTTTAATGTCTTCTATATATATATATATATGGCGTTGATAATTTATAATGACAAACCTATGATTTATATGTTTTATTTTACCATCCCTTTTTTTTCTTCCGCGGCTTGCCATTATGTCCATTTTCGACTCCACGTCCGGCGGCGTCTGGTATGGATATAACATTTCATTTTTCTAAATACCAGTCAATTCGCGATTATCATAATAAGGTTGAATAGATGTGCTCAGTTTTTGCCCTATGCAAACTATTTAAATAGTTTATTGACGTTTAATGTCATTAAATATCAATTAATGTATCCGGTACGTTTTAAATTAGCATGTCTGGATTCATTAATTGATATTTAGTTTAGCTAACACTTTCATATATATGCATATATAAATTACAACAATATTATCAAACTAGTTTGGAACGTGATCAGACGCTTGGTAAGCGTGTTATTTGATAATATTTACATTCGCCCCATTCATTTCTATTGAAACAAAAATGACGTTTATTCGTATAGATGCGATTGCTAAAGGAGGCGGGGCTTGTGGATGTTTTTTGCAGAGGAGTCGGGGCTATTGCACCGTTTCTCTCCGAATTAATAATTACATCGCTCGGCTAGCAGACATTTTGCGGAATTTTCAAATGTGATTCCTAACCGAGTTATGCCCTCCTTTCCTAACCGAGTTATGCCCTCCTTTGTCTAAACTTTTTCTTTATTAATGAGAACAATTTAAAGAAAATTGAAACTGAAATACTTTATAAACAGAACAGCATGCATCCGCATTTGTTTATGTCCAAAATAGTCAACATACGACTTTATCCTAGTTAGATATGACGTCATATGACACATATTCAGTAATGCGATTACGGCTTTCCCTTTCAGGCTACATATTCGTGTTAACAACCTCTAATATGGATAAAACACACATGCATACTAATAAACTGTTCATTAATTTTAGAAAGTGCAGCAAATATAATGTAAATATAAGAAATAACTCAATGTTTTCGGCGTTTAAGCGAAATAAACGACAGAAAATGATTGGCAAATTAACCATTAATCGCGCTTTAAGTCCGAAAATATTCCGTCATTTCTTATTTGTAATCATTATTGCATTTTGCAAGATTACTGATAATATGAGATGCATGTTATGCTTGAACCATGTGTACGAGAACCAGACGTAATAGCAATACAGAACAACAACCAAAAACATCAACAAACTGAACCACAGTTATAAGTGGAATGTTTTATTGTATACAGAAATTTAAATAGCTCATCCCAAATCTGGATTACTTCGTCTATTGGATAATACATACACAGCAGAGTACTAGTAATAAAAATACAGTGGTTATATAATACTTTGGGTAATAGGTCAAGTATATCAAGACAGTGCTTTCAGTTCATTAATGTCTATCATCAAAATCTGAAGCTATCAGCAAACAATGTCAATTTAAATGAGAAACGCCTTTACGCAGCGCCGTATCAGGGTCTGCACTGTTTGTTATTTTTTTACAGTTAAATACTGCCTTGATAAACATTGCAGTGCCTTCCGTTCACACTTGTATATCTATCATTAAGCTTTTCAGCAAGTATATTATGTTAAAATGTAAAAGGCGCCGTTCCAAAAACAACTGTTTAGTAGTTTAGTGATTCGATCTGTTTCATGCCGTGACAAAGGTGCTCATAACAATATCTTAAAATATTTGGCAAACAAGTGTCACCATAATAGCCTTGTTTCCAGTCTTAATATCAAGCATAAGACCGAATAGACAGCGATGACATTGACAATTGTTTTCATCCTGTTCAGTTACTCGCCGCTTTCCGATCTGGACATCAAACGTAACTGAAAGTGAATTCGAGGTTAGGAGTGAACATGTTACATGTAATAAAGTGGGACAGTTCAAGGACACATTGTTTAAAACACACATCCTGTTGATAAAGTAGCGAAACAAGAATAATCGAGGTTGATTTTAAGCCTAGTTTGGCCTATCTTGAAGCTAAGCCTAGTTTGGCTTTGTTTTGTTTCTGTTTCGGGACTGAGTGCAAATGGCTGTCAAAAGGTCGCCCCTTTACGACTAGTTTGTCCGGTGTACCTGCTAACCGAGTTGGTTTGCATGATGGGAATGAGGACCATGCCCGAAATAGTGCCAAAACCATGATCATTTAAATGTTTTCTGAATTTTCAATGTGAATAGTTTCAAAAGATTAAACATTGTGTATAACAAAACATGCTATTGTATTTTGTTGGGCCAAGTAGGTATATCCAGGCAACGGAAAGCGGGAGGATACAGCGGATAGTATGTTGAAATCAGCAGTTTCCAAGAGAAAACGCGGAAAAACATAAGTTTTAGTATTAATATTGGATATCCATGGGGTTCTCCCGTTTTGCGTTGCCGAGCAGTTTTTACAACAGTCGACTTTCCCAATAACCAAAATAGTATTCCCATAGCAATATGCGTTTCGTTTGCGTTTAAACGGGAAATGATAACATTTTCTCCACCGTGTAGTCAGAATTGTCGAAAAGTTGTCATTTTCTATAACATCATGCCATGTATTAGCGTTTCGTTTGCGTTTAAAAAGGAAGTAATAATATCTGTTTTCCCACTGCTGCACGCTTGAGTTGATTACTTGTTGCTGACATTTACGTCCTCAGACTTTGGTAATAATTCCATAAATATAATTTGAATTTCCTCAAGTCAAGACGAATGAACTATTAGGCTATCGTACTATATGTTGTCTAGGAAAGCCATATTGATAGTTTTCTACTACAGAGAGTTTCTAGTTATATAATTTAACTAACATATATAGAGTGCTCCCTCTCTACAACGACACACAATGGGAAACACAGATTGTGTGTGTTGTTTGGAGGGAGTCATTATAGGGAGGGAAAATTAAGGCTTGGCTAATTTTGTCAACAACTTGAATTCAGATTACAAGCCGCGTAACGCGGCGTCTAATCTTGATTCAAACTGTTTGTCATTCGTCATTATACTAGTTCTATCAAAATAGCCATTTATATGTAACTTTAAGAACAAACAGCAGACGATACTTTAAGCAGACGATATTACAGTAGTAAAGGCGTTACATATTATTCTCCTGTTTAGGGTTGTTGTAAGGAGGGAGTCTTTTTAGGGAGGGTCGGTGTAGAGAGGGAACACTGTACATAGTATAACCTCGATACTTTGAACTCGCTTAAATCGATCGTACAAGTATTTCATATGATGAATGTCGATAAGTCAATCTCATTCAAGTCGAACATACCCGTAATTCAAAGTTAAACGTCGTTATGGTACTTTTTATCTTTGAGATATGGGTAGGTTCGAACTAACGCGTGTTTGAAGTATCGAGTTTCGACTGTAGTATTAAAAGGGAATAGCTTGAAGTTTGAAGCTTTGGTTATATTTTTGTCCGACTTCAATTTTGATCTCAACTGCCCCTAATCATAACTAACTAAGCCACGTTTGAACTTTGAAATACGGGTAGGCTAGTCTTAAGTGAGTTGGAATTATCGAGCTTCGACTGTATTTGCTTCAGCAACATTAAACGTGTTTATTTGCAAATCATAACGCCTTCCAACTTGTACAGTAGAGACGACGTGATTCTTTCCAAATAAAAGGGTTCACGTTCAAACAACTATTCCAAATGTTTATAGTTACAGTGGAAAAAACGTTATTCTTTCCCATAACAGAAAACAGAAAAAACTTTTATTTCCTAGCCCGGTTACATTGGTAACAACAGGACTCTATATATGGCCCAGTATTTACATATCGTGGTTATGAACATTATGTATTAGTTATAGTTCATGTTTTGAAAATTATGCAATTTATGCGACCGTAGGGAGCGAACAGGTTATGTTGTATAATTTTCAAACAAATGAACTATAACTGATTTACCGTTTGCCTAAAATATGGCACGTAGGCTAGTGTATGGCAGTTACCGTTCAACCTACTTTACCTATACTAAGTCATCGCTCAACCCAAATTACAACTCGGCCTAGTTTGTCAGCCAATGAAAGGGCTTTATTTCGGAGGGCGGTGCTTTGTGTTTTCGGAAGCCGACGAGTTCACTTTTACACATGACGTCACACGAAAATCGACCGGGAACCCTGTACGCGTGTAGGGCTCGCTGTAGGCATTTCCATTTAGAAACAAAACCAAGCATGAGCTAGCGAGTCACCCAATTTGAATTTAAAAATAGATTCAATTGAGGACGATTTGTATTTGTGTTCTGACAGTAAAGTGTTGTAAACTGGCATGTACGAGCTGCTGTGGACTGGTGTGACATGAAAAGGCTTGATCAATTGATTTGCTAAAAAAAACAAGCATTAAGCAGCACCTGATCAACCAAGAGTCGAGTCCTTTAACCCACTAATGGAACCAAGCAATAATTGTTTTAAAGTCAGTTTAGAAAAAAAACTACATGTTTTAGGGTTGAAACATCCTAAGTCAAGAGCATTCTTGGTTTTTAAATGACATTCATCTGGACTGTGTTGTTGAGTGCATTATACTATTAATGACAAAAATGCCCATGGCACCGAAGGGGTTGAAGACGGGCGGCTGTTTAACGCAAGAATTAAACGCTTATAGGAGCCTCTGTATTGCTTGCCTTATGCATTTATAAAAAGCAACCGTATTTTAGTACAATCTTGAAAATAAACACATTTCTTTCGAGACGTTTTACAGTCAAATATTTGTAGAACGATTACACAAAAGAAGACTAGACCCACAGGTCGGCTGCTTAACCCTTTCAACTCAACACTTATACAATGAACAATTCGAGTATAGTTCATTTTTGTAATAGGAGATCTACGATGTGGTTCTACAATGTTTGCTGTGGACAAGTGTAACTGGTACATTATTAATGACGAGTTAATGCAGGACATGATTAATGCGTTTCATATTAATATCATAATGCACTAACTATAGTCTCCTTTCTACAGAACTATTTGATTTATTCAGGCCTCTTCATTGAAAGGCCGCAGTACATAGGTTATACAGTAATTCGCAGCTGAGCGGTTGCTGTATGACGTAATGATGCGCTACGCTCATCCTTAGCACGCAGTGTCATTGACCGGTTCATGTCTTGTTTATTTCTCTGCCATACCCAAGTATAAAATTGAACGAATATGCGATTTATTTTATCATTTCTCGCTGAAATGGAGCCTTTTCATTGGCTGGCAATCTAGGGCAAACGGTAAGAACATATATCATAGTCATTCACAATGTTATTTGAAGATGATCAACAACGAGTGTCTACATACAGTATTGAGTATTCTAAGAAGGTATTGTCACAGGGGAGGAACTCTGTCACACAAAAGTCGGAAACGAGACGACGTTTAGGAGTTAATAAGGGCACACTGTAGCTACAAATGCCTAAATGACTGCGACATTCCTTATTATAGTACATTTTATGCTTTGACATTCAACAGTGAATTGCTAAAATAGCGAAATGATATGTAATTAATCAAGTTATGTATAAACACTATTAAGTTTGAGTTTGTATGTAATTTCGATCAGTCGTATGGCGGAAATAAGCCGTAGTTTGAAAAGTAAAATGTCACACTTGCAGGACGACGCTGTAACAAACACCGGGACGACACCATTTTTAATGTAATGGAAACGCGACGACGCTTCTTGCCTGTTTCAGGAAACAATATTTGATGCAATTTTTGCTTTGGGCGATTTGAAAGAGTCATCGAGGTGATCGAACGTCAAGTGAAGGTTTATCTAATCGAAAGCTCAAATTGTTTATAGATAATAACAATAAAAAGGGCCACTATGACCCTATATCGTTTACCTGGTGCACCATGTAAAACTTGATCTAAAGTGACCTAGAATTTGACCGAAAATTACCCACATTTCACCATGGCCTAAATTTCAATGAGGCAAACATTTTGAGCAAGTTTCATCAAGATCAAATAAGAAATGCAGCTTCTAGAGTGTAAAAAATGTATTTTAATGATTTGACCTAGTGATCTAGTTTTTAATCCGACATAACCTACATTCAAACATGACCTAGATATTAGAACGGCAAATGTTTTGACAAAGGTTTATTTAGATGTAATGAGATTTGTAACCTCTAGGTTGTTTACAAGGTGTTTCTATGATTTGACCTAGTTACCTAGTTTTTCATATGTCATTAACCACATTCAAGCTTGATCTAGAAATCAACAAGGTAAACATTTTCGCAAGTTTCATGAACATCTAATGAGATGTGTAGCCTCTAGAGTGTTAACAAGATTTTTTCTATGATTTGACATAGTGACCTTATTTTTTATTGGAGGTAACACACATTCAAATTTCACCATGATATTAATATGTCACACATTTTGATTAAGTTTCATGAAGATCGAATGAGATGTGTAGCCTCTAGATTGTTCGCAAGGTTTTTCTATGATTTAACATAGAGACCCTTTTTTCTATCCAACATGACCCGAATCCAAACATGATATAGAAATCAGTACTGCAAAAGGTATGACCAAGTTTCATGAAGATCTTATGCGATGGGTAGCTTCTAGAGTGTTCGCAAGATTTTTTCTATGATTTGACCTAGTGACCTAGTTTTTAATCGGAGGAAACACATATAAATATTTCCACGATATTAATATGTCATACATTTTGAACAAGTTCAAGTTTCATGAAGATCTAATGAGATTTGTTTCCTCTAGAGTGTTCACAAGGTTTTTTCTATGAGTTAATATAGTGACCTAGTTTTTAACCAACATGACCCAAATCCAAATTTGATGTAGAAATTAATTCTGCAAAAAAATTGACCAAGTTTCATGAAGATCTAATAATATTTGTAGCCTCTATAGTGTTAACAAGGATTTTCTATGATTTGACCTAGTGACCTATTTTTAATTGGAGATAACCCACATTTAATTCCACCTTAATATTTATATGTCACACATTTTTACCGAGTTTCATGAAGATCTTATGAGACGTGTAGCCTCTAGAGTGTTCACAAGATTTTTTGTTCTATGATTTGACCTGGTGACATTGGAGGTAACCCACATTCAAATTTCACCATGATATTAATATGTCGCACGTTTTGATTAAGTTTCATGAATTTGTAGCCTCTACAGAGTTCAAAGGATATTTTTATGATTTGACCTAGTGACCTAGTTTTTTATGGGAGGTAATTCATATATCATCTTGATGTTAATATGTCACACATTTTGACCAAGTTTCATAAAGATCTTATTAAATTTGTTGCCTCTAGAGTGTTCACAAGGTTTTTCTATGAGTTAAAATAGTGATCTAGTTTTTAAACCAACATGATCTAAATCCAACATGATCTAGAAATTAATACTTCCAAAGGTATGACCAAGCCTCATTAAGATCTTATGAGATTTGTAGCCTCTGTAGTGTTAACAATGATTTTCTATGATTTGACCTTGTGACCTAGTTTTTAATTGGAGGTATCTCTTATTCAATTTCACCTTGATATTAATAGGTCACACATTTTTACTAAGTTCCATGAAGATATTATGAGATTTGAAGCTTCTAGAGTGTTCACAAGATTTTTTCTATGATTTGACCTAGTGACCTAGTTTTTAATCGGAGAAAACACATATAAATATTTCCTTGATATTAACATGTCACACATTTTGACCAAGTTTTATGAAGATATAATGCGATTTGTAGCCTGTAGAGTGTTCACAAGTTTTCTATGAGTTAACATAGTGACCTAGTTTTTTAAGCAACATGACCCAAAACCAAATTTGATGTAGAAATTAATACTGCAAAAAGTTTGACCAAGTTTCATGTAGCTCTAATGGATGTAACCAACATTCAAATATCACCTTGATATTAATATGTCACACATTTTGACCAAGAGTCATGAAGATCTAATGAGATTTAATATTGCAAACATTTCATCTATAATTAAGAAATGAATTGATTTTTTTCGGTGTTCAAGCGAAATGAACGACAGAATATTTTCGGCAAATTTGCCGATAGATTTCTGTCGTTCATTTCGCTTGAACACCGAAAAAAATCTGTTCATTTCTTATATTTATATAGAGGATAATCAATTTCTTTGGATTGATATGAAAAATATATCACGAGAATGGGTTGTTATCTGGTTAAAAACGAGTCCGCAGGATCAACCCATTCGAGTGATATATTTTTCATATCTATTCAAAGGAATTGATTATTCTGTTTATTATATATAATTGAATGACGCTTTTACAGAAAAACACACAAAATTGATTACCGCGACGTCACTAAACTAATTATGACGTGACGTCACAAGAAGTGATATTATCACTACATGTAGTGATGATATCAACAGTGACGATATCAAATTTATCTAACTGAGAAATCTCTATAAATCACCGATAGGTATATAATAAATTATTTTATCTTTATATTTGTTATGAAAACAATTCAGACTTTCAGTTTTTAAAGGAGAAATGGTGTTGAAAAAGGGAAAAGTACGTCGAAGAGATAAACTTGAAAGAACAGCTTTAACAAAGTTAACTCCGCCCCCTGTAACCAAATAACATAGCTAGATCTATACTGCGCGGATAATATAGTTCTCAAATTCACTTCAGGTTTTTACTAGGGACAAATACTTTTAAGTACATCCAAGTACGTTTTCTTATCCTAAACCGGGTTTTTAATTCATGCAACGGTGCGATCAATCGTCAAGTGTGAATGCTAATACCGTATTCTTAACGGGTGCGGACCATATAGAAATCCGAAGCTGAGAGGCACCATATGGGGTATTTATGGTTTTGGAACCAGTACTCGGAGCCTCAGTTGGAACCGGACAGGAGCTGAGGATTACTAGTGTTTTGTGATTTTTTCTATCATTAGCGCTATTTACCAGTAATTTCAGTGACTATTCTGTAAAGTTTCTCTTCTTCTTCTACCCATGAAGTGCAGGGCCCCTCTGGAGCATCGACGCACTGTGCACAAGTTTCAAGTTGTTGGGGGGAGTATGTCACAGTGTGTAGGTTTATGATGACTTGAACGGCCTTACTGTACAAATGCGCTTTTATGGCGACGTGGTAGAGTGCATGACTGCGAACATGGCGACCCGGGTTCAAACCCGGGAAGGCACGGGTGTTTCTTTATAAAGAACACCCGGTTACATTGGGCGCCAAAAAATTGTTTGCGTGGAGTATAAAAATTCGTAGCAGACGGACAAAGTTTCGGAGCGCTTCCTACTGCATTTCTTTTCACAATGAGTGTAAATAATTTATATCAATATGAATATAAAATCTCTATATATTGGTATTTAGTGTTTAAAAAAAGATTGGGAAATAAACTAGATTCAATATAGGTCAAATACAACGTGGATTTCTAATTTTATAGTAGTGAAGATTAATGAGCAGCGACTTAACCCTAAGCTCCGCCTCCTAAGGTTTGAGTGTCTATAAGAAATGAACACTGAATTTTACAATGGAAAGAGATAGGGCGAATGTAAATATGTTAAATTGATCAAAATGCCTTTCAGACAGACATGAGCTAATGCATTTACAAAAAAAAATGCAAAGTACAATCACCACGCGTGTTTACAAAATCATCAAAGTTAATTGTCGTGCAGGCGTGACCGAGCGTCGTCCCGTTTCCAGTTATTGTGTGACAGAGTTCCTCCCCTGTGACTGTGAGATATCAAGACAGTCTATCTACTATCAAACGTAGGTCAAAGGGGACATACATGTACCGGTATTTCTATGTTGCAATACAGCACGAAAATCACATGGCAAAGGGCACTACGACCTCAGACAACGCCTGTAGCAGTCCTATATTTTACTAGGCCCAAAATGTAACTACGCTGTCCTACTCGTGACTAAACGGCCCTAAATGTAAATAAACGTCAAAATGACGTCAAAAAAGTTGCCCTACTTGTGACAAAAAAGGTCCAATATGTAACTCCGGCCCAATATGTAACTACGCGGTCCTAAATGTAACTATTATTAATGACAGCAAGAACCAGATATTAAACAAGAACTATTTACATAATTATAATGTAGGTTAGGGTTAGGGTTAATAGTGGCTTTATTTATGTACGGAAGTGGTTAGAGTTAGGGTTACTATTAACTATTGATGTATGGAGGTGTTTAGAGTAAGGGTTAATATAAACTTTATTCATGTACGGAATTGGTTAGGGTAAGGGTTAATATTGACTATTAATGAATGGAAGTGGTTAGGGTTAGGGTTAATATTGACTTTATTTATGTATAGTGGTGGCTAGGGATAGGGTTAATATTGACGTTATTGAGATATGTAGGTGTTAAGGGTAAGTGTTGATATTGACTTTATTTATGTATAGTGGTGGCTAGGGTTAGGGTTGATATTGACTATATTGATGTATGATGGTGTTTAGGGTAAGGGTTAATATTGACTTTAGTGATGTGTGGGGGTGTTTAGGGATTGGGTTAAAATTGACTTTATTGATGAATGGTGGTTGTTAGGGTTAATCTTGACTTTAGTGATGTATGATGGTGTTAAGGGTTAGGAATTTTATTGATATGATTGATGTATGGTTGTGTTTATGGTAAGGGTTAATATTGACTATTGATGTATTGTGTTGGTTTGGGTTAGAGTTAAAATTGATTTTATTGATGTGTGGAGGTGGTTAGGGTTTTCTGTGCTTTCAAAGGATCTCCCCATATTCAGATTTAGGATTAATATTAGTCCAGTTGCCAAACCCCTGATTTTTGGATAAGCCTGTTTTGCGGTCCGTACAAAGCTTTTTTGCTGTTTTATACCTCTGAGGTGTGCTCTTTAAGAAGCCTAAACTGCAGGTGAACATAAACAATTTCTTTCACATCTGTCAGCCGCCAATGTGCTCTCAGGCTGTGACACTGTGCGTCAGTACTTCGGAGTAGAAAAGGGCATTTCCATCAAAGACCTTAAGATTGGTGTGGTACTGCAAAAAGTGGGCGACTTATCTTCTGTTATAGGCGACATCGTTTGAGAAGCGACAAAATTCATGGCTGCCTGTTACAGGGTCAAACGCTTGGTGACATCGAACATGTCTGAAGTTTGTGGAGAAGTCTGGTTGCGAAGGATTGGTAGAAAAAATGTTACAAATGCTCGACAGCTTAAGTCACTTTCACCTTCTAAAGAGGCATTCAAAGAGAACGTAAAACATTCAGACTGTCATTTGGAAATCAGCTCCCAAATCAGAACATGCACCATTAGATCCTGTCGAGTTTGGGTGGAAACTTGATGAACGCACTAGATAATTGATACCAGTTGTATTGCAAGCAAACGTCACTATTGCTCCACAGGAGGAGCTGGAAATGATACGCTGTAGTTGTGCTACGGATACACTCTGTCCGACAGCAATGTGTCTGTGATATACGACTCACTTGCCATGCACAATATTTTGTGGATGCCACGGGGAAGCACCCTGCCAGAAAAAGCACACCCGATGTGTCGATGACCGTGACAATTTTGTTGAAAATGACTTGTTTGAGGACTGAGTCAGTTCAGTAATGGCAACATACATCATTATAAGATAAAGGAATGCTTTGTAACTTTGATGTACACTAAAGTGGATTGTTGTATATTTTGCAAAACATGTTGGTGTGATCAATACTAAAATGGTTTAATCTGCTTCTTTACCCCTACAAACATGAGTACAGACGCAAGAATTATGTTAATACATGTGAGGTATTGACGAAAATGAGATTTTCAGTACTGGCTGACTAAATATGCATTTTCAGAAAAACTATTTGTGTGATCTTTACTGAAATGGCTTCAACTGATTATTTATCGCAAAAAACATGATTGTATACGCCAGCATTACTTTGATATAATATGTCGTAGATGCTGATAAATTGGCGAAAACAAGATTTTAGGTAATGGCTGCCGAAATATGCATATTCATCACAAACTGATAAATATTTTTGTGGGATCAATACTGAAATGGTTTAATCTGATTTACTACCCCTCAAAACATGGAGGTATACACCAAAATTATTCTGATACCATATGTAGTTACTAAGATATTGACGAAAACGAGATTTTCAGTAATGGCTGCCTTAATATGCCCATTCAGCACAAAATGTTGGTGTGATCTTTATTAAAATGATTAAATCTTATTCTTTACCCCTCAAAACATGGAGATAGACACAAACATTATTTCGATACCATGCACAGGTACCGAGATACTGACGAAAACTAGATTTTCAGTAATGGCTACCTAAATATGCCTTTAAGGCACAAAATATCACTGTGATCGTTTCTAAAATGGCTTTATCTGATTATTTACCCCTTAAAACATGGGGATAGTCACCACAATTATTGTGATACCATGCATAGTTACTGAGATATTGGCGAAAACAAGATTTTCAGTAATGGCGACCTTAGTTCGCATATTGTGCGGATTCCCAATGATGCCAGAGTGGCATCATTCAGATTCTTAAAGAGCATACCTCAGAGGTATAGAAACAGCAAAATAACTTTGTACAGACCTCAAAACACGCTTATCGGTCTCTGCCACCCGGTGGTTAGGGTTAGGGTTAATATTGATTTTAGTGATGCTTGGAGGTGGTAAGGGTTAGGGTTTGGGTTTATATTGATCATATTGATGTATGGTGGTAGTTCGGGTTAGGGTTAATATTGACTTGAGTGATGTATGGTGGTGGCTAGGGTTAGGGTTTATATTGACTATAGTGTTGTATGGTGGTGGTTAGGGCAAGTGTAAATGTTGACTTTACTGGTGTATGGAGGTGGCTAAGGTTAGGGTTAATCTTGACTAAATTATTTATGGTGGTGGTTAGGGTTTAGGTTAATATTGACTCTATTGATGTATGGATTTGGTTAGGGTTAGGGTTGATATTTACTATATTGCTGTATGTACCTGGCTAGGGTAAGGGTTATTATTGACTTAAATAAGTGTGGTGGTGGTTAGGGTTACGGTAAATATTGACTACATTGGTGTATGGAGGTGGCCTGGGTTAGGGTTTATATTGATTTTAGTGATGTATGGTGTTGTAGAGGGTTAGGGTTTATATTGACTTTATTGATGTATAGAGCTAGTTAGGGTTTGGGTAAATATTGACTTAATTTTGTATGGTAGTGGTTAGGGGTAGGGTTAATATTGACTATATTGATGTATGGAGGTTGCTAGGGTTAGTGTAAAGATCGACTAAAGTGATGTATGTTGGTGTTTAGGGTTTGGGTTAATATTGACTACATTGATGTATTGAGCTAGTTAGGTTTGGGTAAATATTGACTTAATTGTATATGGTGGTGGTTAGGGTTAGGTTTTATATTGACTATATTGATGCATGGTGGTGGTTAGTGTTAATATTGACTTGAGTGATGTATGGTGGTGTTTAGGGTTATAGTTAACATTGACTTATTGATGTATTGAAATGGTTAGGGTTAGATCTTTATCCATAGTTTGAATGCTTTGTACGAGTTATACCGGTATATATTCGAGTTCCGATTTGTACCAGTGTCAGCGGCACAACTCTCAATTGTATCAGATTATTTTTCTATATTGAACCTGTTAAAATTGCTAGACTAGAAATATATCCTCCTGATTGTTTAATCATTCAGTTTTATTAGTATATGATTATCATCTGAATAAGTTAATGTATTGTTGTGCGTGGTCCGATAGAAAAAAATGGCGATTTAGCGGTAAACTGTATAATAGCTATCGCGTATCAAATTAAACGAAACTAATGCTCTCAACCAATCAGATTTTAACAAATTATAGAAGCGAAAAGCGAATCGAATCGCCTACAATTAAACGCGTTAATCGAATCGCAAGCGAATTGCCATCGAATTGCAAGTGAATCGCAAAATGTGTTAATTTGTTAAGGTTCAATACTGTACATAGATAAAGTCAATATTAACCCTAACCACCACCATACATAGTTAAGTCAATAATAACCCTAACCATATCCACCAACATACATAGATAAAGTCAAAAATAACCCTAACCCTAACCACCTCCATACAACAATAGTCAATATTAACCCTTACCCTAGCAACCATCATACATCAATAAAGTCAATATTAACCCTATTATTCCTAACCACTTCCGTACATAAATAAGGTCAATAATAACCCTAACCACTATTATAGTTTTATTATACTGCAAAGAAATTTCCTCACTTTTGATTGGACAGTGGAACCTGGACTTGAACCATGTACCCTGTGAGCTGACAGGGTACATAGACATTTCCCTTGGAGGCCCCTCATGTTTCATTACATCACAAACAAGATGGCCGACTACTCGACTCGACCAAATACTATCAAATTTTACTACGAAGAAACGTTTGTGATGTAAAGATATATTCCTGGAAACGAATATTTTTTTAGACTTTCGTTTGACACATAAAATAGTCTTTAAAAATAAGTTATTTGTAATATCCGTTTCGTCTATTTTGACGTGATCACCAATGACAAAGTGCCGTCACGAAAAGCATACAAGGTTGGTTTGTTTACGTCCGTTTCTGCCAACTTGGAGCTAAGTGGACGCCTCAGAGACACCGGGGCGGGTGCAGAAACCCTCGTATCGATGCTCTACCTTTATTATCGATAGAGTTCTCTGGTTTCCCTTGGATGCAAAGTGTTACGCACTGATACATCGGACCTCGGTAAAACAAAACTGTGTCAACATTTCTAAAACTGTAAACAGGGATTTAGTACATGAAAGGGTAGAGTCCTATTATAGATCTACGCAGATGTCAGTGTATAATACCTGGCTCAACGTTACACAGACATTGTGTCAGTTTAACCGAGGCAGACTTATCCTCAGAGGTCTTTGAATCGCCTTATCCTAAAGCTTCGATCGCATACATTCGAAGAAAGCAGTAAAACAATAAAACAGGGATCACTTACAATTAAAATTGAGTATTTCCCTTTTCAATTCCATTTAAAAGTTCACATTTATCATCCAGAGCATTGTCTTTATTTCCCAAACAAAGGTCTCAGCTCTACTGCAGTATCGATCAGATGGCTGCTCTCATGACGACATCTAAATTCTGACGTAGCTTGATGTGACGTCAGCTACATAGTGTTTTTGGGGTGTCCAACGGGGGATTAGTGTTGCGTTATGAAAATTGACAGAAGGAATAGACATACTTATTTAAAGCGTTTAAACCGTAAAATCTTTGACAGTATAATAAATTCGTTATACAGTTACTTCCCAGGGTACTTGAGGATTTATTCCGGGCTGGTAAAATCATGTAACCATCGCCTCACGGCTCGGGCAACATGATTTTCCTCAGCCGGGAATAAAACCTCAAGTACCCTGGGAAGAAACTGTATTACTAATAATGTAAATAATTCACGTTTAATATTTGGTACTTGCTGTCATTAATCCTAGCTACATTTAGGACCGCGTAGTTACATATAGGACCGGAGTTACATATAGGACCGTTTTTTGTTACAAGTAGGGCCACTTTTTTCGACGTCATTTCGACGTTTAGTTACTTTTAGGGCCGTTTAGTTACAAGTAAGACCGCGTAGTTACATTTGGGACCTAGTTACATATAAGGCCTTAACAAACGCCGTAGCCGAGGTGACCTTTGAAATTTCTATCTCGCAACCAATCAGCTGTAACTTTCCAAAAAACGAGCAGCTGATCGGGGGATAAAGGCAGATTCCACATCAACACAATTCGAGACGTGTACTCTCATCTTGAATGTATATTAATATCAAAATAGAGCAAAAACTGTTATTTCCAATGCAAACAGTTTGACCACAAGAGTCAGGACATTAGACACTGAGTTCCGAACTTATGTAAATGAGAAAGATAACTAATTATTATTATCATGCGTTCTTCACTTGCCCGTTGCCAGTATGGCGTTCTTTGGGTTATTGGCATTTTAAGAAAACCGGCTGAACGTCTGCTCTTTGATATTTTGACTTTATTTTAATCTTAATTATCTAGAAAAAGCAAACTTGCAAATAATGCTGCCGTCACAAAAACATATACCGTTGTTATTTCTAAATATCGTCTGCTACAAAATATAATTTTTTTGGAAAGAAGTAATGGTTTAATGAATGTGTTTTTTATTTTGTAAGAAAACAAAAATAAACAAAAACATCATGAGCACCTCAATACGTTTACAACAATCGTTTTTCATTATCAGATATAAAAAAGCTTGGCGTCTGATTTGGAGTGAACGTATGTTGAGCAACATTTAGCTTGCCTTATCAAATATGGATACGAATATACAATGAGGAGGTCGTTATTCTCTCCCATTTAATCGCAAACGCAGTGCATTAAAATGTAGAAATTGACATTTGTTTAATGTTCTGAATGGTAAACATGTTCGAGTCTAATAAGATGCCGGGTAAGCGTGAATGATGTTAAAACCAAGTATACTTTAGTGAAAATACATAATTCATTCAACATTCAGATACAACTTAGTGAGGAAAGGTAAACCTATCAAAGATGTGTTTGTTCGGTCCGGTAGGGATACCCTAACGATTATGTATTGTTTTTATATATAAATGTATTTCTGTTGTTCTTTTGTTGTTCCCCATAAGACTTCTGAACCCCATCCACTGACATGACGCATTCTTTTTTTTTAAAGGATTGCCACTCAAAACTGAAGCAAACGACAATGAAACGGTGAAGGGGTAAACATTATTTTTTTTCTAGCACATACAAGAAGATATAACCTGTTAATTTTAATGCAATACAATGACAATTATAATAATCATAGCAAATGCCTATGTTAACTTGAACCTGTTCTCATATTAAAGAATCGCCTTTTATCCTTTCAATGATATAGATAAGTTTTCAAGGCTATTTTCTATCCAATATTTCTACTTACAAGTTGCTAAAATATATTGTAATATATTGCAATTCGGATTTTAACGTGTCGTTACACGCCTAATGGACTGCTCATTATGCATATACCATGGCAAACAAGACGAGTATCTGATTCCTGGTAAACATCAGACAAACTTAACCCTTTCATGATCAAATTTATCATGAGGTTTTTACCACTTCACCGTCGTTTTGCCGCCTGTTTCAATATTGCTGTCTGCAAGATCGTTTTAAAGTTAGATTTAAGCAGTATAACTGACGTTATTTCAAAACAAATGTCAAACATATTTGATCCTGATCGCTTTACGCGGCGTCTGATCAGGATCAAAACTGTTTGCAAATGCGCTTTATGGCATCATGGAAAGTGAAAGAGTAAACTAAATATCAAACATTAACTTAAACAATGCAAAATGTCAAACGGGACCTTTTTAGTGTCTATTAAGAAGTATTTTAACACAATATCGATTACCCAATGAGTAGTGACAGTTAGATTACAAAATCATCCCGAAGCGCAATTGTACAATTTAATAAAATTATGATAGGTGACAGGTTCCCCCAAAGCGTTATTCAAGTGCTGTTGTATGCAAACCAGAAGATATGCTCGTACAAAAATGTCAAAATTATTGGTGACACTCTGCCATACCAAGATCCACTCGCACGCCAAAAGTGGTATCTGTAATTGATACAGTATGGAAAATATATCTCGACTCATTTTTACTTGAGTGGCAAACAGTTTGGAACTGTTTGCATTTAAAATACTAGTTTTAGTGTAAACGCGTCTATTGGGAAATAATAACGTTTTCTCCACTGTATCAGATTCCTAGTTATTCGGGGTCTGATATCAATCTCAAAGCTGTTTCATCGGCCGAACAATTTACAATAAGCAATACAATTAATATGAAATCCCGCTTGGCTATATGATATGGTATATTATTGGTCTAAGCAATTTACCCCTTGTGTGTATCTTGTGCAATAAATGTGCAGACGGTATGAATCAAGATCAGCTAAATGGTATCTAACCAGGTTTAAACTGGTTGAAATTCACTTAAATAATTCTTAAGTCGAAAATATTGCGATCCAACTTTGATGACAAGAAGCAACCCCCAATCCGGTCAGAGAAACAACGGTTTTAGACATAGTCACATACTATAGACAAAGCTCATTGTCATCTGCCCATTAATATGCCAGATACAATTATACTAAATAGAGCTAGACACTCGTTTTATTGTTCATTAGTTTAAACTGCTGTATGGCAAATTAATAGAGCTTCCTATAGTTAATAGATTAGCAGGATTTGACCTATTTAATTTGCGTTCAGGGAACACTTGTCGGGAACCTAGTCAAGTTATTGTTTAACTACCATTACGTATGGAATGCCGGTCGCGACATGCCAATTGCTAGATGCTAGATGCTTGTTTGCCAATTGCTTATTTGTAATTTGCTAAATGCTTGCCAATATGCCACTTGCCAGTTGCTTAATGCTAATTGCCATTTGTCATTAATCTATTTTTGTAACTGAAGAGGGGGTCAAATTTGTATTGTAACACCATTTAATTAGCAAGATAGTGTCACAAGTGTAAACAATAAACACACACTACTTTTTTTGCCTTTTGACCAATTATGTCAATTGCTAAATGGTAAATGCTTGTTTGCCAATTGTTAATATGCCATTTGCTAAATGCTAATGTGTCCCGTGCTAGTTCTATAATGCTAATTTGCCAATTGTTAGAAAATAGTCTGCATCTATTGTAAGGGAAACATGCTACAATAGTTCACTTTACCTCCACGGCAATGTCTAAGGACATTATCTGGTGAAGGCTTGTGCTGTAGTTTGATTGAAAATGTCATAAAAGTAAGCTATTTTGGATGTTTTGGCATTTAGCAACTGGCATAGCAGCAATTAGCATTTAGCCATTGGCATGTCGTGACCGGCATTCCATAATTACGTGTCCTTGTACAAAACCGTGCCGATTTGAAGACATTTATGGTACTAATATAAACTCGTAATAGAGTACCCTTACTTTTGATACACCGTGCGTCTATTTCGTTTTGAAATTTTATAGATTTCTGAAGTTACAATGAGCGTTAGTATGTCCCATTCAAACGCAAACGAAACGCCAACGCATTGCAATAAATATAGGATCGTACATGAGTATTTTTATCGTCTTCTAAAGGACGAGTTTTATAAATCCGATAAATTATGAACACGAATGTAAGTTTCTATTTTAAACATAACCTGGCAATGTTGTTTTTACCATCTCGATACTTAATTTAGACGGCTAGCTTCAATATATAAGTCAATGGATGACGCGTGAATGGACCACCCAAAAGAGAAAACATGAAAAAGCGGATCCAAGGTTTATTCCGTTTAATTCAGAATAAACCAAGGGATCAAACGTTCCCTGCCCCTACTAATCTATAGCCACTCCAACGCCGACAGAAATATCGCTTGACGTCATATTTGTTTATACATTTTGACAGCGCGTAGGAATACAAATTTGAAGTGAGTGCTTGAAAACAAATTATCTACATGTATTAAGGCAGGTTGAAAGTAAACCAGAACGCGCCTTTAACTGCATTTTTCTTTACTTTCAGTCTGATTTAAGCTACCATACGCTCGGGTAAAGGAAGTATTTCTTATTATATTCATTACTGTATAAAGTCGAACTGTTTTCTTCGGTGGAGAAATGATTCAATACGTAAAAAGACGTATCAATGAAGTGAATGGTTCAAAAATGTTTTATACTACAACAGCATTTGTAAAAAAGATATTACGCAGTAGGGTTTTCAAGCATTTAGTTACAAATATTTTAACAGATATCACCAATGCAATGCTTAACTGAACCATAACCCTTTCGCTCTTAATGACGCTTGAGAGCACGTTTACAAACAGGTTAGATCCTGATCAGACGCCGCGTAACGCGGCGTTTGATCAGGATCCAAACTGTTTGACACTCGTTTTGACATTTCTTCAGTCATACTGTCTTATTTCATAATTTTGAAACGACATTGCAGACAACAAATTTGAAGCCTACGACAATGAAATGGTAAAGGGGTAAAAATCCCTCAAATTTGGCAGTGAAAGGGTTAAGATATACAAACAGAAATGCGGCGTCTGATCAGGGTACAGACTGTTTGACAACATTATCAATGCTTATGTCAGTACAGACACGTTTAAAAATCAAAGTGTTGTCACTTAAGGCACAATAAACATTTATGTTCACGACATTATGACAATGAATGTGTGATACGTGTCATGACGTCACAGTGCCAGCGCAAAGATTCATATTTTGTTCAAAATCGTTCCAGCTGCAGCATCTCTACAGCAGTTCATTACAGAGGGCATAGCTCCACACCACAATCAATGTGCACAATGACCAACATACACCAACACACTTTTCTAATGTTCAAACATGAAAGTTGTGCATTTGGTACAGTGGATATGACGCTATTCTTTCCATTCAAAACGCAAACAAAACGCAAACCCACTGCAATACAATTGAGAAAAAGGACATTTTTATTACTAGTATTGTGACTTATCTGTTTCATGTGAATGGCAAACAGTTTAGAGCTTGATGAGAAGCCGGGTTACCCGGCGTCTGCCAAGGCTTCAAACTATTTGCAATTGAAATAATAGTTATAACGTAATCGCGTTTATTGGGGAAAAGAATAACGACTTCTCCTTTGTTACATAAGTTATGGCATGGCAAATTTCGAAAAGCGAAAACATATTCTCAAGTGCAACTGTACTTAGGCAATTAATGGCCTGGCTTTCCTACTTTGTTTTTATGTTCGTTAATACTTCGCTCTGTCGTTTTCGCACGCACACCGTGTTTAGCACTTAGATAGTTTTTATCACATAACTTGCCGTCTTGGAGTGACATAAAGTCATTATATAAATATCGTATCCCACTAGTGAAATATCGTTTTTTTTGTTTCCGGCCCAAACTGCTCGTCCACAAGCACTATGTGTAGCGGGAAATCAAATATGATAACTAGAATATCATATCCATACCCATTACTTATAAGTTTTAACAAACTCTTTGATTAAAATTAATATGAAGCTTGCCAAGGTTTGCGTCATATTAATTAAGTCATCTTGTTTGTTAGAAATGATAAATAGTTAGCCTTCATGTAAGATCCTGTAAAAACTGTTGTAGAACCTGAAATGGATCAGACTATGGAGCACTAGTGTTGGTATACAGTCAACGCCGAGTTTTGTTTCCACAGGAATGTGCATAGTTTATTTGAAGGCAGATTGTACTTCACTGGAGCTTTATGGTTTACTTCTGTCCAGCATTAAGCAGTTAAATGGCATAAAGGATCGCATAATTTTAATGACTAGTCACCTGATAACGGTTTATCCGCAACTAAATAACATGTATGTCAAATCCATAATCTCAGGATGTTTTCCCGCTTACTGTGACGAAAACAAAAACAAAACCCATGAATCGTTAAGAAACCATTAGCCTGTCAGAAATAATCTTTATGTAGTTATTAAGCCTCTTGAACAAATGTGTATATTGCCAGTTGATTTATGTAGAGCCAGTGCGAAGATAACGCACATCATACGTTTTTGTTCTTTGCCTAATGTAATTGTCTACGCTTTATGCTGACTGTATACCAAAATCTGAATTTTGTGTATTTTCTCTCAAATAAGCTTTAAAGTCATTATTTTTCTGTACTGGACATTTTAAACATAACCAAAGTTTATAATTTGCTGGTGTAAAAGTTGGCATTTTCTTAATTATTAGGAATAATCATCTATTTAGACTAATTTATGCATATTGAAAGAACTGTTCAATGTTAGACGGTCGGTGAATATAACCTGTAGAGATATTGAACACATGGAGATTGCTAATTCGTTCACACGACAACTCTCTCCACAAGCTATTAACGGGATAGCTTACTTTTGATGATAGCTCGTTAGTACGTTGCCCTCAGATCATTGAGATTTGTTTGGGACCGAAAACAGTTATTATTGAAGAGTGAAGGTTTACTACAGATCGACGATACGCCATAGAGGTTCCATGACAAGCTTATCAGTTATAAAACTGTAGTGGAATCAAGGTTTGGTAGTTCAGCAGAGACAACGCTGAGCAATCTGTTCGAGATCTCATCATATCGTTCAACAACGCCGAGCAGTCTACTTGAGACTAGTGCTGGTGCCACAGTGTATCATCAGCTACACCAATGCTGAGCAATAGCGCTCAGCATCAGTTCATCATAGTGTAGCTCAGCAGAAGTAACGCTGAGCATACATCGGTTAACGTTCCAGCCTGCACCGTGCTCAAACAGTCTGAGAGTAAGGGGATATTGTTTATTAGTTTTTGGTTTTGTAGGCAAAGTAGCTCATCCACTTTTAGTAAGCTTCATTAATTTGATAAACTTTTTATGTAGTTTCATGCTCAATCATCAGGCAAGATAGCCCAAAGAAAATTATTATATATTTCATATAGTCTGTATATTGTGTTCATGCTTTAACTAGTGTCCGGCTAAAGACATTGTCGCCTCATAGAACGCCCATAAAACACACATCAAGCTTTGGGCTCTAGCATTATGGTTAGGGTAACCGAACGTCTTGACATAGCCAATTTCATGGGAAATGTTTCAGCACTAATGTTTTATTACTGATACTGCAACAAGAAGCTTATATTACGTTTTGTTTCCCAAATGGATAGTTATTTTATTTCGCGGGTCGCCAAAGGTGTCAACGGTTGTCAAAGTGATACTTGTGTAACTAACGAAGCTATTGTATTGTGATCCGTCACTCATGATATTCATTATGTTTTGCATTACTAGTAAATTTTTTACTGCCAAATTGTATCGTCTGCTTTATCCCTCTTACCGCCGAAATATATAGTCAACATTTTTTTTCTGTTACGTTCTTTTTCCCACTGAGGTTTACTCACCTATTTACGACAAGTAACGCCTTTTGGCCAAAAGGGTTCGCTTTAGAAAGCGTCTTCGTGTTCGAAGTAAACATTGATCCTTGCTGATGAGCCCGTTTTACCGTAGAACATGGTCATGTGTGTTGGTTTGATGTTTATATCCTGTAGGTAGTCTCTAATGTCGTTTCCAATGAAGTACGATGAGATCTTTCGTCGTCTTGCCGCTATGAATTTATTCGAGTTCTGTTCTGTTAACGTTGCGTCTGATTCGGAACGAGTTCTTGAGTGATTGTCCCTTGTTATATGATCGGATGATTTATTTGTCTGTGGTCGAGTATGGATTCTTGTTTGCTTGTCTCGTGGCATGTTTCCTGGTTGTTTACTAGGTACGGTTTGCTTGTGTTTGTTATTCTCATTACTTTCAGCTCGTTGGGTTTGCAGCCGAGGAAGTGAAATTGGCTTCACGATGATTTCTATATGTGAGCTGGGATTAGCGTTTGACGTTGTAGTATCAGGGGTTGTTGCAGCTGCTGAAGTTGGGGTACCTGTGCATTCTTTTGGGTTGCGCGTGCGTACACCGTTGTTTGGCACCTGTCTGGCTATCAGCGAATCCTTGGGTTCTTTCGGCTGTGTCTTCTCTGTTGGCATTGGACTGGCTAATTTGTGCTGTGTCAGTGGCCATATGACTGTCCAGAAATCGGTTGTTCATAAGCGCTATAGTTGAGTTAATTTTACCTATGTCATTCTGTAATGTATCCAAGTTAGAATGAGACGTATGCGAAGGCATTCTAGACAGTATGCTGTTAAGTGTTCCCTGCAATGTGCGGAATGTGACGGTCATGCTAACAATGTCGGATCGTAGGTCGTTTAGAATGTGAGAATCTGTTTTCTGCCTTTTTGAGATCTCCATCACTTCTGATTGAAGTAAAGTAAGCATAGCAAGAACGTCTGGTTTCAGGAATTCGCTTATTAAATTGGAGCTGTCTTGATCATCGTCGATGACCACTGTCTCGTTGTTTGTGTCATGGGAGTTAGAGAAAACTTCTTGTATTTCTCTCGATCTTTCTCCGTTTAAGAAAGCATTTAACACAAAGCAGTCGATTACGCATTTCTACTGACGCGTAGTATGAGAGGAATTTCGTCTCTTCACTAGACGTGTGCCAGGACAGCCCTTGGCTCGATCAGCCAACCTCTCTCTATAGTCATTTATTTTTGCGTAGTCATTCTTGCATAGTTTAAGTATTTCAGTAACGTATATGTCCCTTGGGAGTCGATCTAGTTCATTATCGAGGTCCTGGAAGAATTGTTGGGGACGAGGTGGTTGCGAGTATTCTTCATCGTCATATTCGTCGTCACTATTTTCGTAGGTCGATTCTACTTCCGGTGTTTTTCTTAATACGGAAAAAAGGCTTGCCTTTTTTCCGTTCTTAAGTAATGCATGATAAAATCAAAGGTATTCCAATTCTATTCAATCACTGACAGACTTTGAAAAGTGTTTGATTTGCGCGTGAATAATTTCCCTAAAACTAGGCAACTACAAAACATGGGGGCTGACATCTTGGATGATGACGTCACGGCTTTTACGAAGAGTTGTGCGTGACGTTTCGGTATTCCCGATTTCGGTGATATTTTTAAACCATTTTAAGAATGAATAACCAACAACACTCACTTGTAATGATTTCCTCCAAATGACAAAATTTCAAACAGTTCAATTCATACCCTTTAACGCTAAAAATGAACGTTATTTGCAAAAAGTTACTTCTCAATCGAACCGATAGAATAACCGATTACCAATACGTCATCAATATAAATAATGACGTCATTATTGGCAGGGCTGCCATTTCTCCGGATTTTTCCTAAATCTCCGGATTTTTCCCAGTACATGGTAGCTTAAAGCAGGCTGAAAGTAAAGCAGAATGCGCCCTAAGGCGCATTCTGCTTTACTTACAGCCTGATTTAAGTGGTCGCATGTCAACAAAACAAGAAAAAGGCTATGGGGTAAAGGTATGATTCGTAAAATAGCACTTGAAAAATGCAAATTTTGAAATCTTAGGATTTTTTATGTCAACTTATGGCAGCCCTGTATTGGTGGTCATATGACTTCCAAAAATAGTTTCAGATTGCATTATAATATAGTTTTAACTTTTAACATTGTATACACGGGTGTTCATATATCTATTTGATTATTGGGTAACAACATATAGATCTTGTCCCAAACAATTTAGGTTTATAATAAAAGTTCGAGTCGGTTGTGTAATCCAGATCTCAGTTACGAGAGGCGTAGCCTCGAATGTGATCTGGAATACACAACGAGCTGATACAAGAGCGCTGACCACACACTGGCGATAGATCTATTCCGTTTTCATTAGTACAATTTTGCTTTTTTCCGTCCATAGGCAAAGCCTAAATACATATTAACTTCTGGTTTACTATCTGCTTTGGATTAGTCTGCTCGGGATCGTTAACTAACACCATTTTTATCTAAGCTGGGACGAGTTATCTCCCTTGAATTAACTGTATACATGCATAGGTATAATGTAATTGCCGAATATCAATCAGCACCTCATGCGTGACGAAATTTTGTCCATATCGCCCGTTGGGGAATTTTAACTACTATATACTACATCCGTAGATAGTTGTATCTGTAATAAGGTCCTTGCAAATACTGATATTTGTAAGTTTTATTTTCTTGATTGTGACTACGATGTAAACATTGGCTGGTTCCCTATTCTTGCAATAATGAAGAAAATGACTAATTTTTGACAATTATGAATGTTGAGTTTACCCTTGCCACGGTTAGCATTGGAAATAGTAGATCTAGCGTGAACGCGCTTATTGGGAAATACTAACGTTTCCTCCACTGTAGCTGGCTTAACTATGCTTGTTTTTCACGTCTGAGACAGATGGGGGCTTAACATGACGCGGATGTAACTATGTGATGAGCACTTGCAACCCGAATCAATTTCTGTACAATTCTAGGAATAATAATATGTTTAACTATAACTAGCAAGACGGGGTATTACATTAAGCCTAACTTAAACAATAGTTTCCAGGTACGTTATCAAATAAACAAGTCGTCACCCTTACCCCCACTGTAGTGAGATGGTCAACATTCGCCACTACAGTAGAGAAAACCTTATTCTTTCCCGTTTAAACGCAAACTCAACGCAAACGCACCGAAATGAAACGTAGAAAAGGACAATTCTGAATGCTCATATTAATCCTAGTGGCAAATAGTTTGGATCCTGATCAGACGCCGGGTTACCCGGCGTCTGATCTGGCTCCAAACTGTTTGCAATGGAAATAATAGTTTTAGCGCAAACGCGTTTATTGGGAAAGAATAACGTTTTATCCACTGTAATGATCGTATAACCTTGAAGTGGTATATTTACTGTCATCTGTTCAGATTCCACGGTCGTCTAGTTGTAACATAGACTTCACTACAATATATATATCCCTCAGAGACATATGCCTTCTTTCAGAGGTTCGCACACTAATAAACATTAGCAAACGTCGACATATTTCGTGATATATCGTAAAACTTTCGATGAGTGCTAAATTTAATAAAATTGACACAATTCGTCCCTCTACCTGAGCCTTCGTTCTTATTCGTTACATCATATCTACAATTTTACAACTGTTCAATCCAATCTGAAATCCCAAAAGTACATTTGATCACATTAATACAGGTTTAATCTAAACCCTGATATGCTATTTGTTAATGCAATTAAAATGGAAGGCGTGATCGCCAGAAATGTAACTTGCTTGCTTAAACGATATTAAAAAAGCTGCTGAATACTCGTTATAATTGAGAAAGAAGATATCTACGTTAGTACAAATGGACTTTTGTTTCAGGTGCAACCCTTGCCAAATATAATGTTTGGAGAAGAACTTGATAAGCATTTATGCTTCCGTTAGGATGAAAAGGACCAGGTTCAGTGAGTACCAGAACTGACTTGACTTACCATGGCCTTAAATTCTTAGACAATGCCGAAATGATGATGTTCCTCCGTCGTTATCGACGAAGACATTAACATTTTAGACGATGCAGTCCAGAGTTGGTAACAAATTTTTGTGAGAACCTATACCTGCATTAAATGTGTTTCTATACAGACATAGACAAACACATATTAAATAAAATCGATTAAAGACTTAAATACAATATAACTATTTGATAAAGTATGCTAAAGTTAATTTCTATAACATCTACAGAGCATGATTCAAACACATTGGAGCGAGACGATATATAGTACTGCTCTATTAGTGTAATCTAAGCCTCAACCTGGGATCATTTTCTTGCTCTAGTGCCCTCTATTGACGTAATTAGAAACGAACCATTGACAATGTGTTTTAGATGTTCTAGCAGCTGTTCCTTTTTGTTTCATGGAATTATGTTACAATATTAACCCCTTCACTGCCATGACGTCATTAATTTTAAATGATTGTCGTCTGCTTATATTTCTCAAATTTAAATTGTAGGCATTTTTACTTAAGAAATATTGGAATGAATGTCAAACAGATTGGATCGTGATCAGACGCCGCGAAACGCGGCGTCTGACCAGGATGCAAACTGTTTGCAAATAAGTATAATTGTACTCGGGGTATGGCAGTGAAGGGGTTAATATGTGTGGTTTATCATCAATTTATGTAACCGCAGTTGTTGACCACTGTTTAATAACACGAACAAATATATTTAATAGACTTTAATTTCGGCACCTTTACTAAATTTGGACATTATGGTTTTAGACAGCTAGAACTATGTCTTTAAACAAAAACATATGATTTTTCGACAATTTGATTCTTATTAGAAGCAAATTTATAGACATCAGAGTAGAATCTAGACTGTGTATATTTTAAGGTCGCGCTTATTGTTATACTTGTTGAAACTTCATTATCTGAATTCATAAACAATTAACCAAGTGTTTGTGTGTATGCAGTAAATGTATCATTCAAAAACTAAGGCGAAGCGTAACTACAGTACCAACACGACATGCAACATCAATCATGTACACTGCCACATACCCGTAAATAGTACAGTAGAGAAAACGTTATTCTTTCCCAATACACGCGTTTACGCTAAAACTATGTTATCCATTGCAAACAGTTTGGAGCCAGATCAGACGCCGGGTAACCGGCGTCTGCCCAGGCTTCAAACTGTTTGTCACTCAGATTAAAAAAAGGATAATTAGAAATGTCAAAAATTGGTAATTTCCTACGTTTTATCGATTTTCGTTTCGTTTGCGTTTAAACGGGAAATAATAACGTGTTCTCTACTGTATGTGTTTCATAGCCAAAGTTGCATTAATCCTGACCTCTTCATAGTTTTGTTAATTTAAACTTAAAATGCAGAATCAACATAATTTTGTCTTGATTCACAATGATGGAATTAGAGAGGTTAAGTCGAACGTGGTTAAGCAATCACTTAATTTGGATCTTTTTTTATTATTTTCAACTCAGGCTTAAAGTTTAATGCCGCAGACAGTCATAGATCTCAGATTTAATCTTATCCGTCATTGAGAGGTAACCATTTATTATAGCTTTCTATACAAAACTATTGTGAAACTGAACCTCTCAGTGAAAAGCGATGGGGTCGCCAAAGGCAAGTTGTTTCTTAAGGCATGGCAAACTTATTGCAGAAAGCTCGTTCATGACACTACTGTTTATATATCAAAATTTGAGCTCAAGTCCTGTCCTATTCATTCCCAATCTCTCAGTGAAGCGAAACACCAAATGACGTCATTTGTTATGACTACAAAAAGTGTTGAACTACACAACTATGTATCCCTATTTATTTAGTTGACTTTGGAAATGATTATCTGATAAATAGAGTCTCACATTCGAGCTTATTTGTCGAATTCTAATGAATTGGTTTTCTAAGACTCACGCCCTATTGATTATGTCAACTCTTATAGAAATTTAAAAAGTAACGAACCGTGCTGTTATATTCTCCATAGTGCAGGCGGTTTTAACTCTTTCAACACTTTGGATTTATTTAAAATATACTAATTACATTTGCTAAAAGTGTAGACCCAGATCAGAGGGGTCTACACTATTTTAGACCAGTATTTAATAAGTTACCCTGAATTCCAATTAGACTGGTTCATGTTTTGGTAATTAAAATGATCGACAAGGAAACATAGTAACCCACAAGAGTTACTCAGTGTTGAAAGAGTTAACAATACTCTGTCACAATTGTCGTTGATGTAGAGATTACATTCGTCGATGTCTCATCATGTTTGTACCCACACTGTGTCTCTTCAGTCAAAAATATGTATATCAATCATTTTCTTCATTACTGGAAAATGGTCCATACAGTGGGTTAACCCATTCACTCCCAAATCTTCCGGGAGTGTTTTACCCATTCACCGTTTCAAAGTTTTCTGCTTCAATTTTGTTTGTTTTCAAGATCGTTTTAAAGTAAGATTCGATGTAGTATGACTTAAACCATATCGGTACGAGTGCCAAACAGTTTGGATCCTGATCAGACGCCGCGTCAGGCGGCGTCTGATTAGGATCCAAACTGTTTGCAAACGCGCTTTTAAGCGCTTTTGAGAGTGAAAGGGTTAAACAGTCAATCATTCACCCAATAACTGAACTAATTTGTTGGTCGTAACCTTAAGTACTACTTTTCAACTTGCCGCCAACGGGCAGTAATTTGCAAAAGCCGATCAGACGCCCACGTACACCATTTGCGGTGTTTCTTTTATATTGGATAAAGGGTAACACTCATGTTGAAAAGCATAAGAAACCTAATTACAAATTGTTGTACCCAAATGTTATATGTTGTAATAATTTACTCGACGGGAGTGGAGTTTGGGTATTTGATAGACTAGCTACAGGTCTTATAAATATATGTTTTGGACATGTTTTGTTTTTCACTGGTCCTTATCTCCATTACAGAGTGAAGCACGTGTAAAAGTGGCTAACACAGACAACCCTGTAAGAAAAAGGGAAATAATGGTAAAAACATTAACAGGTATGACTTTGACTGTCTCAATGCTAATTTATCCGAGCTTAATAAAATTAATGACCAAGATTTAGGATTTACCGCATTTTGCAGGGATGTATACTGTCAGTTTGAAACCAGATGAGACACCGAATTGTACATCGCTTTGCTAGAATCTTGTTTTCGGATAGATTACAGCGCTCCTTCTCTACATCGACATCCAATGGGAGACAACAATTGTGTGGGTTGTTCGAAGGGAATCTTTATAGGGAGGAAAATCGGCTTACATTTGCAAACAGCTTGAAACCAGATCAGACGCGGCGTTACGAAGTTGCATATGACTGTCCATCGTACATACAGCTCCGGGCTAAAGTGGGTTCCTTTAGAGTGTTAGAATACACTGTGTCATTTAAAAGGCTTTTGTATGGATTTATTTTGCAGAAGGTACGTGTAGAATCCAATATCTCAAATGATATATTTCTTCCGGTATTATTACCTTATCTAACAGCACAGTATTATGATTTATAAATCGCAAAAGGATTTTTAATGATGAAAAGTAAAGCAGATGACACATTTTCAGTAGCTAAACATCTGCTGGATTTTAGGTTGAAACAAATTGTATAAGTAAAGAAATTAAACTGAATAAGTTTTTAAAAACTGGTAGATATTGTTCCTTAACAATGTTTAACTACAGATAACTACTGTATATTGGTCTAAATTAGCTCAGATGTATATAAAAGATGGATAAACGCTATATTTGCTGAAACAAGGAATAAGTTCTGAATGGGAAAACCTGTCCGACATGGATTATCTCCCTTGCGTTTATGAACGGAGTATAAATGCGTTTATATACGCATGTAAACGCATAAACGCTAAACGCATGTGAAACGCATTTGAAACGCGGTAAGTGGGGAGGAATAGCAGTTTTTCCACTGTAATTGTCCTGTTTAGATAACTGCGACAAGGGTCGTTGTAAGGAGGGAGTCGTTGTTGAGAGGGCCGTTGTAGAGAGGGAACACTGTATATAAACATTAATTCGTCAATGAACTGGTATCAATATTATTAACATTTCCTCCTATACGGAATCTGCCTAGCGTGCCGGTGAAGAAATGTTTCGTATGAATAGTTACCGGTCAGATTGTCGAACGGTATATTTAGTTGGAATGTAAACATCTTACCCATGTGATTTACATGTACAGTGGATAAAACTTTATTCTTTCCCGTTTAAATGCAAACGAAACGCAAACGAAACGCAAACTCATCGCAATAAAATGTAGAAAATGATCACTTTTTGACAATTCTAAATGTTGAATTAAAGATGAATTGGAAACAGTTTCGAGCGTCTGATCTGGCTCCAAACTGGTTGCATGGACAATAATATATTTACATTAAACGCGTTTATTGGGAAAGAATAACGTTTTCTCCACTGAAAGTGGTACAGGGTTACCCCATTTGATGTGTGTCATGTCACATTTATCTATTTGTCAAGGACATGCAATTTCAGGTTAAGACATATAGTCTTAATAAATAGCAAAAGGAACATATTTCAGTAGAGGAAAATGCTTAAAGTAGGCTGAGTGTAAAGCACAAAGTTCTTGAATGAACTACCTGCTTTACTACATTGTATCAGACTGATTTAAGCAGCTACGAGTTTTAAACGCTGGTGACAAGCTATTGGGGAAAATCAAACAAAGGACACATGATGGACAATTTATGTATTTTCTATAAGAATAATTCTTGGATATTTAATATTTATGAGCATTGCACCATTGCATTGCACCATTGTACAGACCAAGTACCGTTGTCACCAGAGGCATTGCACCATTGTACAGACCAAGTACCGTTGTCACCAGAGGCATTGTATCTGCGTTTGGTCTACATTGCAATACACCGTATAATTATATTATTGCTAGATACAATGCTTCAGATGATCGAGGGTGTCAAACAAAGTAGATCAAGACCAGCAGGCGCGTCTTTTTACGCGATGGCTGGCATTGATCTACACCATGTTTGCAATTTAATATGTCAGGTTTTCTTATGACACGGATCATTTGTAGTCATTCTGGTTTTATCAACTTTTATAAAAAAAAACCCGTAAAATAGATCCTTCAAAACACGGGTTCCAGAATACATACTCATTAACTCCGTCACCACTTTGAGCGTATCAATAGTAAACATTTTTCGTCTGCTTTTATTTCTCAAAATTATAACTTTGGTCGTTTTGACTTAAAACATTGGAATGAGTGTTAAACACTTTGGATCATGGCCAGATGCCGCGTAATGGTGTCTGATCATGGTCACATTCCGCGTAATGGTGTCTGATCATGGTCACATGCCGCGTAATGGTGTCTGATCAGGATCCACAATGTTGAGTATTCCTTTTGTGCACCGGGCAAGACAGTTAAGGGGTTAAACATTAACGGAACAATGCTTATAATGTTATTCATTTTAAATGACGAAAATGAAACACGAGTGTCAAATAGTTTGTATCCTGAACATATACCGAGTTACAATTAAACCTAGGTGCCAGTTTCAGTGTTAAGTGCATAAATTGGTAAATATTCAATGACAGCACACTCAAACTTGATCATTGGTTGTTCTTTCCATTTGAAATGCTAACGAAACGCAATTGCAGTGCACTGAAATGTACCAAATAGCGTAATAGCGTTTATTTGGAAAGAATAACGTGTTCTCCACTTTAACTAGCTTCGAGCAACATGGATCGCTTGCTCAGAACAGCACACAGTGCAGGTCCTTTTTATACAATGCGTTAAGGCGTAAATGTAAATGAAATGCTGCATAAAGGTTTGCACATCTCTGTTTCCATCAGTGTTGGTAGATGTTCTGCTGGGCAGTCCGCATCCTCACACATCTTGATTGGACGCCCCACATTGTACTGTCCTTGTCTATTTGTCCACAGTATAGTTACACTACAATAAATATACAGACAGTTTACAAATGGCAATAACTGAGCACATCATCCTTGTATAGAATTCGGGATAATGCATTTCGTCGTTTTACAACCTTTAAAAGCAATTTTATGTCTGCGTTTCGTTAGCATTTTATGTCAAATTAGACATCAAACATTTCGACTTATCATAGATCTCCAAAGAGTCTGACTTTATTAAAGAGTCTGACTTTAATTGTTAAGAATCTTTACATTACAATCTTTTTTCGACCACTATATTATGTTATATATCAGGTATTTAATACAGGTATCAAAGCTAACTGAAATTAAAACAGACAACACCTTTAGGAGCTTTTTGTTTTACGTTCATCTTGCTTACAGCTGTCAGCTGTCTTTGATATACCGGTAATCATTTAGCCGTTTTAGTGGTTGTAATAGAGAAGTTATACTGTATTTCGAACTACTGTAGACCGTAGTCCTGAACAGACCGCTTGAAGTTAGTATACATGTACATGGTAAACATTGAAGTTCAGATTCAATTTGTTCGTCGTAATTTGACTTCATGTGGACACAAATTGCATCATTCATATTAACCCCCGCACTGCCTTACCCAAAGTACAAAACGTTATTTGCAAACAATGTTGAATATGACCAGCCATGAGTTCAGTCAATAAATATTTGGCTGTCGGTGACCATCAATTGCAAGTTGGCTACCTGGTATGAAATACTCTGCAACGCTGCACACGGGACACAAACCGCTAACGCATGCCGCAAACAGTGGCAACTGAACACATAGCAGACGTCGCGTTACACTCGTTTCAATATCTCGTTATTTAGATAAAAAAAACTGAAACTAAGAGAATGTTTGAGAATTAATGTAAATGAAAGGAGACGATACCTGCTTAAAATGATGACATCATTGCAGTAAAGGGGTAATATTTACAATCGCCCCATTCAATTCCATTGACAAAAAGTGTGTTCATTTCTTATAAACACCAATTTTCGAGAGGGCGGGACTTGTGGAAAAGTTTCGATGGGGAGGCGGGGCATATGCAGTTTTCATTCGAGAATTAATATTTGGAACTTGGGGCAGCAAACATTTGGCGGATTTTTTCAAAATTTGTTCTCAACCGATCTATGCCTTCCTACTAGTGGAAAACCATGATTCCCGACTAATATTCTTCTTTATAAATGAGATAAATTGCAAGAAAATTGACATAAGAATCTACCTTATAAACAGCGGCCTATATCTTCGTTTCTTTATGACAATAAAACCCCGATATATTTATCCTACTTTAAAATTACGTCACTTCTAATGACGTCATAAATCGGCATTTTTCGCGCCAAACTGTCAAGTTGTTGACAATGGAACTTATTTTTTCTGCTTTCGAATGTACACAGATTCAGTAAATCGGTCATGGCTGTTCCTTATAGGTTACACATTATTCGTGTTATCGACCTCTAATATGGATTAAACATACATGCGTACTGACAAATTTTTTATTTAATGTTAGAAATTACAGCAAATATACTGTAAATATAAGAAATGAACTGATTTTTTTCGGCGTTCAAGCGAAATGAACGACAGAAAATTATCGGCAAATTTACCATGAATCGCTAGCGCGATTCATGGTATTTGCCGAAATTTTCTGTCGTTCATTTCGCTTGAACGCCGAAAAAAATCAGTTCATTTCTTAAATATCATATCACGCTAGAGGCAATCTAACTTACAACGTCAAACTGTGTAGAGTTAGATCACACGACAACGACAGTTTGAAACTAGACGGTAATAATTTAGCAGGATTAGTCAAGAACAGGTGGCATTTTCTGGCTAAATTGTTGTGTGTACAGTGCTCCCTGTCTACAACAACACCAAATGGGTGTTTGGCCGCGTCTGATCTGGATTGAAGCTGTTTGTTACGAGTCATTATGTGTGTTTGTCTGTCATAATATCTTTGAGAAAAACAGTAGAACACAAGTGCAATCAGACGATAGTGCAGCAGTGAAAGAATTTGACATGATTATCTTGTTTGGGGGAACGTATTAAGTCTTTATACATTTGAAAATAGTTCAGTATTTTATTTTCCTCCCATAATACAATTCTTGGGGTTCAGTCTCTTTAACCCACATATAAATCTAGGGCTTGTCTTACGAAACGTCGTACGACAAAAACGGTCGAATGTCAAAACTTTCAAACACATCTTACTTCTGATTTCTCCATCTAATCCTTATTTTCAAGACAATTCAAATGAGATGTCGCAAGACAGGATATCATTATGAAATACTTTGCTGTATGGACACACGCCGCAGTGTCTTGAGATCACCATTGTATATCTACAATACAATCCTCCAAACAGTATACATGTGTACATGGAGAGTTCATTGCAAAAATATCAGACATAAATGGGTTTAAAACTCGCTTTTGTTAGATGGTGCAATACTTTTAAAACGTCAGATGAGAACACGATTGAAGTGAATATTAAAACATAAATAGGACTAATCTAACCACTGATCATCTTGTTTTGAGTAACGCCTCGCTCATATTTGCTGCGGCTGTCGTACGGCGGCCGCACGGCTTGTTATTTCTACGGCGAGTAACAATTCCCCGGCCGCCGCAGAATTCCTACAGCCGCCATGTGTTGCTCTTACATTTGCTGCGGCTGCCGCAAGGCGAGATTTAAAATTTGGGGTTAAAAAACTTGGAGCCACCGTACGGCCGCCGTGCGGTCGCCGTACGGCCACCGTACGGCAGTCGTGGAAGCCCCATAATATGCTCTGCAACCAAAATGCTGCTCCTAACACACCTTGGTGTTGCTACATGTTAACACTACTCATATCAGTCCAACTACACCATGAATTCAAAATACACATTTGGACAGCATTAAAGAACATCTAAATCCATTTTAGCTAATAAACATGTTTTACAAATATGAACAAAAGTACAAATGCACAATAGGAAACTTTTAAGGTGACCGTTGAGTTACCGCCGGCGGCCACGCAGTGGCCGCACGACGACCGTACGGCAGCCGTACGGAACCGCAGAACCATCATGCGGCGTGTGTTTTCTACGGTCGCCGTAGAAATGCAAAAATGTTATAACTCCGCGTTATAACTTTACGGCGACCTCTACGGCCTGCTAAAGTTTGGGATACGCCGTGTGGACGCCGTACGATTCTCTCGATTCCAGGTTTCTGCGACCGCCGTACGGCCACCGTCGAGCAAATGTGAGCGCACTTTAACCACTGTGACAAATGTATAAATGTACATGTATATTGGTGACGTGACGTAATGCTTGGTTTTGCCGTACTATCCTAGCGGAGGTATGCATATGAATATGATACCAATTGCTCATTTGACAGCGACATTTTCGCTAGAATAGCAGGAACAAATAAAGTTAAGGGCCATTCAACAAAACTTTGGTTTCAGTCTCGTATTCGGGACCATGATGCATATAAATTGCCGTCTTTTTCTATGCAAATCATTTACATAAATAATATATTTATATTCTAAACCGTTTCATTTGAATGTTTAAACCTGTATAAAGTTGTACTGCGTCATTGCTTAGTGTCTCATATTAGAGCACGATACAGTAGAGAAGACGTTTTTCTTCGCAAATGGATGAATTAATGCTAAAACTAACTTGATTGTTGCACAATATTTTGAGCCAGATAAAAAACCGCGGCGCCCTGCGTCTGATAAGTCCCTAAAGTGTTTGCCACTCAGATAAAAACATATCGCCAACATTTTCAAAAAGTTGTCATTTTTTACATTTATGATATATTTCGTTTGCACACATTTGATTGAACGGGAAAGCAGAAGTTCTTCCCAAATGCATATCATATACAATAAATCCAACCTGAGGCATTACGAGAGAAAATTTCAGTGATCTTTTTGTAATCTCAGAGAAAATCAAAATATTAAAAAAAGAAGAGAGCTTTCTGTTTTATTTGTTGTCATGCATTTAGTTGCCACCTACGTTTGATACAATGGAGAAGAGGTAATACTTTTCCAATAATGCGTTAATGCTTAAAACCTGTGATCTTTGAAAAACGATTTGAGCCAGATCAGACGCTGGGTAATCCTGTCAGGGGTTGAGAATAAACAATAGCAGTATGTCCGTTATGTTTTGTTATAACCTAATGAATACTACAACTGCTGTCTGCTTTGAATCCTGTGTAAATTCACTAAAGTATTGCGTGACAAACATCCTAGATCCTGATCAGATGTTCTGTAACAACTTATAGTGCTACCTCTCTACATCAACACCCAATAGGAGACAAAGAGTGTGTGTCTTGTTCCGAGGGAGTAGTTATAGAGAGGGAAATTGACTTACATTTGCAATCAGCTTGAAACCAGATCAGACGCCACGTAATGCGGCATATGATCTGGTTTCAAGCTGTTTGTCACTCGTCATTAAGTTTTTCTGTCAAAACGCCAATTTGTGACTTTAAGAAATACAACAAATGACAATTTCAGCAGATGATATTGCAGACATGAAAAGGTTGGACATAGTTGTCTTGTTTGGGGAACAGCGGAAGGTGTCGTTCTGAAGATAACAATATTGTACTCGGGGTAAGGCAGTGATGTTGTTTACTTCGTTTACCCCGACACAAACAACCCTTTCTCACCGATAAACACTGTTTTGTTGAGACATTACATTCGCTATTACAAAAAGCGCGAAGAATCGATGTTATAGAAATATTGAATAATCAACATACTCGTATATAGTTCCAAATGAAGGATGTTATGTGCACTGTTAGCGCTAATGTGACATTTTATGTCCAACATTTGTCATTGGTAAACAGTGTTCATGTACATAGTAAACTTTGCATATGTGAACAGTGACAATTTTAATCAGAGAGCTCTCTAATGAACCTACTGATCAGGGTTAAGACCACCAAATCATAAACGTCTGAGAGCTCGTATCTAACGGTAGGGGGGTACTGTATTCTTAATACAATTTGTACAGACGGTGCACATTATGTCGCATCACAGGAACTATATATTGTATAAGATAGCCAGTGGCATCACAAGGTATTGGTGTGTATCCATTACGAGCGTATGTCACGATAAACCATTACGCGGACTAATTCACCCCGACTAGTGTTATAGAAATTTCAAGTGTCAAATAAATATTGGCTAATTCGTGACTATTTAGAGTTGTGGTTAGCCACTTACTACAAAAAGCTAAAAAGAGATTAATCCGGTAAAATAAGTCTTGAACAGCAAGGCTATAATGAGGTTAGATACATTGTAATAATATACGCCAACTTCAAGATGTCATAGACTTTGCAGATCTACTAGATATTAGAGGTGCCATATTATTTATGGATTTTTCAAAAAGGATTAAGACACCGTAAATCACTCTTTTAAGTTTAAAGTAATAAGACAATTTGGGTTTGGAAATTCTTTCATTAACTGACTTGAAACGTTATACGACAATATCACTACGTGTATGTATAATTAGTAATGGGTGGCCGTCAAATAATGTACATGTATATCAAACACGAGGCTTACAACAATGATGTTATTTATTATTATCAATTATTATTATACCAAATTAATATAGAGCTCTTTTCATACAGGGTCTGTGTGTTCAAAAGCGCTTCACATGAAATTACATAAATGAACCTACAAAGCGAAAAAACAAAACAAATAACTACAGTTACATCTAAAATAAAATTGAATAAACATACACAAGTTACAAAAGACAGCCCCCAAAACGGCGAACACAATACCTCCACCAATCAGCATTAAAACGACCGGCTGGATTGCCGACCGATAGAAATAATAATAGAGCACCCATTGCAGGCCGCCTAATGCAATAGAACAAATAATTAAAAGATCAAGGGCATGATTAAAAATTAGTGTTTTGTGTGCTGTTTTGTTTGTTTATTTCAGTGTAGAGCCGAAGAGTAATTCACAAATAATAAAACGAATATTTAAAACAATACTCTCCGTGTTGTTTGGTTGAGTATTGTATACTCCATGGCTGAGTTACACTATTAATTTATTAAAATAAAGATAAAACTGTTCAAGAATTATACCACATACCCCAGCCAACTGGTTTCAAAGCGATTGGGCAATCCCTACCAGAAATATCCACAAGACAGGCACAAGGTCAACGGTACAACTCCAGAACTCCCATTTAGACACACAGCATCTACAGCAAGAACACAGTCCAGAGGTAGCAGTCATCGATTTCCTTTTTTCTTCTAATAACAGATATTAAGAAATGTGTTTTCAGACGTTTTTTTAAGGCTGCAATTGAGCTTGGATATCTGATGTCTGATGGTAGAGTGTTCCAGGGCTATGAGGCTGCATGCATGAAACGTCTATCTCCAAACTTCACCAAACGACTTCTTGGCACAACAGGTGATACTGATTTACTCGCAGACCTCAACTCTCTTCGAGGTCCATACACGTCTAGCATACTAATAACGTACATCGGAGAATCATTTAAGCGCAATAGTTTTCATACTTGTCGATGACATAAATCAATTAAGCTGAAAGCATCACAAAAAGTTCAAGGATTTAAAATAGAAATTGTAAATGATCATTATAACTGCTTAAAATTTACATAACTTGCTGATGATATTTCAATCTTTCTTACAAACTCATATGATGCCAAAATTGTTGTAGAAATTGTCGAATATTTTATTTCATATTTAGGCCTATCATTTAACAGTAAATAAACAGGATGTATCCGGATAGGCAGTTCAAAACATTTGCTGGAAAATATGGGCACCATAAAATAATCCGCTAAAGTAAAAGCCCTGGAGAGTACGATTGGTTATGACAAAGATCCATGCAATGCTAGCATCTGGGAGAAATTACTTTCCGAATGCAAAAATACCATACACACTTTGGAACAATTTTGAACCTTATGACTTTTATCAAGACAATTTAGATACCAAAACTATTTTATTTATTCCATTCATTACCAGTATCGAAAGAAACAATAAAAGAGATAAATAAAATAATTTTTGGATTTCTATTGAATGGATGAAAGGAAAACAAATAAACGAAAAAGAATTATAGGTGAAACCATAAATGGAGGTATAAAATGATGGATGTAGAAAGCTTTATAAAGTCAATCAAATTAAAATGGATAAGAGCCTTATTACAAGAAGACGATTCAAATTGGAAAATTATCCCCAGAAAACTGTTTTATTAGTGTGGAAACAATTTCCTTATATTTTACATGAAAATAACACCTCTACATGTGCTGCCAAAGAGATATAAAGCTAACACCATTCTATGCGGATATCTTATAGACATAGTTTGAGTTTAAATCACAACACGTTCCCTTGCAATGTTTTACTATTAAACAACAACTATTATAGGGTAACAAAATACTCGCTTTAAAGGAAATAAATCTTATTTTCATATCTTTGATTAACTCAGATATTTCATTCGTTAATGACAGTATAGGACCAACAGGGTATCTTGATGAAAATTAAATTCTAGAGGATCTCAAACTAAATCTAATTGGATCCGTTAGATCAGTAAAATAACATCAGTATTTCCCAAAATATGGAAAACATCCTTAAATCAAAAGAGTCGAGATCCTCAATAGTTAAGACAGAGCAAAAACGCACTGCAAATTTGCAAAACATATTAAATGTGTTACAACACATAATGTTACAACATAATGCGAGACAGAACTTTTATTAAACCATACACTCACAATATGTGGAGAAGAACCTTTAAAGAAGATATAAATAAAAAAATCTCTGTATACAATAGAACAGTAGTGCCTTGATAATCGTGTCAAACAAGTTAGATTCAAACTAATACAATATTTTTTAGCAACAAAAATGACCTTGTTGGAATGGAAACTTGAAAAATATCTTAATTGTAATATTTGTAATGTTACAGTTTTCTAAAACGTAAAGCCGTACCGTAGTTATGGGAAATTCTACTAAGAGTCTTCAAATTATGCGAATGCCAAACAAATATTTCCTAACAACTTCCATATTTGGATATAAGATTAATGACACTCGTTTTAATGATGTGATAGGATATTTGCAATTATAAAGGATCTTATATAAGCGATAAGAAGAAATATATACAATATAGATGAATTATTAGTTAAAGTTCTCAATTAAATGTATTTCTACTTGATTTCAAAACACAGACTGTCAACATTCCTAGTCAATATCAATCAGCATTTGACAACGAATATGAAATGTGATAGTATGTAATAAATGAAAGTAAAAAGACCTCACAAAAAATGATCCTGATAAGAGGATTAAGACCTGATAAGACCTGTGTATTCCCTGATCAGAAGGATGCTATATGAGCCTGTTGGTCTTGGTGTACACTGTTTGCGTCGAACAATTATCTGTCAAAGGCATATTGTTAATGAATCGTGTAGTCGTAACTAGGGGTTCAAACATGCTAGCTTTTCCTGTCATAGACAGATGGGGGTTTAACAAGACATGGATGAAATTAATTGATAAGCATTTGCAGCCCGACTCAATTTCTGTACACATACCGGAATAGAATATGTTTAAACTACAACTAACAAGACCTTTATAACTGTATTTAAAAAACAAGACCTTTATAACTGTATTAAACCATATTGTCTTACTATGAATTCATAAGAATCGTATTTTCGGCTAATGACGAGTAGTAATGAGTAGTAACACAATAGGATAGTGCTCACATGAGTGAGAAAATGTTTGATTTGTTCACTTGACTCCCTCTTATCTAAATCCCCAAATTATCATGGTCAACTGTTGAGATTCCACGGTCGTATAGTTGTATTTGAGACTTCAATACAATACAACCTTCCCGTAGCGATATATCATCAATTGAAATTAGTTAAGGGATGTGTGTCAACTTCAGAGTTTCGCACACTAATAACGAAACCAGCAAATGCGACACATACCGTGATATATTGCAAAACGTTTGACGAGTACTAAATGTAATTTACACGTACGAAATGGATGAAATTCACCCTAAACCTGCTTCCTCGTTCTTGTTCGGTTCGACAAAATGTCCGATGTAATCTTAAATCCAAAAGTCCATGTTATCACATTATTAAAACAGACTTAAACAAAAACCTGACGCGGTATTTATTATTGTATTTAAAATAGAAGGTTTCATTACAAGAAAAATGTGACTTGTCAAAACGTTATCTAAAAAGTTTTTATGACACATTATAATATAGAATTCTGATAGTACAATAGGATTGATTTGTTTTTCAAGAGAACCGTTTGCCAATTTCGATTTGTAACTCAAATTATAATAGATGAATATTTTATAGGTATTAAGTATTTTTTTTAAATAATATCACAAATTGTTTTTGTACTTATTGAAATATGGAAATCAGGAAATTTGAGAATATGAATGTCTGAAGTAGATATCATGCAAATTGTCTTCAGGTTTTTAGTATTGTTTCATTTCGTCTTCTGGTGATTATCCCAGATACATTTACAGACATAATAGTATATACCAACTACAAAAATAATGAATTCTGATGAGGTTCATTTAACTGAATGACTAATTCTCGAAGGACTGAGGTTGGGCATTATGCATCTGATTTTTAAGAATCATGATTTACGGTAACTCACTTTAAAAATTGGAAATATGCAGCATTTGTATTGAATTTTATTGAAAAAATAAACTTTTAAATGCTACTAAACTGCTTTTCTACATTACTGATACAGTGGAGAAAACGTTATTCTTTCCCGGTCAAACGCAACGCAAAGCACTTTAATGTAGAAAATTACAGTTTTTGGACAATTCTGACAATTCATGTTTACTTTAGTAGCAAACCGTTTGGAGCCTGATCAGACGCCGGGTCACCCGGCGTCTGACCTGGCTCCAAACTGTTTGTAATAGAAATAAAAGCTTCAGCCGTAACGCGTTTATTTGGAAAGAATAACGTTTTCTTCACTGTGCAAGCACGTCACTTGATAGTTTAAGTAACAATCAAGTGGTGATACTCGTACTTTCTGAGCTATTTTTGTATCGATACTTTACACACAGGATGTGTGTTCCATTCAATGTGTCTATGGGCTGTCCAACTGTATATACCTTTTCACTTTTTAATCTCTACATCACTTTCAATTATGTTTGATGTCCAGATCGGACAGTAAAAACCGAACAGGATGCAAACAAATTGTCACTGTCATCGCTGTATCTTCGGTCGAATGCTTGAAATTGAGATAGGAAAATATTTATAAAAATTACTAACAAACAATAAGCAAAGGACACTATAGAGATATGAGAGTACACATAATGTTGTGATACTTGTTTGCCAAATATCTTAAGATATTGGTATAAGCTTTTTGTCACGGCATGAAACAAATCTTTTCATTTAACTGCTTAACAGCTGTTCTGGAACGCCTAACAAATGTATTTGCTAAAATACTTGATTATATATAGATAGTTTATGCTACAATAGGCTTTACAGTCCATGAGCATACACGATAGGCAAATTATACATCAATACCAAATCCGGTTATGGCTACATGTTTTTGTTACAGTGGTAAATACGCTATTCCTACCCATTTACGCGTTAATCTATGCGTAAGAAACGCATAGTGAACGGTTAACGAACAGTTAACACTAACGATTTTAAGGCGTTTAAACGCGTTAATAAACGAATATACCAGAGATGTTGCGACCGGTGCGTGAGTGTTCCGTTTCACGCGGAATGTGCCTTACCTTAAAGCGCATTTTGTTTTAATTTTCAACCCGCTTTAAGTGGCCACCTGTCTTCAAAACTAGAAACAGGATATGGGGTAAAGGGTTAATACACCCGCGCTTCATGGTGACAGTAACAGTCAATGATCTTTAGTTTTCCTTAAAAGAAATTTACCAGACTTATATTTCCATGGTAACCAATTTATTGAGGGTCTGAGTAGGGAACTAACTTGTGTATGGCACCTGTCAAAACACTGATCAGAATCACAAAAATGCTTGCTAGGTAGTATATCGGTTGTGATACCAAGCGTTTAGCTGACATGGTTAAACCAGTACGGAGATCCTACAAGTGTCCCCCACTAGATCTGACAGACTTCTCTTGTTATGTACACTCAGCAGGGCACCTGTAATTTGACGAGGCCAATTGAGAGAAACACACCAATGCAGTCTCAGCTAAGGGTCCGTCGATTAAGTGATGACCCTTTCATCCGGGCTCTTTTAAACGCGTTAAGAAACGGCTAGGAAATGCGTTTAACGAAGCGGATAATAAACGCGTATTAAACGCTTAAGAAACGCGTTAGAAACGCGTAAAGTGGGTAGGAATAGCGTATTTACCACTGTATTCATTGAAAAATAAAATAAACGCACCGTAGTTCAAGAAAGTGTTAAAAACGATAGTTATTTGAAAATTTTAGAATATTCATTTTTAACTAATTGGCAAATTACTTTAAGTCTCACCTGGCACCGGGTTGCCCAGCATCTGGTCAGGCCCCAGGCTATTTGCAATGAAAATAATTGCTTCTGCTAATAAACTAGTATAATGAGAACAACGTGTTCGTTTCTTTATATAATTATTTCTACAAGGTTTCTAGTTTCATTGTTTGAAATTTAGACTTATATATACATGAGTGATGTGAAGGCACTGCTTTGTTTGTCCAGATAGTGGATCATTATAAAAAAACAAACGATGCAGACCCTAAAACCGTGGAGGAAACGTTATTCTTTCCCATTAAACGCGTTTACACTAAAATAGTATTCCCAATGCAAACAGTTTGGAGCCAGATCAGACGCCGGGTAAAATTGTTTGCCACTCAGATTAAAACAAATAATCGGAAATGTCAAAAAATGATATTCTACATTTTAGCGATTTGCGTTATTGTTTCGTTTGCGTTTAGACGGGAACGACTAACTTTTCTCCACAGTTAGGCCCTGCTGGACGACGTGTCACAATCAGTGCTGTATGGTTTGCTGATGGCTTTATTTATGGGCGATAGGCATTAACGAATTGAAAGCACTGTTTTAATCTACTTGACCTATTACCCAAAGTTTTATCTAACCTATGTATTTTAGTAACTCTGTTGTAAACGTATTACTTACTAGACAAAGACATCTAAAATGGGGATGAACTGATTTTAATTTAATCTAAAAAATATATGCACATATAAAATAAGTCCTGTTTATATATATGGTTAGGTTTGTTGATGTTTTTGTTGTTGGGTGTCTTGTTTGTATTTATTTAACGTCTTATTCTCGTACACAATATCCAAACAAAACATGACTTGATTCAGGAATCGATACTACAGTGCTCCCTCCCTTCAACGGCCTCCCTTACAACGACTCCCTCCTTACAACGACCATTGACGCTGCTCTCCAAATAAAACATTTATGTCCAATCGTTTTCATGGCAACAATACCTTTGCTTAAATTTGTCGTCTGCTGAATTCTCAAAGTTACGTATAAGTTGATTTTTTGATAGAACAAATATAACCTGATCAGATGCAGCTAAATACGTTGTCTGATCAGGACCAATACTGTTTGCACATGTCAGTGCTCTCGGCATTATCAGTCTAAGGGTTAAACTTCCTATGGAAAAATACTACCGGTAATACTAGATGTAGATTCTATTCACATTAGACACCAATCATCTCGACCAATCATCGATATCCAAGGAGTCTGGCTTTATTCTTAAATAAGTTATTATATGGTACTAATCTAGACCACAATCCTGTCCAGACCACCTGAAAATAATGTACAGTGTTCCTTCCCTACAACGACCCTTTGAACAACGACTCCCTCCTTACAACGAACCTTGTCGCAGTTCCCTAAACAGGACCATTATGTCTAACGTTTTCACGGCTGCAATATCATCTGCTAAAATTGTCGTCTACTGTTTTTCTCAAAGTCACATATTTAACATACAGAAACATGCTGACGAGTAATAAACAGCTTGAAACCAGATCAGACGCCGCGCCACACGGCATCTGATCTTGATTCAAGCTTTTTGAAAATGTAGACCAATTTCCCTCCCTACAATGACTCCCTCCGAACATCGCACACAGTTTTGTCTCCCACTGGGTGTCATTGTAGAGAGGGAGTGTTGTACAACTTCAACATTGAAATACCGATTCAATTGTACGTCGTGGGTTAATTTCATATAGATACATATTGCCTAAATCACAAATATCCTTTCACTGCCTTACCCCAAGTAAAACAGTTTTTTGTTAACAATTTGGTTCCTGGTCAGCCGTTTCAATAGTTCTTATTATAAAATATAAATTTGATAAAATAAGCAGACGATACTTGTTTAAACTGGTAACTTCATGGAAGTTAAGGGTTTAAACTTAACTCATACAGCCCTGAATTTTTTAATGAACAATTCCAATTTCAAAATAAGTCTAGTCCATTTTTTTACTATTTGGGGATCATTTTAACAATATATATCAAAATGACAAACAGTGTAGACCCTGATCAGAGGGCTCTTTAAGGAGCCCTCAGATCAGGGTCTTCACTGTTTACATAGGACTATAGTAATCCTAACAGGAGCACTGTTTGTAAATGACGAGTAAACTTGTCGCTAGGGTTGAATGTGTTATAACACTATGCTCAACTTAATTTATTTCGGCAAACTGTTTAGATCTAGACCAGACGACAAACAATTGAACGTGCACTCAGTATCTTATTGAAAAAGTGACAAAATTGTTCGCGCCTAGCTCACAGATGTGAAGTTTGTCTCATTAAACCTATAATGTATTTGCATATGACTTGGTACAGCGTTCCCTGTCTACAACGACCTTCCCAACAACGACTCCCTCTTTACAACGACCCTTGTCGCAGTTCCCTAAATTGGAAATTATGTCTAACGATTTTACTGCTGCAATATAGTCTGCTTAAAATTGTCGTCTGTTGTTTTCTCTCACGCGGCGTCTGATCGGGATTCAAGCTGCTTGCAAATGTAAGCCTATTCTTATTGTCCCTCTCTTTAACGACTCCATCCGAACAACACACACACTATGTGTCTCCCATTAGGTGCCCTTGTAGAGAAGCAGCACTGTAGAATGTTATAAGTGTTTGAGTTGTTTGTGAGGTCGTTCTTACATGTAATCATTTTATTGGACAGATTTGAGCAAGGTAATGATCTCACACTCAGTCCAAACACGTTAAAACCTTACAATCCGGTGCCCAACGATTAATGGATTTTTGTTTTCATTATAAAAGGTTTATTTGTTGTTTCTCTATTTTTCAAAGTAATTTTAGCGAAAAGAGAGTTAACGCTATTATTCACAAGAGCCAGTGGTATTTGTCCTAGATCATTACTTAATTAATAATTAAACTAATTAAGGAATACAGATAATACAATTTATTATTTTTTCATGGAGGTATGAAAAGAACAACCTGGTCAGAGTGTATTATACTGCCAAGCGGTTTCATACTAAAATGTGGCAAGTTTGTCCATACCTCCATGAAAAGAAAACCTATTCTAAATAATTATTACTTATAATTTAATAACTTTCCTGAATGGAACAAATAAGTTAAATACTGTAGCGAATCTGTCATGAGTGCTAATTATTTATCGCTTTTATGCCGGGGAACATGTATAGTAGTCCGTCCGCCTTATACGCTATTAACCGTCCTAACGCGACGTTGTTTTTTGTAGCATTATCGCGAATGACGCCATGTGTCGTCCCGCTTCATGCAGCAATTGAGGACGAACAGTTAAAATAATAGAAAAAAGCCCTGGCGTGGTCTAATTTTTTCATGGAGGTATGAACAAAAATACAGTCACTTAAAGCTTACCAAAAGTAAGAAACACAAACAATATTAAACTTATGCTCAATTGGAAACCGTTTTTGGTCACATCAGATACGGTTGAGAAGACATTTATAATTTTGGTTCCACTTAACCTGTTTTCGCTAAAACTAGTACATGTTTTTCCTGCGCAATCTAGTTACAGCTGTTTAGAACCATATGTCGTGCCGAAATTTAAGTATATTATAGTTTGGCGTATACCTATAACTAGTCAATGGTCTACAGCTGTGGCAAGACAAATTGAGGAAACAACGACATATATCAATAGTGTAACATAATTCGGTAGAACAAATAAAAACAGCTGGTGAAAAACCTACTACAAACTTGTTCGTTTCTAATTACACCGATGGAGGGCACTAGCGCACAGAAATCATCACAGGTTGAGGTTTAGATTACAACAAACGCAGTGCAATAATATGTAGAAAATTACACTTTTTTGACAACTCTGGCTTTTTATTCAATCTGAGTTGCAAACAGTTTGGAACCTGATGAGACACCGTCTTACCCAGAATAATTTATAGTTTTTAGCGTAAAGGCATTAATGTGGAAAGAATGGCGTATTTTCGAATGTACCACCTCTGTCTGCCATACGAGCCTATATGAACATATATATAAAATATGATGTATATTTATGATTTCGGCAGTTTTACTTTTGTTCTGATCGTCAGGGATACATCTGATTACAATTTAACCAAACGTTTACAAAACTGATACAATGTATGTAGGCTGGTAGTAAAGGGCCAGGTTCCATTCATTTTTACTCAATGGACAGCTAACGAGTCTCCGATAGTTATGCTCGTCTACATATACAAATCAATGCTAAATTCCTTCACTGCACTTGTGTGTTGTGCTATATGTATTTTGTAACCTGGCATAACATTTTGTCTGGCATATGCATACATGTATTTGCTAGTGTAGTTTTCCTCATAGGCTTTGAAATACAAATACCTAAACAAAACCCACATTTTACAATTAATTTAAATGATGCGATAAAGCTTAAGCGTCCTAAAATGTGTATAGCAACGATTTAAAAACCTCTATAGGAGCACATTTGTCTCGGAACACATAACCATGATGAGACTGAAATAAAGAATATATATACGTTTGTCTTACGTAAGATCGATGCGGTCGCATGTGTCTCACGTGAGACAAATGGGGCCACAATTGTCTACCGAAAATACGCATTTGTGTGACATATGTGTTTTCCTATCAAAATTTCTAAGGGACTACCAAGCACATTTGTCTGACGTTATTTTTTAGGAAATACAAGCACATTTTTCACATATTTTAGCAAGATATTAGAATCGAGATCCGTCGTTTCACCTCTTGTCAAGTTTAATCAATAAGTTTGTTAATGCTTTTCTTAAAATCTGTGATATGCAGAACTGGATTGTTTATTCAGTTAATACAGGAATAGTATGCAGAGCCAGGAAAATTGGTCGTAAGTGACGTAAAAACGCTATTTATAAATACAGAAACCACAGAACAATTATAACTGGTGGCAAACGGACGGAGAGAAGGAGCGACAAACTGTCATAATATTATGTTATCGTGTTGAGCAACGTGAAACATGAATATCTGGTTCATTTAATATAGTAAATAATGATTACAGTTAACTTAAGTTTTACAGAATACATCAACACTAAGTAACACAACGGTAGTGAGTCAATGGGGCGCTCTCAAGAGAAATCAAATTTAATGAATTTAATGCAGAAAGTGCTAACCCTAGATAACTCTAAAGTTGTTCCTACAATTTGACCTACTATTGACCCTCTCTGACTCCAATACCTAGATTTTATCAACGTGGCCATTCTGAAAAAGTTTTAAGATTTTGCAACTAGATATGTAGGAGTCTTTTTGTATGTTTTGACATACTTTTGAATCTTATGTAACCCATGTCCATACATTGCCTAGCTTTTGTGTAGGTGATCATTCTAATTAAGCTCAAGACGATTTGGCTGATGAAGTGGCCAAAAGCTTATTTTGAAATGTCTCCGACTGGTCTACTTTATGATCCTACTTTGCCTATATTAATGTATGACATAAATGTTATCAACTATATAATACTGAACAAATCGCATAAACATACCACAAAAGATCCAACTTATAGAAATTCCTAACCATCTGCTCTAATAGTACCGAACACGGAAAGTAACAATATTTTTAGATGGATCACAATTCTTTGAACAACTTTTAAAGTATATTGATTAAAAACATTTTGGTCAAAACTAAATTGATATTGTTGTGGAAATTCAACTGTGTGGTATTGTTCATTATATTAATTTCAAACTTTTAAATTTCACACACAATGTATATTGAAAGCTTTACCTATGGGAGCTTTCGCCTGTGTATTAAGAGCTTTTTCAACCAACTGATGTTTCACTGGCACTTATCATCGTTCGAGGCTTTAGTGGGCGATGTTAATGCATTGTCCCAAATGTGTGGCAAGTTGTAGCGGCCACCGTCCCTGTTGAGCACCGGCTTATGTCCAAGCTCGAGTAATAGTGAGGTATCACGCCACATCAATCAGGACAATCCAGGACACTCAGTGTCTACTGAATCAGTACATATATTGGACCGCGAACCCTCCTGGTTTGAGCGGGGGTCAAAGAGGCAATCTACATCATATCAGAGCTCATAAGCCGGCGCTCAAAAGGGACGGGACCGCTACAACTTGCCACACATTTGGGACAATGCATTAACATCGCTCACTAAATCCTCGAGCGATGATAAGTGCCAGTGAAACATCAGTTGGTTGAAACAGCTTGTAGTACACAGGCGAACGCTCCCAAAGGTAAGGCTTTCAATATACATTGTTTGTGAAATTTTAAAGTATGAAATTGATTATAATAAATTGATATTGGACCAGAAAATCGGAGAAGACGATTTTCTAGATATCGACCACGGTTACAATGGCAACCAGACACATTATCTCATCCATTTTCTTTTAATAAATTTTCATTCCCTACCCTACTGATGCTTCTGGTGAAGTTTTGCTACCCTTTGAAGTTGTTTGCACTTGTTGAAGGACAGAAGAACAGACATATGCCAGATGACGTAAATAGTAGGTATCATAAAAGAATACATTGAGCACTTTATGCTCTGATTAGCTAAAATGGCAGCGCAATGGACAAATTATTTTAGGATGTTAATATGAAAGTTGCAGTCAAACAATAACTAAAACAGTAATTTCGTTCCAAAATTCAACAGTACTTGATATCTGTGATGTCATACCAACCAATACAACACACTCTAAGAAAAAGCAAAGTATTAAACCATTTTCTGTTTCTTATGATTTCTAACAGCAATGCAATTTTTCATCCAACAGTTCTCGAAAGATGTCTGATACTTACGGGTATTGGAATGTGACTCTTAACATTGGAGCTTATGTCAATTTGTGCTCGCTGGACGTTCATAATCCTAAACAATAGCCTTAAACGCCAATGTTTCCTTTCTTAAACAAACTAAATGAGGGACCACTTAAGCAATATTTAACAATTTGTATTTGTATGTGTAACGGTAACCGTAGAAATCATAGTGTCTATTTATGCATCACAGTTCGTTTTACAAAGATAGTTTTATATTATCTACTTAGTATTTCTTTTTGCACATTATCGGTTTCGGTCTAATTGGCCTTTGTGGTGGAACGGACTTTGTGCCGTTTTCTTGTGTTCTTTGAGCCGATGCTTTTCTCTAAGATCATTGTCTGTGTCTGCAACACCAGAGCAGTCTGGCTGTTTAAGGGCTGCTAAATGTTTGGTAAAAAATTATATTTTTTTTATTATGATATAATGTGAGACAAATTTGCTACAATTGCCCTTCCCTTTGTGCGTCGAACATATTTGCCATATATCCAATTTGTTGCAAATATAAATGTTTTTTAGCACATCGGTCTCAAGTCGTGAGGCAAATGTGTTCCGAGACAAATGTGCCCATACAAACCTCTCCCTAGTGGTATCATTATGTGTTGGCGTTCATGGCAGATTCTGGACAGACCCTGTTATATTTTTGAGAATGCGTTTAATGTCGTTAAATTGAAACGGAATGACATATCCACTGTACACGAGTTATGTTACAAAAGACGGGATTATATAATTATTATGCATCCGAGATAGAGTAGAAAATAGATTTACGAGATTTTGTTAGACAGCGCAAGATATTGAAGGCATATATACAATTACCAATTAAGACGACTTCGAGCTGCGGGAACTGTTCAAAATGATGCAGACAAACATTATAAATGTCTAAAGTCATCGTTAAAACAACGTATCAATTAATGGTATTACAGCAGTATAACTGTGTTAGTTTGTCATATGGTAAATGAGCTACACACACTAGATAACACCCGCTCGACGTAATTGTTCAAATTAGGGACATACTAGAAGTAACCAAAACAATTATTACTATTTTAAACATATTAAAACTAATTTTCATTTAAAGGAATTTGTAGTTGCAATATCTTAAACGCTGTTGTGGTTATTTTTGACTACACTTGGTTACAGTAAAACCTCTCTATCACGACTACTACTTGTGTTACATTTGTAATTATTTGGTTATATACAGTGGATAATACAGTCAAACTTTGATATTTCATGCTCGGTTAACCCAGTATGAAATAATGCAGTTCATGTGTCGAACTATCGGATTGTTCGAGTTAAGCGAGTTCGAGATATCGAAGTTCGGCTATATGTTATTTTTTTCTCGTTTAAAAGAAACGCAAACGCATTGAAATACATGTACAACGTACAAATGAAAACTCAACGGCAACTCGATCCATTTATGTTATTCGTTGGGGCAAATAGTATGGAGCCTGATCAAACAACGGGTTACCTAAGGTCCAATCTAGCTCGAAACTATTTGAGCTGGAAATGAAAACTTTTGGAAAGCATAAGGTCTTACCCTATGTACCAAAAAGCTTTTGAGAGGTAGTGTCTCTGCTCGCGTTGACAAAACATATTAAACAAAGTACTAATACAATGTTAAAGTAATATGTATTTAGGCTTTGCCTATAGACGTAAAAAGAGCAAACATCTAAACGGAATATCACCAGTGTGTGATCTGCGGTCTTGTATCAGTTGGTTGTGTAATCCAGATCACATTGGAGGCTAAGCCTCTTGTGTGGTCTGGATTACACAACCAACTCGAATTTTTACTATATACCTAAATTGTTTGGGTCAATATCTATATGTTGGTAAATCATAAAATCAAATATATCTATATGCACCCGTGTGTGTTAAAACTCCTCCATATTTGTAATCTGAAATTATATTTGGAAGTCATGTGACCACCAATACTTACGTCAAAAGTAGCTTTTTGCAAATAACGTTCATTTATGAATTGGACTGTTAAAAGCTTTATCCTTTGGAGGAAAACATTACAAGTGAGTGTTGTGTGTTATTCATGCTTAAGATGGAAATGTTTTGTTCAAAGTTTAACAACGCTTGGTTTCAACGTTTTTGAAAATAGCATCGAAACCTGGAATTCCGGAACGTCACACACAACGCTTCTTTATAGAAATATATTGTCGCTTAGTTATGAGGAAGTTAGACACTAGTAAATCGAACACTTTCTTTTAAATCTGTCAGGGATTGAATTGAATCGGAATACCTTTGTTTTTCCATGCATTACTTAAGAACGGAAAAAGCAGACTTCTTTCCGTATAAATGTTAGTTGAATATATGTCAGTAGGTTGAGTTCAATCTGGCCTTCTTTAACAGTAATCTGCTTCTTAACTCATTGGGCCCTGGTGACGCATATATGCGTTCTTTAAAAGATGTGTACATGTTAAGAGTACACTTGTCATATGCAAACAGTGAATCCCCTGATGAGAGGGCTCATGCACGAGCCCTCTCATCAGGGACTTCACTGTTTGGCATTTTGCAATTTGTTACAAAAACAACCCTAAATAGTCTAAAATGGACCAGTCTTTATTGTAAACTAGAATTTTCCAATTGGAGTTTCTAAACACTTAAAATGGACAATTCCAGTATCAAATTAAATATTGTCCGTTTTTAATATCAATGTTTTTTGTAGCAATATATTGCAAACACTGTAGTAAGCACATGGATACTGATCTAAACTGTTGCATATGTTATTTTCACATCTACAGTGGAAAAAACGTTATTCTTTCCCGTTTAAACGGAAACAAAACGCAAATGCATTGCAATAAAATGATGAAAATGGCATCGCTTTGATCATTCTGACTTTTCCTGTTAATCTGAGAGGCAAACAATTTGAAGCCTGATTAGACGCCAGGTTACCCGGTGTCTAATATGGCTCCAAACTGATTGCAATGTACGAGATATGAGTTTTAGCGTAAATGCGTTTACTTGGAAAGAAAAACCCTTTCACCACTGTATTTCTTTTGTAATGGCTTTATGTAAACATAACTGGGGATACATGTATATAGTTTAAAATTACAATTGTTTAACCCTTCTCCCAACATAGACAAGTACATGTACTCGTACATGCGTTAATACAAAACAAACGATCCAACAATCGTCTTATCAGGACCCAAACCGTTTGCAACTCGGATTACACTCTAAAAGAATACAAGTTCGAAATTTTGATGTAATGCGTATATGTGTTGTTTGCATTAAAACTGGAAAGGACTTGCATCGACGTCGCAGTATATAAGTGAACGGGATTAATTAAATCAGACGTTAAGGATAATAATTAACCCATTTGTGCCAAGTGGATTATTGTATGCTAATACATGTTAATTAATTTAGGCAATACTTTTGTCCAAGGGTTGCCTGGTATAGCATTTCATTTTCATTTTGTTTTATATTGAAACAGTATAGACTCTGATCATACGCCACATTATGCGACATCTGCCAGAGTTTACGCTGTTTGCCAATGTCTCATATATAGGATTGTGGGCACCAATTGGTTAAACAATATTTAAAAAGATTTCGCTGTATCTTCACAGAGGACATACGAACAATAGCTTACAACTTATGCCGCCATAAGTTTACTACATGTAATACAGTAGCTATATAGATCATGTGACACATGACGCAGATAGTATGAGTTGTGTGCAGTATGAGCGTAATAAGAGTTAAATACATGCACAGCAGCGGTTTAATATAGTTGACACATACAGTAAGAAATTTACTTAAGCGTTATTTAAAGAGAGATTAAAATAGATAGAAAATTGTAAATTACTTTATTCTTGCGTTTCACTTGCGTTTTGTTTGCGTTAGAACTGGAAAGAATAACGTCTTCTCCACTGTACTATAAGCGGGTTTGTATTTCGGGCTGTTATATCCTGCAATAGGACGTTTCCCTGCTCCAGGGATCACTCTGCTCATCTTATATTGAACAAGTAATTTGTGTTCATCAGGGCAAGAAGGCCAGCGGTGTTCAACTGAAACAAACGTCAACAATAGTTTCATAATAACTTGATCATTATGAAAAGCCGGAAAAGTTAAAATTAACTGATATGTACTCTTTCAATTTCAATGAGGCTAAAACGTGCGTTTGCAAACAGTTCGGGTCCTAATCAGACGCCGCATAACGCGTTTGACACTCGGTTTGAAATTTCTGCCTTCTGTCATACTGCCTTTCCATTTAACTTTTAAACGACATTGCAGACAACAAAATTGAGGCAGGCGACAATGAAACGTTGAAGGGGTAAACTCTTACAAACAATTTAGCAGTGAAAAGGTTAAGTATCTGTAGTTCATTGCAAACATTAGAGAGCAGAATCCAAGTAAAACACAAAACGATTGCTATCCTGATCAAACAAGTAAAACACAAAATGATTGCTATCCTGATCAAACAAGTAAAACACAAAATGATTGCTATCCTGATCAAACAAGTAAAACACAAAATGATTGCTACATGTATCCTGATCAAACAAGTAAAACACAAAATGATTACTGTCCTGATCAAACCAGTAACACACAAAATGATTGCTATCCTGACTAAACAAGTAAAACACAATATGATTGCTATCCTGATCAAACAAGTAAAACACAAAATGATTGCTATCCTGATCAAACAAGTAAAACACAAAATTATTACTGTCCTGATCAAACAAGATCATTTACATCTTCAAAGGCTATCAATTGTCTACAATTTATTGAATTAAACTATTTGAGCACACGGTCCCATATACAGGACATAGGCAAACAGTGTAGAGTCTGATCAGACGTCGCATAATGCGGCGTCTGATCAGAGTCTACACTATTTGCTGATAGGAATTTTAATATAAAACAAAATGAAAATGAAATTTTTTGACCAGGCATCCCTTTGATAAAAAATGGACTAATCCAATATAAAACATGGCAGAATCCACTGGGCGCAAATGGTCTCTTAAATTAGTGTCTTAACAACAACCAGTTTGGAGTCAGATAAGACGTTGGGTAACCCGGCGTCTGATTAGGCTCCAAACTGCTGACCATTGATATTAAAAGAAATAATTATAAATAAAAATGATATTTTCTCCTTGTTATTGCATTGTGTTAGTGTTTCGTTTGCGTTTAAGCGGGACAAAATAACGTTTTCTCCACTGTATAACAGTTTTGAAGTGCCGAACATGTAAAATGTAATCCCTTCATTGTCGTGACGCCATTAATCTTAAACTACTGTCATCAGCTTGTTTTCTAAAATTAACACTTTAGAGTACAACAATGTAAATTGTTCTCTTGCTCTGGATTGTCCATACCATTTTTGGACACATGCATTCATATCAAAGACGATGAGTCCACCAAGGTTACAGTCTACAGAAAACCTACACATACAGACCAATATCTCAATTTCGATTCAAACCATAATTTAGAGCACAAGAGATCTGTTGTAAGGACATTGTTCCACAGGGCGGAAACACTGGTAACCGATGATTCAGATAAGACAAAGGAGAAAGACCATGTGAAAGGTGCACTGAGGGCCAATGGCTACCCAGAATGGATGTTTTCGGTCCCTCAAAAACCAGCTAAGAAAGACAAAAGAACACAACAGCAACCCGGCCAAAGAAGACCCAACATTGGCATCCCATACATCAGGGGATTTTCAGAAACTCTCAACAGAATATTCAAAAAGCATAATGTTAACATGTATCACAAACCTGTCAACTCAATCCGCTCAGTCACCCATGTGAAAGACAAGACAGAGAAATTAAAGAAATGCGGAGTTGTTTACTACGTGAAATGTGAAAATTGCAAGAACGATTTTGTAGGTGAAACAGAAAGGCCGCTTGAAACAAGGATGAAATATCATATGTCTAGAGCTAACTCTGCACTTCATGAACATTGCGAAAACACAGGACATCACATAAACCCACAGAATACTAAAGTGTTGATTTCAGAAGACATGCACATAAAACGTAGGGTTAAAGAAGCAATCCTCATTAAGCAACGGCGACCATCTCTAAACAGGGACGAGGGGTTGGAGTTGCCGGCGGTTTATAGCCCTCTCCTGTTATCACGTGACGACTCAACGTCACGTGATACCCACTGACTTCATCTCAGTGTGTTGATGAAGGCTTTGTGATAAAGCCGAAATATCCAAGGTATGAAAAATTGAGTTAATGGATTATTTGCTAGTAACATTTTATAAGAGATTTCGACTTAAAACTATTGAAATGAGTGTCTAATAGCAATAGTAATAGTTTGAAACATAACCAGACACCGCGTTTGCCAATAAATATTACACTCAGAGTAGATCTACGGCAGCGAAGAGCTTAAAATGAAATGTATAATAAATGATCTACATATATTCGGTCTCATTCAACGTCTGATATAAAAACAAACTACAGAGTTCCGTCCCTAAAACGGCCCTCCAAAAAACAATTTCTCCTCTTTTTTTTTACAACAACGCTTACCGCAGTTCCCGAAACAAAACAATCATGTTTAACGCTTTCACTGCTGCTATATCGTCTACTTAACATTGCCGTCTGCTGTTTATTCTCAAATTTACATATACGAGTACTTCGAAAAGCAGTAAACGTTTTTTGTGCATGACGTTCAAACTTGAAAGACTATGACGTCATTGACGTCGCAAGCGTGCGCCGCGTAAGCATACCCTATAGTTTTATACTGTGTACAGAAATGTTAAACTTACACATATTTTGTTGTTATGAATATATGTATATAACATACCTGAAAATTTCAAGCTCATGTGGTAATAACTTTTTCTAGAGTAAGTCCAGTCCACGATTTACTGGGACAACCCTCGTAAGTGGACATTTTTACAGAATGAATATAATGACGAGGGACAAACAGTTTGAATGCAGATCATACACCATGTAACGCGGCGTCTGGTCTAGATTCAAGCTATTTGTAAATGTAAGCCAAGTCTTAATGTTTCCTCCCGCCCGCCGAACAACACACACAATCTGTGTCTCCAATAGGGCGTAGTTGTAGAGAGGGAGAACTGTATTTGTGTCATTGAAATGTGCGTTGAAGCTGTACAAATATATACTTCTTCAGTCAAGATGTCTAGAGTGTACAATTTGAAGCAGACAGTGTATTATACATGTAAGTAGGAAGCATCCGCACAATAACACCGGAACCGCATATATAATATAATATTCTATTATTGAAACTCGTCAAATTCACAGCAACATGACGCATAGTTCTGACTATTAATAAAAGGTTGTTCAGGAACCTGGCCCCGAGGTTATAAAACTTAAAATGAACTCTGTGCTCAAAACTCAGTTTTGATAACATGCTCTAGTTTTAACAAAACATGCTTAAACTGATTTAAAAAACGCGGTTTTGGGGAAATAATATAGAGGATAATTGTTTGTTTCTGTGTAAGATGGGATTTTCTTTTATCGAGTGAAAAGCAAGGTTATATTTTCACGAGTGGCGAAGCCACGAGTGAAAATATAATCCTTGCTTTTCACGAGATGAAAAAAAAACCATCTTCCACTGAAACAAACAATTATTCTATTTCTTTTATGTTTTAACAGAGAAATATTAATATAAAGCCGCCAATTAATCAATTTGGCCATGTCAAAAATCCGGTATGGAGCTTCTCTTCTTAGCATAAAAGAAAACGTCTTCTCCACTGTAGCACTCTACTGTATCGTTGATAATGTCTTTTTATTCCGTTACAAAAAATATGAATGATAGATGGTACAGCTCTGCAAACGATCACTAGGTTACAATGACCAGCAAACAATACGGACCGATACCAGGTACCTACTGCACGTTATCTATGATACATGTAACAATCTGTTTAAACTCACCTTCAAGTCGCGTCAAATTAAACTGGATAATTTCATAAGTATTGCAGACAACAGCATAAAAAACAGAAGAATTGTAAACAATAAACACAACACGGTGAGTCAAGACGTATCAACCGGATGCTATTTGTCATCATTGGAGCATCTCTTTCATGTAGCAGAACGATCATATGTCGAAATATCATTATACCATGCCGTAGCAGTATCGGTAAAAAGATAGGCAAAGTCACTGTAATACAAGTTGTAACTGTTTAAGAAATGGAAACGAATAAACGAATAAACTAAACTTACTATTTGAAGCCTGATCAGATGCCGTGTAATCTGGATCCAACATGTTTGTACTAGTTATAGTGGTGTTAGCAGAAATACGTTAATTTGGAATGAATAAAGTCTTTTCCATTGTAAATACGATTAATTTTAGCAAAACATGTTTACAACAATACCAATCAAATGTAGATGCACTAGCAGACCTTTATGATGGTTATTGAGAAAGTTTTTAATACACTGCTAAAGGTTTGATATTTACCCAGACAGTTTTGCCGACTGTCAGTCAATATAAAGTGAAGAAAACGTTATTCTTTCCCGTTTAAACGCAAACGAAACGCAAACGCAAATCGATAAGATGTAGAAAGTTACCATTATACTTGTTTTTATCTCAGAGGCAAATAGTTTGTAGCCTGATCATCCAAAATGTTTGCAATGGAAATAAGTTTTAGCGTAAACGCGTTTATTGGAAAGAATAACGTTTTCTCCACTGTGAATACATCTATTCTCAAATCTTCCTGAAGGTTGAAGTGTACTGCAGGACAAACAATAATATAGTAAGTTCTAACAGTCCGGTATAAACAACTCTTCTTTTAAGAAGTGGCAAACAGTATTAATCAGGATCAAAACTGTTTGCGAATGTGCTTTATGACGTCATTGAGTGGGAAACACTTTCATGATCAAATTTATCGTGAGGTTTTTAACCCTTCGCCGACATATAGTTGTCTGCAATATAATTGAAAAAACAAGTGTAAGGCAGTTTAACTTACGTAATTTCAAAACAAGTGGCAAACAGTCTTGATCCTGATCAGACGCCGCCGCTGTTTGCAAAATTAATGCGTTTTTTTTTGAAAATTCACAATATTTGTTTATACATGTATCTGAGGTAATACAGTGGAACTTCGATAATTAAATTCAAACTATCCGATAGTACGACATATGAACTGCGTTATTTCATGCTCGGTTAGGTCGAACATACCAATATTTTAAAGTTAAAACGTGGCTAGGCCACGTTTATCTTTGAAATACGGGTACGTTCGACAAAACCGACTTCGAGATATCGAAGTTCGACTGTATTCCATCATCAAAATTGACCGGATACCTATCAAATGTCTTACAGTATATGAATGTTGGTAATGTTAATCAGTGCATGTAATAAACAGCCTCTCGTAAATAAAGAAAAAACATAGGACTTTATGCAAGTAATGTGTCTAACGTCTCTTTGTACATGTAGACAAAAGTCGTTAGTAATACGTTCCTGGTAATACGTTCTTGTTTACTGAATGGCTTAGTATACATGTAATAGTATTTATGTCTGGATATTTCAATTATCTCCCCCTGTACACTTGATTGCTGAAATGTTATATTGATCTTGAGACACTGTGCACTGCTGATCCTTAGTTAAAACATCTCACATGATACATAGAAAACAGTGTACAGCCTGATGGGAGACCATGTAAAGCGGCGTCCAATAAGGGCCTACGCTGTTTGACATGTCCACTTTAGTAGACACTAGACTGGATTAAATATAACTTTGAAACGGCTGTGAAGACAACACCTTTAAACACGTGTTATTCTGTCGGTAACAGGGTAAAGCAGATGGTAAAACCTATTATGTAAAGGTTAACCCTTTAATGAGTTCAGAAGAAAAAAATGAAGGCCGCTGACGGCCATCGATTGCGAGTTGGCTACCGGTCTGAAATACAGTAAAGAAAACGTAATTCTTTCGTTCAAACGCACACGCTTTGCGATGAGATATAGAAAATGACAACATTTTGACAATTCAGATTACCAGTTTTAATCTGAGTGAATGAAAATAATAGTTTCAGTATAACAGGATTTATTTGAAAAGAAAACGTGTTCTCTACTGTACTCTGCACGCTGTACACGGGACACCAACTGTAAATCTAAAAAGCAAATAATTGTAATTGAACACGATACAGTTATACCTGGATATTGCAATGAACTCTATCCACGTGCTTGCTGTAATAATTGTTTATATACATGGGCAGTTTAAAGACACTGTACTGTTTATCATTACAGCAGAATATTTCAAATAAATACGAAAGACTCAAGCAGGAAACGTAACACAAACAATACACCCACCTCTCAAGCAGAACACACACACACAGTCATACCACAACAAACACACACATACACGCAATACCATTCCTTCATCTACACACTAAATAGAAAACAACACGCAAGACAAACATAAAGCAAAGTGAATATAGGAGCCCGCCTTGGTACGGTCAGTAGCAATCAATAACCAACTATAAATTAATTAATTATTAACAACCACTGGGGGGTTAAACCTGGGTTTAGGGGCGCCCAACCTCACACTTATCTCCTATATTCACCTATAAAGACAAACAGTGTACATAAAATATAAACCCTGTTCCACAACCTCACAACCAAAAAGACCGCCAGCACAGTAAGTAAATACATGTAAAACATTTAGCAAAAATTCTATGACAAGATCATTAGTAACATGGGAAAGAATTAAACATTCAAGCCCGTGTTAAAAATAACCCACTATGGCAACGGTCAAATTGTACTCAAGCGACTAGTCTGTAGTTACGAGTAACTGTAAGACATGGAAGGGTCTAGGGTACGACAGAGAGGGAGAGAAAAAACAAAGCACGAAAATCCGACATAACTCTCCCGGCTAAGGACGCCTTTAAAGATACATCATCATGTAGTGCTAAGCCCTGTCTGTCGTCGCACAACCAAAGAGGAAAGCGTAGTTATCAATTGTAGATTGATCGATAACCAAACGTGAAGTGCGCAGCAATATAGTTGGATAATAATCTTTTTTGAGGAAAAATCTAATACGTTTCACAAATAGGTTTTGAAAATGTATATGTCCAAGAATCTTACGAAGTCTGTAAATCACATCACCATAAAACTCCGGATGTGAAATACCTTGCCGCAGAAAAGACTTTATGTACACTTATACTTGTTAATGAGAGGAAGATTTCTATATAATAATTTAGAAAATGTTTTACGAAGTTTATGAAATCTGTACCCCTGTTGAAGAAGCTTTTCAGTAATAGTTTTATTACGAATGTGGAAGTCCTCAACAGAGGTACAGGCCCTAGCAAAGCGAATAAGTTGTGAAATATAAACCCCGTAAGATGTGGAACGGGGAACATCGCCATCTAGATAAGGATAATTTACAATACTAAAATCAAAATCTTCTCGTTTATCGTAAATCTTAGAAGAAACAATTCCGTTATTTATAAAAAGATCCAAATCTAAAAATGGTGCCGACAAATTTGACTCGTTTGTTTTATTAAGGCGTAGTTCTTTTGGGTAAATAAAAGGAAACAAACGTATCAAAAAATGGGTTGTCTATATTAAAAATATCATCTAGATAGCGCGATGTATTGTTAAAGGCTTCGATCATATCTGCCTGTGTATCGGGTTTTAGACTAAGCATAAAGTCCCTCTCATAACAGTACAAAAATAGGTCTGCGACAAGGGGCGCACAGTTTGTACCCATAGGAATACCAATCACTTGGCGGTATATGGTACTCCCAAAACGTACATAAATATTATCCAGAAGAAATGTAAGTGATTCACAGACATCGGTGCAAGTCCACATAATGTAATGCTTAACCGTGTCATTTGTAAAAAATGCACGATCAGTATTACACGCCAGAAATAGCTTCCTTTCTCTGGCAAAAGTCTTTTCAATAAGTTGTATAAGTTTAGCTTTTATAAGATTATGAGGTAAGGTAGTATATAGTGTTGAAAAGTCATACGTACTTATATTGCAAGCTTGGTATTTTCTATATTCAAGCTTCGCCAAAATTTCATTAGAGTTTTTGATAGACCAAAACAGATTAAGTCCAGAATTTTCGCAAGTCTTATCACAATACCTTTGAACATGTTCTTTGATTTTAATTAAAGACGATGTTAAAAGTTTGGAAAGCTTAGTAGTAGTACATGCACTTGAATTAGCAATAAAACGAGACTTATAAGGTGTTTTGTGGAGTTTTGGTATCCAGTACATTGTAGGAAGTTTGTGACATGTAATGTTGACATCAGCTTTTAATTGTTTACATGTATCAAGATGATCAGATACTACATTACGCTCCATTAAATTGGTAGATATATAGGAATTGGTATTCACAAGTTCCTGGTTTAAAGTATCAACATAATATAATCGTCATACAATTATCACATTATTGGATGCTTTGTCGGCAGGAACGAGTACATACTTGGAATGAAAGTCTTGTATGCCCTTCTTTAAGTGACGAATGTTAAATTTAGGTTTAGGTGGTAAAAGATGGTTATTGGATAAATAGAACGAAATCCGGATATCGACAATATCAAAAATTAATTCTTTCCATTTTGAAAGAGCGTCATTTTCAGCATGTTCTCTTCGGCACCAGTTGGTACTATAATTATTCAAAGCTTCCGAAATATGATTACGGCAAGTATCGAAATCAATTAAGGCAGGTAATCTAAATTTAGGTCCCTTACTCAAAAGCGCTCTGATGCGTTTATCTTTAATGATATCAAAATTGCCTGTTATTATATGACCCACTGGGGCGAAACAGAATTTAGAAGAGGTACAATCTCATGTAGCTGGTGTATTTTCGAGAATTTTAAGATCAGAAACAATTTTATTGTAGTTAAAAATTAACCCTCTTACAGATTTATTATACTTATAGCAAATAATAGGTGGTTCAAGATTTTTTAAATAATTTGGAACAGCATTCATCACATTTTTGTTTCGGAGAATACTTTGTAAATCTATAAAATCAATACCTTTATTTATAAAAGGGACCTTAATGAAAAATCTTTTGTGATCGTTTAAAGAATCAATATGCGGTCTGAGAACATGCTGAGTATAACTTTGTATTAAACCTGCAGTATGATACAGAGGATCTGTGCGTAAAATTATATTATCAGCCTTGTCGTCAATATCTCTTAAAGACGTCAATGACAACGAAGAAAGCCGAGAAAGCATTTTATGTTTACCAGAATGTAACAGCAGATTATGCAAATCTTTAATAGAAATCGACTGACGTGATTTACGTTTAATATTACCATTTATACGAATACCATGCGATCTAGATTTACGGTTTCGTTTATAATAAATCGAAAAAATATCAATTGAAGGTACTTTAGAAATATTGCCAGATTGGTATATATTATTATTCAAGCCCAAAGGAAAGGGTGTCTGTAAATTTTTAATCCATTTTAATTCCGTTATAAATCTAGCCTTACATTTGAAACTATTAGTAGCATTTTGATCATACGTAATATGTTCGACAGGTTGAATTGAAATAAAATCTAATCCATGTCCAGATTTCCGAAAATGTTGATACAGAAAGTTCCTCAGTTTTTTGTTTCTACAAGTACGAAGATGTTCATTAAACCTAGTTTTGAGGGGACGACCGGTTTGCCCAACATACTGGATACCACAACCTGGTGCTTTTCAAGTTAACACGTATATAACATGATTAGTTCGTCAGTTGATGTCTGAATCTATGACAACACTAAATAATCTACCGTTTACTGTTGATTGTATAGTAGACTTGCACGATAAATAATTGCAACACGCTCACCTCTTAGCATTGCACTTTTCAATAATAGGATGCACTCTACTTTTTTTGTTCAATGGTCGTAATAAAACAGAATTATTGCGTTGAATAGAATATTTTACAGGTGAAAGCACTACTTTTGGACCATTATGAAAACAATTATTAATTATAGAAAGAGATGGAATGTGAAAAGAAGATGCCGAATAGAGCTTAAGTGGTGATAATTGTACGGACGGCTGTAGTGATGCAAAATTAGTAGTATTTCTAGGAATATGAACAGAACACGCAGAGTGCATTCTAAGTGGTGTAAGGGGGATTTTTAGTCTTTTGTTTGTTTGTAGTTCCATAATTAAGAGAAGCAAGTAAGCACCTGTCCCTATGTATCGACTATAACTCTACAGATTGAAAGTTCGAAATTTATTATAAAGTAATTCCAATTTGAAAAATGTAAAGATAGAAAATAGTTAATGTAATTATAACTCTATAGAAAGAAAGTTCGAAATTTATTATAAAGTAATTCCAATTGGAAAATGTAAAGATTGAAAATAGTTAATGTAAGTAGTAAAGAGTTAGTGAAGAACCGGTACAATACCGAAGCTCATCTGACCATCGGTACATAGAGACCTACCATACGGTGCAAGAAAGAAAGCCAAAGAGACGAGTTGTACAATATCCGATAGCAAACTATGCAGAGCCGACCGTAATGAGACGCCACGTAACACGACGTCTTATTAGGGTCTTCACTCTTTGCCAAGGTGTACTTTGTTAGATACTAGGCTTAAATGGGTTAAGCAGACAAAATCGTACGGTAAGTAAACGGATTACTAATGGATCGATGTCGACGTAACACTTGGGGGGGGGGGGGGGGGGGGGGGGGCATGCCAATTTATCCTTTTTTGCACCATATTTCAAATTGATCAATTTAGAACCAGTATCTAAGAGACAGAAACATCGAACAGTTTTAATAAAATAATACCTGATTGACAAGCTGTTTCAAATTTTAGTTCCTCAACAGTACAGTGGAGAACATTATCACTTATATTGTCGACAGTTTGGAGCCAGATCACATGTCAGGTAACCCGGCTTATGATCAGAGTCCAAACTGTCTGCCTCTAAAATAATCATAAATCGTCAGATTTCCGAGGTGCGGTTATTTTTATTGTTTTAGTGCATTAAGTTTTATTTCGGTTAAACAAGAAAAAACAAAAACTATCCACAGTACTAGCGGAGTGGTTGCTGTAATAAATATGTCTGCATCGACACAAGTTTTGCTAGATACATTGTTAATACATGTATGATACAGTGGAGAAAACGTTATTCGTCTCCGTTTAAACGTAAACGGAACGCAAACGCATTGCAAACATTTGGAGAAAATGACAACTTTTTGACAATTCTGAATGTTGATTTGACGTTATCGGGTTTCCCGGCGTCTGATCTGGCTCCAAACTGTATGCATTAGAATTATTAGATTGACTTTAAACGTATTTGTTTGGGAAAGAATCAAGTTTTCTCCACCATAGTATTTATTATATTATTGTGGTGGGTGTATACGTACATGTACCTTGTTAAGTATTCGAATACAATATGTTGATTAAATGCTATTGTGTAACGGTATTTGAATGAAAGATTCCATTTTCTCCGTCCACGTGGATTGTAAAGTAACTTTTAAAAGATAATATAGAATTTTTAGGGGAACGAAAGTATTGTCCCTCATTCAAAAATTAACTCTATATTGCTCCACTTCAACAATTTTATGGGTACCCGAGAGGGAAAGAAGTCAATGTGATATGGCTACACCTTGCGCCGTATGTAAATATCCGTCTTGTGACTCATTGATCAGGGAGATAAATGTAAAAGTCATCAGAATATGACATTATAAACCCATATCTTTATCTCTTTCTTTGTTTACCAAGAACGGTAAGATTGCATTGTTTGGATTTTGTGCAGTACATAATTTATCAATCTAATACGCATTGGCTGATCAGGCTGTTTGACATTTGATTTAAATAAATCGTCAGCACGCCGAAAAGTAATACACGTTCTTTTTTATTTGCATTCGTCCCTCTTAAGTTTCGTACACCTATTAAGTAAAATATCAACTATGTTTATTGTAAACGATGAAAGTCAGCTAGAACATTTTTAAAAATACTGGTTTCCTTAATATCTAAGTACCACACGCAGTGATTAACTACCATACCGATATTTGTTCTTACTGATTTGTATCGGATACATTCTGTCAGTATTTCTCTAAACAAATTAAACCTTTCATATACAATCATACTTCGATATCTCGATCTCGAATTTTCCGTATTTTTACAATTAAACTCAGTCATTTCAGTCTCGCTTAAGTCGAAAATATCCGTTTTCAAAGTAAAAAAGGTAGCTAAGCCTCGTTTTTACTTTGGAATACGTATTTGTTCGACTTCAACTAGTTCTTAGCCACCTTATCTTTGAAAAACATATATTTTTACTTAAACGAGTTCTATATATCGAAGATTGGCTGTAGGAGATAACGATGAGTGATGGATCACAATAAAATAGCTTCGTTAGTTACACAAGTATCACTTTGACAACCGTTGACACCTTTTGCGACCCGCGCAATAAAATAACTATCCATTTGGGAAACAAAAGGTAATAGAATCTTGTTGTTGCAGTATCAGTAATAAAAATTAGTGCTGGAACTGTTCCCATGATACTATTGGCTAATGGTTTCTTAACGATTCATGGGTTTTGTTTTTCGTTTTCGTGACAGTAAGCTGGAAGACATTATGAGATAATGGATTTGACATACATGTTATACAGATGCGGATAAACCGTAATTAGGTGACTAGGTATTAAAACTATGCGATCCTTTATTCCATTTAACTGCTTAATGCTAGGCAGAAAAAATGCATGAAGCTCCAATTAAGTACAGTCTGGCTTCAAACAAACAGTGCACATTCCAGGTAGTTGAAACATAACTCGGCGATGACTGTATTTCCAGTTTTCCACACTAGCTCCTCCGTACTGTGATCAAATTCCGATACTACAACCTTTTGAACTATTTAAGTGCTTAACAGAGTATGCGTGCGAAACCGCCAGAGCTAGGTATTAAGGAACATAAAACAAAGTAGGAAAACCTGACCATCAATTTCTTAAGTATAGCAGCTTTGGAAAGAACGTTCTTGGTGTGTCGCTTTTCAATAGTTGCTACATGTATGGCGTAACTTATAGACTGACCAACCATCATGTAAGTTGGTGTCCATGTTTGAATACTAAAAAAAATCAATTATTGTATGTTAGTCATGGACTATGGTTGGGAGCCATATCCTCAGTAACAATGTACTACTAGAATAGTTGGAGCGAATTTGAACAAAATGTTATTGTTGAGAAGCCGTTATTCTTTCCCAATAAATGCATTTACGCTAAATCCCTTATTTCTAATGCAAACAGGTTGGAGCCAGATCAGACGCCAGATAACCCAGCGTCTGATCAGGCTCGAAACTGTATGCCACTCAGCCTTAAGCAAATGGTCAGAATACTCAGCAAGTTGCCATTTCCAACATTTTGTTGTGCTGCGTGAGCGTTTCGTTTCCGTTTAAACGGGAAGGAATATAATGTATTCTCCACGTTAAAACTTACGCTGCAGTTTTAAACATAAAACACATCCAATCTCATTAGATAGTGTACACATGTTTATTCAGAACTTCATACTGTCAAATTTCAAAATTTCAAAATGAAATAGACAAATAATGTAACAATAGTAAGGGTGCTTAATTAAGTTTATCTTTCCGCACCACAATTTTCTGCAAATCGACACAGCTTTGTTTAATGACACGAAATGATACATAGTAACTTGATTTGAGTTTCGCAAGTGTTCCCAGAATGCAAATTAAGTAGGTGTATTCCTGCAAATCAATAAATTATCTGTATCTTTTTTAATTTAACCTACCATATTTTAAGCCAATGAACTATAACACGATTATATATCGTTATACAGTACAAAATTAATGTATGACATTGTAATATGCGGATGGCAATGGGCTTTGTTTATTATATGTTACTATGTCTCAAACCTTTGTTTCTATGAAAGCTCGACGATTGCTTCTTTTCAACAAAGTGGGATTGCAACATTTTCGACTAAAGAAATACTGTTCAAAGCGAGTTTCAACCTTTTTTACCCCTAGTCATATGTCATTTCACTGGGCGCCTGATTTTCATTCATACAGTCTGAAAGTCCTATGGACACAAGCAACGGACATTGGTGCATAGCTTACCCTGTCATGCAACTAAGGATTTCGTTTTCGAATGTACTGCTTACGGTGACATGTCATGCCGATGGAACAGCTTGAAGATTAATATCAGATACCGAATCATTAGGTGCATGATAGATAATTATGTCTTACTTAACTTTTAGATAATGTATTGATAAAAATGCCTGAGTAGATTAATATTTGAATTTTGCTTTTCGGGTTTTTGTTCTACAGCAATATTACTCATTACAAGTGTGTATTTACAGCGGATAAGACGTTATTCTTTCCCATTGAAGGGACGACTTTTTACCGACTACATATTGGTAATTTATGAGAAGTTTAAGAGGTATATCATTTCTCTTGGATTTACTATTGCGAACCAATAGGGGATCAGCGGATGCTGTGGTTTGAGAAAAAGTCCGATCAAATAGATAGTTACATGAAGAAATCGTTTCTCATTAGATTTGCGTTGCCTTAAATTTTCCTCCAATCGTAAACTATATCTAGGCTTATATTTAATAGTAAACTATTATATTGAACCTGCCAAACTGAATACCATGATACATTGTATATGTCACTATAGTAAATGCACTTACGTGTAACCCTTTCACTGTCTATGACTTTGAAAAGCGCGTTTACAAACAGTTAGGATTTTGACCAGACGCCGCATAACGCGACGTCTGATCAGAATCCAATCTGTTTAACACTCATTTTGAAATTTCGCTAGTCAAACTGCCTTATTTGTAAGTTTTAAAACCACATTGCAGACAACAAAACTGAAGCAGACGACAAAACTCTCAAACAATTTGGCAGTGAAAGGGTTAATACACTAACTTCTGCGTTAAATATCGAAATATAATTATGGGAATGTAATTGTGCATGTGTACATTGTGTGCACTGTCAGGGCGTATTTCTACTATGATCATACTATGTCGCTATGATCTTCGTCGCGTTCTTTCAGCGAAATAAGCGACCCGACGACGACCCATGACATATTGAGTAAATGTATGACGCATAGTAATCTGAGCATCGCTTTTATTTTAAGCATTTTCAATACAGTAGCCATTGATCTGAGACCTTATGTAACATTTATGTAACTGTGCACCTTTCTGATTTCTCAACAGTATCCAACGGCGTCCATGGCGAGTCGACTGCGTTCTTTGATCTTGAAAGAAAGTAGTAAGGACACCAATCAGGTATGCAGGGTCTAGTGATCAGCAGGTGATTTTTCTGAGGAGAATAATACTAATTAAAGTTTACAATAACACATAGTCGAAACTTGATTACTTTATTATATTATACATGTATGAACTACTTTATTACTACAAAAACTAGACCATATACTCTTGAACTTATTGACAGATACGGTATGGTTCTAATAAAAGCATTTAAGCCGAAGACATTCTGCCCGCTGAAAACAATAAATATGAAACCTTTAATTATACACTGAGTCACCCAGCGACAGATCACGCTCCTTACTGTTACAGCTCTGATTTAAATTTTAAATCTTTTCATACTGAATGCAGTCTATTTCAATTTATCGTCTTCGAAACAATACAAAATCCAGTTTAAGTTATTTATTTAGCTTAAAATGGCTGTAAAATGTCATATATGAAATTACATGTTTAAAGTTTAATACGTAAAAAGATTGCTTTTTCTGTACTAAAGTAATGCATGGAAAAAACAAAGGTATTCTGATTCAATCCAATCCCTGACAGCCTTCGAAAAGTGCTTGATTTTCTCGAGAACTCTTCCTCAAAACTAAGCAACAAGACAACATGGGTGCTAACATCTTGGAATTAGATGATGACGTCACGGCTTTTATCAATCAATCAATCAACCAACTAACGAACCAATCAATCAAGCCCTGCTTATAGACTTCAAGATATTGCAAGCACTCACGTAATACAGGACAACTATGACACATCGATGTGTTCGGTTAACAAACTCACTTTAATACTGTATGTTGGTTGAACAATCTCAGCGTTTTGTCTGTTGGCAGGTAATAGCACTATAAGACATACCGCGGATAAGACGTTATTCTTTCACCTTTTAACGCAATAGAAACGCAAACGCAAAGCACTAGACTAAAGAAAATTGCAAGTTTTTGAAAATTCTTACAGTTACTGTCTTTTGTAATTTGAGTGGCATAAAGCGTTGAGTCTGATCAGACACGGTATTAGTCTGTGTCTGCTCTGACTCCAAACTCCTTGCGATGGTAATATCAGTTTTAGCGTAAACATGGTTATTGGGGAATAATTGTACGAGGCCGCATGTCTCTTGAGCCAGAACAACTTGGCATCGGACCAGGCTACAAACTGGTTGTCATTCAGACTACATTTGTACATTATTAGTTATACAGTTTCTTCACTGTGTACATTAGGATATATTCCCTGCCGAGCCGTTAGGCGAGGTTTACATGATTTTACCAGCCGGGAAGAAATCCTCATGTACGCTGTGAAGAAAATGTATAACGAATTTGATATACTGCAAAGTGTTCACTGTTCTAACGAAATATTTCGGAATGTGTCGTGAACAGCGCTCGTAGTTAACTGTAACAAAATCGTGCCAAAGCAGATAACGATGAGCGTAAGTGACGTCATATTTCTAACGGTTGTTATTTATAAGAAAAAACGGGCATACTCGTTGTTTTCGGAGTCAAACGTTCCCAGAAATAATGCGACTGTTGAAAGATCCAAACACCGATTGGTTCTTACACGAAATGGACTTAAAACGTAGGATGCACGATTGATTGCACTCATTCCTGTCGAGCAGTCGGCCATCTTATTTTCTGCAAAGCAAGACTCAGGGACATTTGCATTTCTAAGTACCCTGTCAGCTCACATGGTACTTGGGATCACGTCTAGGGCTCGGTACCCAATAAAAAGTAAGGAATTTACTTTGCAGTATAACAAGAATAAAGAGTCGAACAGTTTCAAACATCTGCCATTGTGTATTGCTATTGTGTCTAGTTTGTAAGTACACATCGTTTGTACAACTGAGATACAGAATAATTAGAAACAACCCAAATCAGTAGAATGTAGAAATGTATAGGTTCATAAAAAATATTTTGATCCAGGCGACAAAAAGTTCCGGGACTGCTGCAATGTATTTACGATTGACATAGTGTTTCTAACATAATCTCGTTTACTAGAAAAACCGAAAAATCTTCCATACGGTAATCTATCTCCAGATTGCTGACATGATCAACGTAAGCAAACAGTCTGGATTCAGATTGTTCGCCGCGGCGAAAGATCTGGATCCAAACTGTACGACATAAGTTTCAATCTTTATTCGACCTTAGTCATATAAATGAAAGCAGAAAAAACAATTCTAAAGCAGACTACATTACAACAACCAATATATAAAAAAAATATAAACAACAATTTGTGTGAAGCGCTGTCTGAATTGTTATCATATTGTGAGAGAATAAGTTTAAAAGAATGACTTTAATGATGAATAGTTCTATTGTCGATTGTTCCTTTGCACACAGCAGTATCATTATACCCTTGACGGAACATACGGTTAAACATCCCCTTACATTTGACACATTGACAGCAAATTGGGATATCTCTAAGGAGGTAGATACTTATCTTTTAGCAAAACGAGTACAAATATTCATTTAGAAGTTGTGTTTTATTTTTTGTCCAGTTTCTGCGATGAAGGCGACAGCAAAGTATTGTTTACAATGGAGAAAACGTTATTCTTTCCCAAACGCATTGCACTAAATGGGAGAAAATGACAACTTTTTGATAAGTCTGACTTTTCATTTCAATCTGAGTGGCAAACAGTATGGAGCCTTATCAGACGTCGGGTGACCCGGTGTCTGATCTGGCTCCAAACTGTTTGCAACAAAAATAATAGTTAAAGCGTAAACGCATTTATTGGGAAAGAATCACGTCTTTTCCACTGTACCTGTTACAGTGGAGAATCTGTTATTCTTTCCCGTTTAAACGCAAACGTACGCAAACGCAAAGCGCTAAAACGTACATGTAGAAAAGAACAACTTTTGGACAATTCTGATATTTCATGTTTATCTTGGTGGCAAATAGTTTGGAGCCTGATCAGACGCCGGGTTACCCGGCATCTGATCTGGCTTCAAACTGTTTGCACTGCAAATAATAGTTTTAGCGTAAAAGCGTTTATTGGGAAAGAATAACAGATTCTCCACTATACATGTATTCAAGTGTAAAATAGAACTACAGTGAAGAAGATGTTACTCTTCCCCGTTTAAACGCAAACGCAATGCATTTTTATGTAGAAAAGAACAACTTTTACATTTCTATCTATTGTTTGCCAGGGAAATTATCGGTTTAGTTTAACTCGTTTATTGGGAAATAACAAAGAAGTGGCGGAACAATAAAAATACAAAGCGGTTGGGTACATTTTGCAAATAGTACGGGTCTTAATGAAACGCCGCGTAACGCATCGTCTTTATAATTCAAACTGATTGACAAGCAGACCGTGCTTTAAAATGACATTTAGAAAAAAAATCTACTCTTATTTTAAATGCAAACTAATTGGAGCCTGATCAGACGCTGGACTACGGGAGCCATATCAGGAGCCGGGTAACCTGGCGTCTGATCAGGCTCAAAATCGTTTGCCACTCAGAGTAGAGTAGATATATAGCCAAAAACTGCAAAACATTGTCTCTTTATTTATAAATTCAATTGGAATGCGTTTATGTTTCGTTTGCATTCAAACGGAAACGAATTACGTATTACCCTATGTATTTACAGCTGTTGGTCTTTAAAAACCTCTATAAATCACATGTGTATCGCAGCTTTGAGTAAACAACTGTTTGGAATACGATATTATTTCCCAACAAACGCGTTTACGTTAAAACTATTATTTCCATTGCAAACAATTTGGAGCCAGATCAGACGCCAGGTAACCCGGCGTCTGATCAGGCTTCAAACTATTTGCCACTAACATTAAAAAACAATAATTGGAAATGTAAAAAAATGGTTATTTCCTACATTTTAGCGATTTGCATTTGATTTTCGTTTGCGTTTAAACGGGAAAGAATAATGTTTTCTCCATCGTACTTACTGTCATATACATAAATCTAGATTGATACATTTATGTGTGGAGTATAATTTGATTTTGACAGCTATTTCCGCCAGCGCCCCCACGTGTGGTTTGTTTATAGCAAATACTAAGATTACAGTTGCACCTATGGACGGCAATTCAAAGAAAGTTGAGCTGGAAACTTTAGAAGCATCTATAAAACACTTCCAAGGAAAATACTTATGACTAAATCCTTGTTCAGGTTTTACTCTTCATCGAAATTGGCAATATAATTATGATTTGTGATATATTTAATTTGTATTGCTTCACCAGATAAATGAATATCCTGGCTGAGAAAATAAGCCAACATTGCAAGTATACAGTGAAAAATACGTTATCACATAAACGTGCAAAATATAGAGTGCCGTAAACGTCGTATGGCACACTGTGCATAAAATTGATACATTTGTACTGACTTTACGAATCACCAAAATAGTACTCTATTACTACGCCAACTGTAAATACAGTTTTGTTTAACATTTGAAATACCATGGGTCAAAGAAACATTCCCGTGTGTCTAACTGGTCCATATTTTTTTACTTACATGTACCATCAACACCTATTCTAATCAACAAAAATAATACGCACTTAATTTAAAGTGTCTTAAAATAAGACTATCAAAATTGCTTGTAGTAAGACCAAAATCATCATAGAGATGACGTTATTCCCAAAATGACGGTCACTACTTAAATAATCATTTTAGTAAAAACTATTCTTCTATTAAATTGTAAATGTGATGAATCGTTGTCCTTATAGCTGAAGCCTAAGAAACAGAAAATCATTCAGAGTTAATATGATAAATATAATAGTAAAATCGTGTTTTTAAGTATTTAATTTATTCAACTCGTTAGATAAAATGATAAGTTGCTGGCCAAAACCTTGCAGCCTATTATTTTATCAACGGCGATCAATACATCCAATACTGAACACATACCCATTCAATATTCTTTACTTATTTTTTAAAATTCAAACTTTTGTATGCTAAATCTAAAACGCATATTGCGAGAAAATTAGGGTCCGATCAGACGTCGAGAAACTCTGATTTTGTTCAGTGAGTTTCAAAACAACTTGTTACTCAGATATGAATAGAATGTAAATTTTCAGGGTATTTTACTGTTTGTTCATAGCATTGATTTTATTTTGCTTAGCTAAAACGAAAAATGAATAACGTTCTCTCCATATTAAGATGCTTTGGGTGTCCAAATACATTGGATTTAAAAAGGTCGACCGACATATTAGGTCATCGTGGTATGCATGATTTGAATATTTATACGTTTTGTACACTTAGTGAGACTGTCTCTAATACTATTTGAACAAATAAAAATGATATGTCATACAGAGTATCGCGAGGGTTTATTTCATTTAGTTATGTACATGTATGACATATTATCATTGCTGCATGCACACAATATTCGTATTTGAACGGGAAAATAATACTTCATAAATACAGATCGTTTATATCTAACAACACTATGATTGTTCAATATCTAAGTAGAAACATGTATACATGTAGTATGTTTAAATCGTCATCAACTGAAACTCATAGGTTTTTTTTATCTTAAGTTTTCTTTTTCTGCCCTCGAGGTTTAGTGATAGGAAGTGTACATACATATGTGTTCGTGTATTAATGCGTTTTCATTGTTCCTAAACTAGGGATAACATATATATATATATATATATATATATATATGGGGCATGTTTCATAAAACTTCGTACGACAAAAACGGTCGTGAGTCAAAGCTTTAAAATACATTTAATTTCTGATTTCTTTATCTCCTGTCTTGTGACATCTCTTTGGAATCGTCATTTAAAGACAAGACGCTTCTAAAGAGATATCACAAGACACGAAAAGATGGAGAACTAAATGGTAATTGAGACCTATAATCTGACTTACGACAACATTAGTCGTACGAAGTATTATGAAACGAGTCCCTAGAGTGTGGGTATATCTTGAAATAGAAAAGTATCCCTTAACAGATTCAGGTCACTGTTTGTTACCTTGATCGTTGACCCCAATTATGGAAGGCGCATATTTTCCCGTTATATCAACTAGAGATGCAACTTTTGGTGTGCGAGAAGCCGAGAACACGTTGGTATCAGGTTGGAGTGTCTCCCACCATTTTGAAATGTTTTTCGAGTATATCTATATATTGAAGATGCTATTCTTCCCCGTTTTAAACGCAAATAAAATGCAATGGCAATGTACTCAAATGTAGAAAGTTAAAACATTTCGAAATGTCTAACCTTTATTTTAATCTAAATGGCAAACAGTATGGAGCCTGATCAGACACCGGGTTACCCGGTGTCTGATCTGGTTAGAGTCAAATATATCGTAAGAAATGGTTCAAAGGGACATTTCTACATTTAGTGTTGTTCACTTGCGTATCATTTGCGTTTAAACGGGAACAAATAACGTCGCCTCCACTGTTAAAGCAGCCATGTCTCATACTGGCCGTTCTAAGGTAAACACGTTTATCGGAAACACTTATTCTCCACTGTATATAAAAGCTTGTCCGGAGGATATTTCCTATACTTTATCAACTAGAGATACAACCTTAAATGTGAGTGTACATCTTGGTATGGTGGAGTGTCGTCCATCATCTTGAAATCTTTTGTACGAGTTTACAGATCTACTTCTCTGTTTTTAAATGCAAAATGCATTCTTGTGTCAACAAACACTCTGGTGAATCTGTCATTTACTGCGACAAAATTTGGGTTGTTATTAAAATACACAATGACACTTGGAGAAAATTGTTTAATCTATCTGTCACTACTCACACGGCGATGTATTACAAAGACTTCTTAATAGATACAGTGAAAACGTTATTCTTTCCCAATAAAACTGTTATTTCCATTGCAAACAGTTTGGAGCCAGAATAGACGCCGAGTTACCCAAACTGTTTGCCTCTCAGATTAAGATTACTAATCAGGATTGTCAATAAATTGTCATTTTCTCCATTTTATTGCAATGCGTATATCGGTTCCCAGGATTCAGAACATCGAGTTGAATGCTGAATACATATATTTCAGAGTAAGATCGAAATGTAAATCATTAAGTGATCAGCAGAAGTTATATGTTTTCACAGTCTTAGTTAGTTT